>CM053512.1:24934710-25032054 GCA_028627145.1 Eidolon dupreanum
TTATCTCAGACTTTGTAAATAGAGTGTGGCTCTACTTTATCTACAAAATAGCCTACAATGTCCATAGACTGACCATGGATGAGCCTGGAGACATCAAATTGAATTGGGTTCACTGTAGAGCAGACAGAGCCTCTTAATATACTAGGTAGTGACACAGGATCCTCAGAGGTGGGGACTGCCTATAGACCCACCTGCACTGAACCTGAAAGGGAAAATGTCAACATGGATTGAGTGCTTGGGTGTCCTTCTTTGCCATATCTAACACTAGGTCCTTTACATATGAGTTCATTTGACCTGATGACATACATAAGATTCCATACTTCCATTAGATCAGAAAACTGAGGCATCAAATGATTGGCAGTTTGCCTGAAGGTCATATACACAGTAGGTGGCAGAGACAGAATTTAGATCTGCTACTGCCTCCACATTACCACATTGGCCTGTCATCCTGGAACTATTATGAGAAAACTTATAATATTATAATAGTTTCTTATAATTCTTATCATAAGAAATTATAAGAAACTAACATGAAAAAAATGTGTTTTGTGTGTTTAGATACATAGATGCTTAGTGCTTGCTGTATAAATGCTTTCTATACTGTTTTACTCAAATGAACTATCAGTTATGTGAAGCAGTTCAGGCCTCGAACTCTACCATTTGTTCCTCTTTCCCTCTAGGACTTTCATAAATAGAAAGGCTAGATGGTAAGAATCACCAAATGTGAGTCAGAGCATAACATTTATATTAATGGTTTTATATGTAATAAATGGTGTTATATTGATAAGTGGCTGAGCAGGGTTTTCAAAAAAACATTTTGGAGCATGAGGCTTAGAACTGAAGTCCGTTGAGGTCCTCTGCTCCGTCCCAAGATCTAGACTTTTGCAGCCCAGTTGGTCCACTTACAGAGCAGCCACAGAGGACATCAAGCTGTCCTCATCCTCCCAGTTGCCAGAAGAGAGAGGAAAGAGGGAAGGAAGAGGACTCTACACACTGGGGATAGGAATAAGAGTGGGGCTGTCTGATGGCTGGTAGTCCCAAGAGAGGCACAGGCTACCTGTGACCTGAGACGTGTAATCCTGTCTTCTAGCAAGGCATGGCCCAGGGAAGGCCAGGCCCTCACTCATTGTATCAGCTGCCCCCTCCCCCACATGGGAATAACAGCAGGTGCCTTCGCTCCATGCTCCCCTCTCCTGGCAGGGAACAGCAAATCCTGTCCTCTTTGGAAACATGAACAGGGATGATAAACGTTCTTGAGCATTTGAGCTATGCTGAGAGCATGACTGAAAACCAGAAATAACAAGAGGCTATGAGCCAAGACAGGATCACAGCGACTATCTCGTTATCCAAGCAACTTTTCATGCTCAGAGGATTTCAGAGCCTTGTGAGTTTTTACCCAGAAGCAGGTGGCATAATGTTTTCATAACACAAAGTTTTTCACAGTATTCGTTTGATATAAATCTATATTAGCTTGCTCTTAAATTTTCTTATTTTTTGCAGTGAAATACAGTGCTTTATTGGAAAGGATTGTCCTATTTTGTACAAAATGATTCCGAATACATTATTTTACTAGTTTACACTAACTTGCATAGTCTTGAAGTAGGTGTGCCCACCTAGCAAACACTGATGTTGCAGCTACTACCAAACTATAGCAGCTAGAGGATTATTTTTGTTTTTGCATTTTATTTGTGGAGTGATATAACTTTCTATAGTAATTACAAACTTACATCATTCCTATTACCAATTTGATGCTTGAGCTTACTTTTCCAGTAGCACAAAGTGTAGCTGTCATTTATTAATTACAGTAGCTAACATATATGTGGTGTTGACCATGTGCCAGACACTGTTCTCTATATTTAATTCATTTTATCCTTTCCACAATCATACAAGGTACTGACTAGTATTATTAGCTTACCTTTACAGATGAGGAAATCGAGGTAAATAAAAAGTTTGAAACCTATTTGCTTTTATAAGAGATAGGGATATAGTCTATTACACGCATACACAAAGAATTCATTTCTCATATGTTCCTTATCCCCACCCCACACCCCATTATCAACATTCCCCACCAGAGTACTATATTTGCTACAGTTGTTGAACCTACATTAAACACATTATCACCCAGAGGTGAGAGTTTACATTAGGGTTGACTCGATTTGTAAATTTTCTGGGTTTGGACAAGTATATAATGACATGTACCTACCATTATAGTACCATACAGAGTAATTTCACCATCCAAAAAATCTTCTGTGCTCTGCCTATTCATCGCTTCTTTCCCGCAGACCCTGGCAACTACTGATCTTTTTACTGTCTCCATAACTTTGCCTTTTACAGAAATGCCATACAGTTGGAATCATACAGTATATAGCATTTCAGATTGGCTTCTTTCACTTACTGATATGGACTTAAGGTCTTTTCATGGCTTGATAGCTCACTTCTTTTTTAGCACTGAGTAATATGCCATTGTTTGAATGTACCACAGTTTATTCATTCACCTATTAAAGAACATTTTGGTTGCTTCCAAGTTTTGGTCTATTATGAATAAAGATGCTATAAACAACTTTGTGCAGGCTTTTGTGTAGACATAATTTTTCAACAACTTTGGGTAAATACCGAGGTACATGATTGCTGGATCATGTGTCAAGAACATGTTTGGTTTTGTTAGAAATCACCAAACTGTCTTCCAAAGGGGCTGTACCATTTTGCATTCTCACCAGCAATAAATGAGTTTTTGTTGCTCCACATCCTTGATAGCATTTGGTTTTGTCAGTGTTCTGGTTTTTGGCCATTCTACTAGGTGTTTCGTGGTAATTCATTGCTGTTTTCATTTTCATTTCCCTGATGACACATGATGTGGAGCATCTTTCCATATGCTATTTTCCATAATTTATTTGGTGAGGTGTATGCTAAGATGTTTGGCCCATTTCTTAATGGAGTCATTTTCTTATTATGGGGTTTTAAGAGTTCTTTGTATATTTCGCATAACAGTCCTTTATCAGATATGTCTTCTGTAAATATTTTTTCCCAGTCTGTAGCTTGTCTATTCACTTGATAGTGTCCTTTGCAGAACAAAAATGTTTATTTTAATGAAGCCCATCTTATCTTGTTTATCTAAAAAATCACCAACAAACCCAAGGTCATTTGAATTTTTTCCTATGTTATCCTCTAGGAGTTTTAATAGTTTTGTGTCATACATTTAGGTCTGTAATCCATTTTCAGTTAATTTTTGTGAAGAGTGTAAAGTTGGTATCCTGATTATTTTTTTTCTTTTTTGCTTGTGGATGTCCAGTTCTTCATTTGTTGAAAGACTACCTTTGCTCCATTGTATTGCCTCTGCTTTTTCATCAGAGATCAGTAGCCTGTATTTCTGGAGGTCTATTTCTGGGCTCTGATGTGATAGATTTCTTTTCCATTGATCTATTTGTCTATTCTTCTACCAGTGTCTTACTGTCTTAATTATAGTAAGTCTTGAAATTTTATAGTGTCAGTCCTCTGACTTTGCTTTTTTTTTTTTTTTTCATTCAAATTGTATTGGCTATTCTGGGTCTTTTGTCTTTCCATGTAAATTTTAGAATCAGTTTTTTTCTTTTATATCCAGAAAACAGTTTTTTGAAATTTTTGGGGGGATGCCATTGACTCTATAGATCAAGTTGGGAAAAATTGAGATCTGGACAATCTTGAGTCTTCCTATGCCTGAACATGGAATACCTTTTTTTTTTTTTTGTTTAGTTCTTTGATTTCTTTTATCGGAATTTCATAGTTTTCCTCATATAGATCTTGGACATATTTTGTTAGATATATATCTAAGTGTTCCATTTTGGGGGATGCTAATGTAAATAGTATTGTGTTTTTAATTTCAAATTTCACTTGTTTGTTGCTGGTATGTAGGCAAGCAACTGATGTTTGTATATGAACCATGTATCCTGCAATCTTGCTACTGATTAGTTCCAGTAGTTTTCTTGTTAATTCTTTTAGATTTCCTACATAAATAATCATGTCATTTGTGAACAGAGAGTTTTGCTTGTCCCTCTCAATCTGTATACTTTTCATTTCCTTTTCCTGTCTTATCACATTTTCTAGGACTTCCAGTACAACGTTGAAAAGGAGTGGTGAGAAGGGACATCCTTGCCTTGTACCCGATCTTAGTAGAAAAACTTCAAGTTGCTCGCCATTAAGTATGATATTTGCTGTAGGGTTTTTGTAGATGTTATTTATCCAGATGAAGAAGTTCCCCTCTATTTATAGTTTACTGAAGGTTTTTTTTTTTAAATCATGAATGGGTGTTGGAGTTTGTCAAATGCTTTTAGTGCATCTATCAATATGATTGTGTAATTTTTCTTCTTTAGTCTGTTGATGTTTCATTAACTGATTTTCAAGTGTTGACCTACACTTGCAAACCTGAGATAAATCCTGCTTAGTCATAGTATTTAATTCTTTTTATACATTGTTTATACCATGGTCAAGCTGAAATAAAACCAATGTCTGAAGATGAATGTTAAACTTATTTTCTAAATGCTTAAACCTCTTAATTTTAAATATTATAATTTCCAATTTTCCTAAAACTTTTATGGAATATGGACTTTTAAAGATTTTTTAGTTATCATTTTCTTGACTTAGAAATAATGGTTTAGACATATAGCTAACATATATCACATATACTACATGACTTAACTATTACAAAACAAGCGAATATCCCAAATGTGCATAGATAATAAAGCTGAATTTGGTGTTTCTAGAGAAATAGAATGTAACTTCCATAATAAACAAAAATGGTGTAAATGAATAGACAATCTGAATAATTAATAACCTTCCAAAACAGAAAGTTCCAGGCCAAGATGGGTTCACTGGTGAATTCTACCAAACATTTAAGGAAGAAATATCATCTCTCCACAATCTCTTTTAGAAGATTGAAACAAAACAAATACTTTCTAACTCATTCTATGAGGCCAGCATTACCTTAATACTAAAACCAGACAAAGACATTAAAAGAAAACTACAGAATATTTCTTATGTACATGCAAAAATCCTCTCAACAAAAAAGCAAATTGAATCCAACATAAAAGGTTTAGGAAAATTGGAAATTATAATATTTAAAATTAAGAGGTTTAAGCATTTAGAAAATAAGTTTAACATTCATCTTCAGACATTGGTTTTATTTCAACTTGACCATGGGGATATCATTCTGAATAGGACTAACTCAGAGAGATCCCTGATGTGAACCACCCAGACTGACCTGATCACATCTCAAATAAAAGTTGGCTAGAAGGACCTGGATCATCTGTCTTTAATCATATCCTTGCATTCTTCCATTATCACAAACACAGTATTTAATGTATGGGTGTCTCTCCTCTGTAGTTCTGTCCTTCCATTGCAGTTTTTCCTGATTCCTCTCCAGCCCAACTGCACAGCTAATACTCAGGAATTTCCTGTCACTATGCTTCTTGGTTCGATCCTCTCTTTTTCACATGTCATATCTTCTTCTATTTTGTTAACTCGCTTTTTTGCTTGAACACATCATCACACTACTTCTTCAGAAAAATACTTGAGAAATAGGCTGAGTGCTTGCCACTCTGAAAATATTTTTGCTTGTTTTCTACATAATTGGAAGATTGGTTGGTTACAGAACTCTAGGATAAGAATCATTTTCGTCACATATTCTATGAGAGTTCCCTAAATGTGTACCTCAGCAGTGCTCTGTCCTGTCCCAACTCTGTGTAACCGTGAACTCCTTCTTGAGTGGAGCCCTGGATATGGGAAGGAAGGATACGCAGGGCCTTTGGTGCTGTGGGGTGGGGGTGGGGGTTCCATTTTGAAGAGAGCCATGGACCTTGACATCCTCCAGGCCAGAGAGAGGCTGGGGCCTCAGAAAGGTGCCTGGAGGCAAGGGTCGAGCTCCAGAGTTATTGGAAAGAGTTTAGCCCATAGGACCCATAGATAAAAGGAAAGATTAGAGGAAGAACCACCCTCCTGACAGAGTGGCCAGATTTAGCCAGAGAGAAAGGGAATAGGGAAGGAAAAGAAAGAGAGAAATACAGGACACACAGTTAAATTTGAATTTCAGATAAACAATGAATAATTATTTTAATATAAGTCTGTCCCTTGTAATATATTTTATCTGGCAACTCTACAGTTGACACAGCTGTCCCTGGAAGGACTTGTTGGTCTCTTTGGCCTTCAAGAATGGCTGGTATATTAACAAGGGAGCTGAGCCTCTGTATCTTTGAGGCTGGGAGAAAACTAACCTTTGTAGCTGAGGAATCGCGGGAGTGGAGAAACTTGGAGGAGAAACTGAGAGTTTTCCAGCTGATACCTTGTCTGTCCATAGGGGCGGAGACCACTGAGCCTTCCATAACCCTATAGCTGTTGCTTAAGACTTAGCCCTAGGGTGGATAACATTGCAAGCTGCAAATAACAAAGCCAAAGAGGGAGGAGTGAACTGAGCACCATGGGTGGGCAGCTGCCAGCAAAATGGATAGGCTGGAGGAGTGCATAGCAACTTGAACAACAACAGAAAATGTAATTAGGCAACCAAGGGGCTCCAATTAGAGCATTAAACTGCTATCACTGGAACTCAAGAACATGATTTTTAACTTTAAAACTAGAGGAGATATATTGAAAAAGAGTATGGTAACTCCTGAGACGTGAACAAAGGCCTGGAAGAAGAGGTGGAAAAAAATCTCTCAAAACATCAAAAAGTTAGAGACAGAAATCATAAGAGCAAATGTAATATAATAGAACCAGAAGACAGATCCAGAAGTCGTAGAAATAAATAGGAATTTCAGAAGGAGAAAAATCAATAGACAAAGGAAAGGCAATGTTTAAATTGTGAAGAAAATGTTACAGAGCTAAAGAAACTGCAGACAGAAAGGCTTCTTTTGAGTTCCAAGGAAGGAATGACTTAAAAAAGGGAAAACACTAGACAGATTTCAGAAAAATATCCTAATTCCAAGGATAATGACAAAGTTCTGTAGTCTACCAGACAGAAAAAAACAAGTTATTGATAAAATAAAAAGAATCAGTCTGGCTTTAGATTTCTATCCATGACTTCGAAATCAGAAGATAATATCTACTGACAACTATCAGTGTGGGTTAAAAAGCAAAACCCAATCACATGTTACTTAAAAAAAAATCACTTTGAACAAGGTGATAGAGGTTAAAATTCAGAGGCTATAAAGAGATACCGTCAGATAAGTAGAAACCAAAAGAAGTCACCTGACAATATTAATATTGGAATAGATAAATATTGATATTATATAATGATAAAAGGAAAATTTATAAAATAGGTATAACAGGTTCACCAATCAATATAGTAGCTAAATATATAAGGCAAAGACTCTTAAAAGAATGTAGCAAAAGTACAGTTTTAATAGGAGATTTTAATACATCTTTTTCAGAATCAGACAAATCTAGCAAACCAAATAAGAACAGAGGAATAGAATAAAATAACCAACAAATTTGACCTAAAAGATGTATGGAATGTCACATCTCATAATTATATTTCTTTTGTATATAATAGAACATTTACAAAAGTTAATGTTGTTTTTGGTCCCAAAGAATATGATATCTAAACCGATTCACAAAAATAGAGATTTTATAGGCTACATTCCCTAATTGTAATAATTTTTAAAAAGGAATAATGAAAAGGGGATACCTAAAAAATCATCTCTACTTGGAAATTGAGAAACATTCTAAATAACCGTTCATTAAATGTGAATAAAACTGAAATTACAAACCCCTACAAAGCAATGATGGAAAAAACTTCACACCAAAACATACACACCACAGTTCAAACTATTCCTATTGGGTATTTATAGCCTTAAATTCTTTATTATAAACAAAAAAAAGAGAGAAAAATAAACTTAGAGTTCAATCTAAGAAATTAGAACAACTAAATGACCCAGAGTTGAAAGAGAGTAAAGATAGAAATTAATGAATAGAAAATAAAGTAATAAGGATGAGCACATCTAAAAGCTGATTCTTATGAAAGACTCCTCTAAGTAGATAAAGTCCCTGCTTGAGGAAGGAAAATGCAGGGAGAACGAGTGAACACTGGTGTGACAATGAGCGTATTGACTTGGCCAGACTTCATAGGGTGCAGTCAGGAAACAGCTTTGTTTTCTCCCACCACTGCCTCGCACAATTTTTTTGTCAGAAGTATTTTCTTGCTCTTGGTAACATTTCCGGTGGATCTCATGGCTTTTCACCCACTTTTGGTTCTAAAAACAGTCTCATTTTTAGATATTTTATAGTTTGATCCAATCTAAATGAAAACCTCAATATTTCATGCTATTCAATGCTTTCCTTTTTTTCCCAGCTCAGGCCTCATTTACTGCTTTCTAGACCAGAGACAAGGGTGAGATTGATTGCCCATTTTACCTGCGCTCCCTCTCCTCCCATGCCTCCTTCACCGTTGGGGCAGGGAGTATGTGGAGAGGAAAAGGGCTAATCCAGCCGGCACTATTTGTACTATTTCTTTTTTATTTTATCTTTAATTTATTGAGATAACATTAGTTAATAACACTATATGAATTTCAGTGTGCAACATAATTCAACATCTGAATACCCTATTGCGAGCCCACCATCGAAAGTCTAGTTTTCTTTCATTATCATATATCGTACTATTTCTTTTGTTAGTCATATGACAGATTTTCAACTTCTGGTCCTTTCTTGGTGTAAAGCAGTTGAGACTGCAGAGATTTCCCTTGGAGACCTCCACACTGTCACCTTTCCCTGGAGCAGCGGACAACACTCATCAGCTGACCTCTAAAACGTCCCAGCCACCCCCAGCGCCTTGCCCTCTGCCTTTTGATTTTTTTGGGGGGAGGGGGGTGGTTTTGTTTTGTTTTGGAATTCAGTTCACCCTGGCAAGTAGCACTTTTTCTAGATGACCCAAGCCCTGCTAGTTAATGGTACTATGAAAAAAATGTAAGCATGCTTCTTCTGTCAGATGCAGAAATACATTTTATTCATTGCAGCCCTCCCTCCTTGCCCTATTATAGGGATTGCTCCAGTCCACCTGCCTCCTCCAGACTCCTCAAGGAAAGACACAAGCTCTGGATGTATAAAGTGACCCTCAAATTTAAGGAGACACAAGTCAGGCTCTCCTAATAGCCCCCCTACTGTGCTCTGTCCTGGTCCCACCACCAGGGAGAGAAGTGCCAGCCTCCTTTCCTATCATACGTCTATGCTTACAAGTATATTTCTTAAAGCTTGCTTCTCCTGGCTTTTTGTGAGAGGTAAGGAAAATGAGATTGCTCCTCACCTTGCCCATCTAGGCTGGCAAATTCTGCTTGACTGATTCTCTTCACTCCCAGTTTTGAACTTGTAGTTTTCTTCTGTCAACTGGAGGAGTGTATTGAGGTAAGTGATGATGCACAGTGCCAAAAAGTAAGGAGGTTCTCAAAGAATTTGGGGACATAGCAAGAAGAATACAGAAGCCAGCTTGAATGCCCAGGAATCTGAGACAAATTGAGCAACAAAATAACTAAGGAATGCCTATAATTCAAAACCATGAGAATATATATATAAGTACATGAATAAATTGAAAGTTTGCTAAGAGAATATTTACTTAGTCTCAAAATACTTCCTAAGAAAATATCACATTGGAGAGGACTGGAAGTCACCATCTTAAACACGTTGTCAAAATGGACAACACCGAATCCAAATCATGTGCCGCCTGATGGGATGCCGCAGGAGGAACTCAGCATCACTTCCGTGAATTATTTTCCAAAGGTGCATAACCTGTACCTAATAATGAGGAATATTTTCAAACCCAGTATCTACAAAATGTCTGGCTATGATCTTCAAAAGAATTCAAGAATGAAAAATTATTTCCAAGTTGAAGGAGATTAAAGAGGAATGATAGTAAATGAAATGTGTGATTCAGAACTGGATGGGCTTTTGTTACAAAGAATATTATTGGAGATGATGATGATAAGTAACAAAACTTAAGGGTAGTAATGTGTTAATGTCAATGTCCCAATTTTGATGGTTTTCGTGGCTATGCAGGAGAATATTTATGAGGTGATGGGTCACCATATTGGCAAGTTATCTCAGATGGCTCAGAAAAAGGAAAGTTTTTTTATATTTTACTTGCAGTTTTTCTGTAAATTTGAGATTGCTTAAAAATTTTTTCAAAGTGAATTTAAATATATAATTTATATGTAAATATTAAAAGTATAGAGAGCAAAAAGACTAATTCCCAATTGGGAAAAATATTAACAATGCCAGTGTCAGATGCAGCTAATATCTTTAATATACAAAGGGCTCTTATGAAATTGATGAAGACTAACAAACTCAAATAAGAAAATCCAAATGACAAGTAAACAATAAACAAATAAAAAGAGGTTACCTCATTAGTTGTCAAGGACATGCAATTTAAAATATTAATCCAATATCATAAGGCACCTACCAAATGATAAAAATTAAAAAGAATGGCAGCCAGCAAAGATGACTTGGGGACATGAATGAATATTTTCATGCTTCAATGGTAGAAATCTAAATTGTTTAGTTTTTGTAGAATGAAATCAGGCAATATCTGTTAAAAATATGTATTCTCCTTAAACGAGAAATTCCATCCTCAGGAATATATTCTCCATATAAGAAATAAGGATGTTTATTGCAGCTTTGTTTTTAGTAAAAAAAAAAAAAATAGTGAATGACTACTAATAGGAAACTGATTGGGATATAACCATTCCATGGAAAACCATGCAACTATTATAAAGGATAAGTTAGCTCTATGCCAGTTGACTAAAAAGGGATTCCTACAGTATATTTTTTAAGAAGAACACAAAGCAAAATACAAAGAAATATATAAGATATAATCCTATTTTTTAAATTAAGTCAACTCCTCAATTATGTACATGTCTTTTATGTATAGTTATAGAAAGGGTGGATATTGATAAGAAAAAGAAGATAATGAATCCTAAGGATATTGCTCCATTTTGACTAATTTCTATTGCTCTACATACATTTCTTATAGTCTGGATTAATTGATTACTGAGATGCTAACAGTTTGGATAAATCAATTGAAAAAGACTGCTATTGTGAAAATAGTGAGAAGTGAATAGTCTGTAGGTCTGCAGCCAAGCCCCAACTAAGAAGGCTGGGATCTGAGAAAACGAGCAATTGGAAGTAGGACAAGTGACTAACATGCTCAGAAAAAAATGTTGATAGTGAGGGAGGTCCACAAAAGCTTAAGATAAAACTCACAGGTGATGACTATTTACAAAAGCGGGTGAAGAGGTCGTGAGTAGGAGAGAAGATTCCACACATGAGAGTCAAATATTAGAGGATGTTGCAGGTTAGGAATGTGAAGAGACCTAGGGTCAAGTTCTTACAGTAAGAATCACGTAAGTGGAAGATGGGTCTGGAGCTTATCACAGAGGTAACAGTGCTGACAAAGCAGTGTAGTTGGGTCGGGCCCTCATCTTGTTCTTCCTGCTCTATGGCAGTTCCAAACCTTCATCATTAAAAGGTTTGGGCAGCTTCTGGTGCCAATAGTAACGTAAGAAAAACAAAAACAACAAAGATAATAAACACAAGATTAAAAAATATAGAATTCTGACTTTAAGAGAAAAACGCTCCTAAATTTCTCAATATAAAATAATCATATTAGTCAATACTAAAATTAATACTGATATTAATATTAAGACTAGTTAATCTTTACTGAGTTCTTCTTTTCTAACTGCCATGTAAATATACTAAGCACTCTTTTAAAACATATTATCTCTTTTAAGCTTCAGAATAATCTATGAGGTAGGTACCGTTATCTCCATTTTATAGATGATGAAACTAAGTCTGATAGCGGCTAAGTAACATTCTTAGTCACATAAGTAAAAATTATCAGAGCCAAGATTCAAATGCAAGTCTATCTGATGCTACAGTTTTAACTATTGTGTTTGCAGAATAACTGATATTTACAATGATGACCTGGAGTCATCTGTAAATGTTAATTTTTTGTGTCTTTTATTTCAAAAAATCAGGGAAACATACTGTATTTCTAGTATTTTTATAAAAATAAAAGTTAGTTTTCCAAAGTGACCCATTCTTCAAAGATTCTGGATAGCTGAAACTTTAACTGTACTTTGCAGCTTCTTACTAGATTTCAGTAATTAGAGCTCTACAAATTGATTGAAATTGAGTTGCAAATAAAATTTTTATGAATACTATAAAATACATTGGTTATAAATTCTGAGTACTATATAAATTCTATTGCATTTCCTTGCAAATTTCAATAAAAAAAATTTTAAATGTTCAGGGCAGGATTTTTTTTTTTCTAAATAATACTTCAATATGGTCTTTTTCTTGGCAATCAGTGTGATTTCCTGGAAGTTCCTGCTGAGTATACCCTTACTATGTAAACATAAAACTTGATTCCCCCAGTAAGAGCATCAGCCGTTTGACTTTATAAGCAAATCTGCAGCCTGTGAGTAAGGTCATCTTCTTTTTTCCATATTTTCTCTAATGCTTGTAGGATGGGCCACAGAACTGTTAATAAGGCTGTTTTCGAATTCTTTGTTTCAAGACCTCTAGATCTTTGGACTAAACATTCCTTCATTTTCCTGGAGAAAAGAATCTGATTTAAAAACTCTAGCAAGCTTACCTGATTACATTTCCTCCAATATGTCAACTTAGCCATAACTACTTTGAACATCTAACCTTTCCTTAACCCTCGTCACATTCATACAACTACACATAACAATATATACAGTTCCTTTTCATTTATCAAAAGAATGAATCCTTGGGGAATAAAGATTTGACAGCTCCCGTTACGAGGTAATTGTAATACTTAAAAGAGAGAGAGAGAGAGAGAGATGAGACAGATGGTGTACACTGGAGACATGTGGAAGTTTGCTTGAAAAATAGCTTTAAAATTCAATTGAGACTGAAAAGAAATTATGCAAATCACCATTTTTGCATAAAAGCATCATGGAAAACAAGGAAATTATTTTAATTTTCAGTCTTCCACAATCTTGTGAAAGAGAAAGAATGTCAGCTGGACTAATACCGTCTAGATTTCCTATTTAAAAAAAAAACAACTCTAGCTACTCATCTGAATTATAGAAAAAAGATCATTTTGACTGAGATGATTAAAAACATCTTCTATATTGCTTAGGTCTAATTTAACATCAACCATTAATACATTTTTGATGAGTTATTCAGTATTTTTATTATATATTATGTAACTTACATATAGAATTCTTTATAAGAAATTTATTAGGTATTCTATTTGATTTATTTATATGGCATAAATGATGGAAATGTAATTTAACAAAAATTATGTTTATTACTTTAAAAAAGATAAACTTTATATACTCACCTGATTCACACATTTTACACACACAAAAAGGCATGTACAGGAAGCTATGAGAACAGAAATTCTGTAAGAACAACGTGATGGTTGGGGTGAAAATTTTGGCGGTATAAGTTGAGGGGAACGAGGGGCAGAAAAATAGTAAGGAAACTGATTTCAGTGAAAAGAGGAAAACTATGTACTGAATTCAAGCAAGTTTTTAGAAAAAGAATTTAAAGCATGATCAATATCTGGTGCCATGACAATTATGCCTTTAAGAACATGAATTAACACATTTATTAAGGAGCAAAAAAGAAGGTAAAGCGGTAAGACATAGACAAAAGAAAATGTTATGATGGGATCATTTCTACTCATTATGAAATAGTGGAATATAGGCTTGTATTTGAGTATACATATGAGTTAGAGTGGATAAATGGAGAAAGGCCCATATTTTCTGCCGATTATTATAATGAACAAAGAAATATCAATCATATATTATGAGCCTCCAGTGAATTCATCACATATTTTCTGCACGTGCATGTGTGTGTGTGTGTGTTTAAGCTGATCTATTTAAATGCATTAAAAAAAGTCAATCTTTAATTTGTTCAGAATAAAGTAAGTCTGAAATTGATAAATAATCTTTAATATATAAAGATGGGTTACCAAGAAAGATTATGGAATTTCATTTCCCAAAGATGGTTAGAGCAATGGATATTTATCTACTCTCTAATAGTTTGGGTTAGATAAAGTTTGCTTAGACACACAAAAAGACCACTTCAAGTTTAAACTGTTAAAATGATAATGGAATTTGACAAGAGAAAGTATTTTTAATAGAAAGGAAGAAATATGGTTTACTTTCCTCATATAGGTTAAATTTATCTTTGAACTTGGTCAGTATATATTTGGGGCACCTAGTTTGATGCATTTTTTCATTCAAGTTTAACAGTACTAAGCAACAGGACCTTCTGAGGCTTGATGTGGGTGACCCACTTGTATGTCCTGGGGTAACTTGGGGCCAGCCATGAGTGTTTCTCTGGACAGGCTAATATTTTGGCTCCCTTTTAAACTGATATTCTTTAAAAATCTGTCCAGCATTTATCAAGAGGAGAAGCCAAGCACCACAGGGTGGAATGGGCAAGAAAGTGGGGACAGACTGGAATGAATGGAGGAAGCAACATTCAGTGGCTCTCCTGTTGTCCCCAGCACATCACCAATGGTTTCAAGATCCCATATCCTTCTCAACAAAACCCAAACCCTAGAGAGCCCTTTATAGATTAGCTTCCCTCATCAGTGCTTGGGGTACCTCCCTTTTAATGTACTTCTGGGTGACTCTAGGTTAGTGTTTCTCATGTTACAGTCCCAGCATCCCCTATATTAGAACCTAATTCTTGAACCTATGTGAGACCTACTAAGTGAGAATCTCTAGGGAGATTTTTAAGGAGCTGTGCAGGTGATTCTGACTGCACTAAACCTCAAGAACCACTCTCTGAAGGCTGAGTTGGACTTATAAGTCAGCTTAGAGAACTCCAGCTCTCCCCAGGCATTCCGCTGTCAAACAGCTCCTCAAATGTTCAGACCTATTTCTAGAAGGTTGGAGGAAGATGCTGTTGAGTTACCTCCCACTCATCAGTCTTTCTCCCTAGCATCCATTCTGACTGAACTGAAATCCTTGGAGAGTGCCTATAAATACTCCATCTGCTCTGATTTTTTTTGCCAGACAGTGGATTTCACACCACCTTCCCACTACTGTGGACTAAAATAGCTTCTCTGGGCTTGCCTGACTCTAACTGCTAAGAGCCCTGTTTCCTGACAATTATGGCACCTCAGACCATTTGGCTTTGTACAAGACAATTCCATTGCATTTGGGTGTCCTTTATGCAGTTAGGGTGGAGATAAAAACTTTTAAAGCTGTAAAGAACCTTAGAGATAATCCAACCCACTCTCTAAATGAAAACAGATACAGACAGATACATAGAAAAGGAGGCAAGAAACATTTTATCAAGTCTTTACTATGTACTAGAAAGGTACGGTGCTAGTTCAATGAGTTTTGTCATTAATTTGCTACCACGAGCTTTCAGAATGGATAACATATCCATTTGTGTACATAAGGAAGTTGACACTAGGAAAAAAATAGAGAAATTTGCAGTTATGCAGTTAATAGGTAGTAGATCCAGAATTGAGCCTAGATTCTAAGAAAAATAATAAAAACTATCATTTATCGAACACTTACCATGTGTTGGGCATAGTTCCAAACATTCTAGTTTTATTAACTATGTAAAGTTGCCACAGAAACCCTGAGGGAGGTAGTGGTATTATGCCCACTTGACAGGGAAAACTCAGGCACAGAAGATCACCCTTGGTAGGGGAAGAGCCTTTGACTCTAAACTCTCTCCAGAATCAAGTACCCTGGAGAGACTGGACACAGGAAAGGTAGTTATCCAAGTAGGAGACAAACAGATCTGAAATAAGGATTGGGAGGAAGGGACAGATTTAAGAAGCACTTCTAATGATCTCTGCATCACCTATGTGGATGAGAGGTGGGTGAGGGAGCAGACGGAGAAGGAGGAATTGAATATAGCTACATTTTCTTGTCTGCTTAATTAGGAACATGGTGACACCATTAAGTAAGACCTAGAATGAAGACAAACTGGCATTGCATTTATGTTGTTACATAGCTGCATTTAGCTCTTTCTCTAGCTTAGCTGTGAAACATATGAGAAAATTGTGTCCTCATCTACATAAAAATATGCTGATTGATAGATTATAAGGAAGACTGTCAGTGGATTTGGGAACATTGTCTGCAGGACAGTGAAGTACTAAGTATATATGTAGCTTTAGGATGGCAGTAAATATAATTCTATACTTGATTAATTCCTTATTTAAGAATTATTCTCTGGTACCCACTATGGGTTGGCTGTCAAGGATATTATGGTGAAGAAGACCCAGTGAGTCCATGCCTTTAGGGAGCTAATATTCAGGAAAGGAAGACAGGCAATAAATAAGGAAGCAAAAATTAGGCTGTGAAAAGTACTATAAATGGAGTGCACGGTAAAGCATGTTGGTGCAGGGTCCAGGTGACATAGGGTCCTGTAAGATATGGAAGCCATTTGATTCCAAGTGTAATGAGAAGAAATTGATGAGTTTTGAGGAAGGGAGTAATAATCTATCATGGTTTTTTATAGCTCACTCTGAATGTCATTACATTCAAGGCAAGATTGTGACGATAGGAATGGAAGCAGAAAAGCTGGTTAGGAGAGCCAGAGGCAAGAATGATGATGGCTTAAATAAAGGTACAATAAAGGCAAATGGGAGTGGGTAGAAATTGAAATATATTTTGGGGGTAGCTGGCAGACTTGTTGATGGAGAGGGATGGAGAAGAAAAGGGAGAAATCAAAGATGGCACCTAGGTTTTTAGTTTAAACAACCGTGTAAGTAGTGCTATTTACTAATATTGGGCAACTGGAGGAGGAATTAGTTTTGAAGGAAAATGATGATCAAACTCATGTATGTATATGCATATGTAAGCATGATACCAAAGCTTACCAAAGAGTGCTCTGGACCGGGAACTTAAAAGCCTGATTTGTGTCATAGCAACACTAAGAGGAATTACTTCTCTACACCTCATTTTTTCCCATCTGTAACATGGGGATGATTATATGTGTCTTTGCTGGTTCAGAGGAAGGGATGCTGAGAAGATAAATGAGATAACATGTAAAAGTACTTTGATGTCTTGGGAGGATAAAAACTGTGCAAATCCAAGCTATCATTATTAAGTACAGGGTGTGTTTACATTTTCTGTGTATCTCCTCAAAGTCATAGGGCCCATAAGCATATCACACTTATATTCTTCATGTTTAGTTCTCAGAAATGGCAAGATGAACATTATTTGTTTCTCCAACTGTCCCTTCACCTATAATATTTTCTTGTCAGAATTTTGCAGTTATTAGTGTTGTCTCAGACTTTTTTTAAGACCCTGGAAAAAAAAGGGAGTTTTACTCAATATAACTCAGCCTGGATAATTTTTGGCAGATAATGATTATGATGCTGGTATCTTCTTTAACAGAGGTGTACAGATTACAAAGAACCAACATGTTGTCTCATTGAATCCTCCAACACTCTAAGAAAGGTATTTTTCACCATTTAACAAAGAGAAGTTGGCTCAAGAGGTTAAAATAACTTACCTAAAACTTCATTTTACAGCTGGAGTAATTAAGGCTAATGAAAGAGTTGTGTTCTAAAAAGCATAGTGGTTACCAGAGGGTAAGGGATGGGGAGGAGACGGGATAAAAGGGGTCAAATATGTGGTGACAGAAAGAAATCTAACTATGGGAGGTGAACACACAATGTAAATATATATATGCCTTACCATTAAAGTGTACAGTTGAAACTTACTGGATTTAGTTAACCAATGTCACCATAAAAAATAAATATAAAATAAATAAAAGTGAAAAATTCATAACATTCACACACACACACACACACACACACACACACACACACACACACACAAATATACAGTGAACGAGTACCAGGGATGTTCAAAGAACTGCAGCTATGTCCCAGATAATATTCACGGGATGGGTGTGCAATCTTCTTTGATCCCTATAACCTTCTACACACTGTCTTCAGTTCTTTGACAACAGGTCTAACTACTGATTTTTCTTGCCCAGTTTCAAGAGCTGCCATCCCACCCATGACCTTGTGTTAATGTTAATGTTCTCTCTAAATACAAACAAAAAAAGCAAGAAACAAAAATTGTCCCTTGCTCTCCAGAGTAATTTCATGATTGACAATATCGTCTTTCCCTTGGGAGGAGACATAGTGCACTTAATTGTGCCTGAGGTGATGTACAAAAGGGAGGACCTTGGAATAGTGGACAGACAACTGGACTTGGAATCCAGAGACATGAGGTTGAGTCTTGGTTCAGAATTACTTATTTGTGACCTGGGGATGAAGTGAACCTATCGGAGCTTCAGTTTTAATAACTGTAAACTGCATATACTATTTCTGTTTACTTGCTATAATCTTCTAGTCAGCCTCACCTTTGTCTGCACAATTCCAGAAGCACAAGTATATCGTTTAAGTAGTCACTTTCAGAATGCCTATTTTGTAAATCACTGCATTTAATATTCTCTATTCTGTTCATTTCTTCTCTTTCTCAGCAAAAATGCATGCATATTTGCTCACTTCTAATGGAGGGGGAAGTGGGCTATTTTGGTATTCATGCAGTATGACTCTCAGCATATTAGTCTATTTAGAACAAAGCTAAGCAGGAATGACATACAGGGTTGCATGAGGATTGAATTAATGCATGTAAAATGTTTACCAAAGTGATGCATACAGTAAATAATTGATAACTGTTAAATGTTACAATTTTTTCCTACTTTGGTGATTTGTCTTGAATGATTTAGCTGTGGCTCTGGCTGGAGACTAGAGGATAAACTGATTCCCTTTAAAAATGCCCTCCTGGTTCATGGCCAGGTAAGACTTTCTTGCATATAGTATCTGTACCCTTTCTCCTTATTGTCTCCTAGTTTCTGCACACCTAGGAAGGTATCTGGGATAACTTTTTGTGAGTTGATGGTAAATACAAATAAAATAACGACGACTTGGAGATCAATGACAAAATTTCAACTTGTTTTTTTCCTCTGAATTGAGTCTGAAAACAAACTTCAAAACCTGTGAACATGTTTTTTAAAACTACATTTCAGAGTTTACAGGTGTGTGCCTGGGGCAACCAAAACAAAGATTACGGTGGTTATGGCTTCCTCCCAGGCTCAGATAAAAGAGGCGCCTCTCAGCTAGCTTTACGTGCCAGCTCACCTGAGGTCACACTTTGAATTTTCCCCACTTAGGGCAGGTAGAACAGGGCCTCCCAAGGCTGGGTTTTAAACCCACACGACTGTTTTCCCAGCCTCTCCCCCTTCCCGTTTTGAGTTTCTGGGTCAGCAGTCCTCAACTTACTCGGGCGGGCGTCCCGGGGGAGGCGAAGTGGTGCCTGGGTGCGGGCAGAGGAGAGCAATGTTGGGCGGCGGTGGCCCGGGAATCGGCGGGTGGACAGCTGCCCCGGGACTGTCCGCGCGCTGATTCAGCATGCCGCCCTCGGACCTAAGCAGTCACCACTCTAGGCTCTCACTCTACGCAGTGTCTCTCCAGGGCTGGGCGAAGCGCTGTGAAGCGCAGGGGGACCAGTTCCCGCCCTTTCCCGGGACCCAGCCCCTCCCGCCGCGCGCGCTCGGTCCCGGGCCGCCACGCACCGCGGGGCAGGGGGAGGACGCGGCCGGCCCCTGCCCCGAGGCCCCTTCCTCCTTCACGCAGTCGCCACCCCCGGCGCTCCCCGCTCCAGTGGCTTCACTCGGAGCGAGGCGTGTGCCCCCCGCCTTCCTCCGCACCGCGCCCCGGGAACCCCGCTTCCCGGACCCCCGGCCGCGGGGCGGGAGCCGCGGGCGCCAGGCGGTGCGGCGCCGGATCCGGGGGGAGGCGCTGTGGTGCGGGGCGGCCCCTCGCGCCCCGGGCGCCGGCTGCGGCCCGGCCTCCCCCTCCTGCTCTTCCTCCGCCTCCTCGGCGGGGAAAGTGGGAGGTGGCGGCGGCGTGTGTGTGCGCGCGTGAGGGGGGCGGCAGCGAGGAGACTCCGGTGCCGCCGCCGCGTCACAGGCACTGCGAGCGGCGAGCGCCGCGGGGCCGCGTCCGCGTCGGCCGCCGCCGCTGCTGCGGGGCCGCGAACAAAGAGGAGGAGCCGCGGCGCGAGGTAGGGCGCGAGGACCCGCGCGGGCGCAGGTCGGGGTGTCCCCTTCTCCCCGCGGCGCTGGTCGGGTTCTCTGTCCTCCACCCTCGGGTCCCTGCGGGAGCCGGGCCCGCGGCCTCCCTGCCTCTCCCGGCGGGAAGGGGCTCCGCGCGCAGCCCCGCTGCCCCCGCGCCCCGCGGGCTGCGTCTCCCTGGGGACTCCCGCCTCCTCGCTGCGGGGTTAGAGCTGTTTCTCGGTGCCACTTTTGGGGGCTGACTTCAGCAACTTAGGGCTGAGAATTTATTTTTAAGTCCTTGAAAACTTGAAGCGGAGAGATTTTGTGTCCGGCCTGACCCAAACGGAGGCGGAGATGAGGCTGCTGAATGATCCCCTTCCAGGCACCGGCCCGGCCGCAGCCCCAGGCCGAGACCCTGCCCGCCCGGGTGCCGGCGACACCTGGCTCTGGGGTGTGTCTGCGGCGCGCGGCCGCCGCGCCTCCCTGCGCGTCTGGAGTACCTGTGCCGGGCAGCGTGGGAGAGGGGCGCAGCCCGCGGGCTCCCCCCGCCCCGGCTCTGTCAAGAACAGCTGTTGATGTTCCCATCAAAATCTTTCTACCCCCTTTCTCCCAGGCATTCACGTTTACATTTATTTTGGTGGTGGTGGGAGAGCGGCGCTGTCGCTGGTTTGAAGGCTTTTTTTCTGAATGGCCCCATTTTCATATTATGCCCACAGTTTTCAGTCCAGCATTCCATTGTCAAATTCTTTTGGTGATAATTTTGCCAGATTTTCTGAATGGGATTAGGACAGGCTGTTCAGAAATCCGTTTCAGAGTTTGTCAATTACTGCCCTGAAGGGTGCTTTTGTATTTTAGCTGCTTTCCAGCAGATCTGTAGTTGTATCCTTCAGAATTGTCACAACCTTCAACTCATTTTGGTTGGGCACGATTAAACAGTTCTATTTTTTGAGGCCAGTGAAGAAACATGTGCATTTAATATTGGGATCATTTACCACAAGAGATCGTATGAGGCATGGTTTCTTAAACACTAAAATGTCTTAAAAATTGAGAATTTTGTTGGATTTAAAAGTAATTTCAGGTGAGGAAACTGTCAGTTGCTTCTGTTCAGCTTTCATATGAGTTGAGGATTTTATTAAGGCAGCTAACATCACTTTGAGAGCTGAAAAAAATTATGTTCTTTTTTACAGTTCATAAAGCCTATTTATCACAGGAATCCTGTATCGTACTGGATACCTGTTTCTGCACAGTGAACTCCTATCACTAGGGATTAATTTCGAATTGTTTTAAAAGCCTATTTTTTTTTTTTAAATTGTTGACTTTGGAGTTCAGGAATCACATTCCAAAGCCAAGCCACACTATAAAGAGGAAGCACTCCTGTGTACTTTTTGGTTCTTGGCTCCTCTGTGAACCTTTTCCCCAGATAACAATACGAATTTTACATCTTTTCTCTCCTCCAACCCTGACTCCAGAGCAAAGTCTGAAATGGATGTTACATGAATCACTTTAAGAGCTGAACACAACTATGAACATTTCTGAAGCTTTTCCTCAGTAAACTAGATAAAGATGGATGAGTCTGCCTTGTTGGATCTTCTGGAGTGTCCTGTGTGTCTGGAGCGGCTTGATGCTTCTGCAAAGGTCTTGCCTTGCCAGCATACGTTTTGCAAACGGTGTTTGCTGGGGATCGTAGGTTCCAGAAATGAACTCAGATGTCCCGAGTGCAGGACTCTCGTTGGCTCCGGCGTTGAGGAGCTTCCAAGTAACATCCTGCTGGTCAGACTTCTGGATGGCATCAAGCAGAGGCCTTGGAAACCTGGCCCTGGTGGAGGCAGTGGGACGAACTGCACAAATGCATTGAGGGCTCAGAGCAGCACTGTGGCTAACTGTAGCTCAAAAGATCTGCAGAGCTCCCAGGGTGGACAGCAGCCGCGAGTGCAAGCCTGGAGCCCCCCAGTGAGGGTGAGTAGCTTGCAGAAGCAGTTTGGTGAATGACAGTGGTGATGAGCTCATTTTTTTTCTTTATTCTTTAGCTTGGTGTTTTCTAAATCAGCTCATTGCTGAAGAAGCTACACTTACTATAACAGATAGGAAATTATGCTTCAGGATATTTTCCTTTTGGAATGAGATTATATATAAATAATAAATTTTCTTGTTTTAAAATTTTTCTCCAGATAGTCCGTATTACCTTTTAAGATAAATTTTGGGGAACTGGTAGCAGTTTTTTGTGCCCATTTAAAAATGAATATTTATTATGGTTTTGCCTTTTTGATGAAGTTGAGAGAGCTGTAATCACAATATGTATGTTTGCATATATGTATGCATGTTATAAATATATGTGTGAGTACCATAAGTAGGAAGTCAAGCCTTAATTTTTATGTTGCTTAGAGCTATTCTATTGGTTTTATGAATGCACAGCACAGAATTTACTGGTTGGAGGGATTCTAAACAAATCATGGCCACAGGTAGCAGAGTTTTGTTGCTATAGCAACAAAATGTCATTAGGAGTGTGCTAAAACAGCAGAGAATCTGGCTTTATGTTTGGTTTTACAGGGAGTGAAATGAAACGTTTATTCAAAATGATTTTTTTTTTTTTTTAGTTGGAACTAAAATAATTTTAAGTAAAGCTAAAAATTTGAAGAGTTACCTCAATTTAAATTTCTAAGAGGTAAGGTCTTCTGAATAAATCTAAATTTATGTCATGGATGATGGCACATCTCATCTTTGTAAAAATAAAAAGTAGTGACGAACATCAGATAATTAAAATTCCATTTTGGTTGGAAGAAAAAATTTGATAATTGGCCAAACTGATAAAATCTATTTTTAAAGAACTTAATGTGGAGAATTTTTTTTTTTCAAATATTCATAGTAAACAGCCACATATGACTTCCTTCATTTATGTAGAAACATCCCACTGGGATGGCATTAGATAGTATAAATTCACAGATGTGACTATCAGACCTTAACAGTAACAGCTTTATAACCATTCCCTTACTTCCTTCTCAACTCATCTTTTAAAGTGACGTATTTATATCACTACATGTAAATTATGTAAAGTGCATTAATCACTAGAAAACAGTTTCATCACTAGGCGATCAGATTTCTTTTGATTCATATTTAATTTTTTTTTTAAAAGTGGTGATGACTTTGGGTTAGGAAGTTTTTCTTTCCGTATTTGAAATCTACATGTAGAATTGATCAACTTAGATTTTTCTTAGATTTCCTTTATTTTATGGAATTTACTGGTACCTTGATTAATGGATATGGATTCCTGAATATATTAATCTCAGAAACAGTGATCAAGTTGATTATTTCTGAAACATCTGACCCAGGCCTGCTTAACTTAATTAGGGAGTAAATTTGCTTCTTTGGAGAGATTTTGTTTCCTTGTTAATTAGACTGGAGAAGCCATAGCTTCTGGCTATGAATAGAAATATCTTAGTGGTTGACACTGGCCTACCTGTTGTGAGGAATGCAGTGAAGTTTTGATTACTGATAAAAAAGAATTTAACAAGAGGTCTCAAATATTCAACTTAACATTTTCTTTCTAACAGAAATTGACTAAGTAATGCTGTAACATTCATTTACTTGAACTGCTAAGCTCCCAAAATTGAGTTTTACTTTTCTTAGGTAAATTATTGTGAGATTTTGATGATGTTAGTATTATTTTTCTGGCTTACATGGTTTTCCTAATTTCCTGTTTCTTCTTTAGCATGAGAAAATTATTCAGCAAGAAGCCCAGCTGAACTTGAGCCTTATAACTGGGATAACATAGTTGCAATTGATAAAACAAGAGACAATTAAATCTGTTACTTTTGGGGTGGCACGGAGAGTGGAGGACAAAAAACAAAGTTTTTCAGTTATCTGAGTTTTTGAGTTGATGCAAATTGCTATAATACTTATAAAAAGAACAGTTTTTTTCTTCTGGTCTAAAATAATTTCTCATTAGCAGTTAATAGTAGTACTTTTTGTTTTCAAGTATTCAAAACAACCAGGGCTGCATAAATAGACCAAATTTCTGAAAGTAAATACATCTCAGAAAATACTCCTTTAAAAGTAAGAAATCTATAATGTACAGACATGTGGAGGTTGTAATGTACTCCTTTGGACATTTTCCTGAGGTGAGTGACCATAATAAATCTCAAATGTGCATCCTTCTCCCTTAGATGTTCTGACACGACCAAGTGGTGCATTAGCCTGTTTCCACATGTTGCACAAAGCTGAAAGTGATAACATGTGGAATGTTGCTTCAGTTTATTAGTTATGTTCTATGTTCCGTTAGATTGTGACCATGTGGCTTCCTCATGTGTTTAGCCGGGGTAGATTGAATGTTATCAGCAGATACGAACATTTCCAATGTGTGACACACATCTTGTTCCCAGAATTTTAGTGTTTCCTGCCTAATATGAAGGGGAAAATGAAAAAGTATTGGGTTGGAGTCACTCTGGGGATCATTCAGTTCTTTACCCCAAGTAAAGAATTACTATTGGTTTTAAGCCAAAGTCGAGGAGTGGAATGAGCCACAGGAAGAGGGTGACTGCAGATACCTGTTTAATGGACTGAAAAATACCTGCACATACACACACACAGACACACATGCAAAATGAGATATGGATAAGATGTTTAAGTAATTCCTATAGAATTATGACCTAAAAGAATTTCCTGCTTTCTGTGTGTGGTTCCATTGGTTCAATATCTATATCTGTGCATGTATCTATCTAGATATTATTACTTAATGATTTCACATTGCCTCTACCTCGGATTGAGTTTATTCAGGACAAATATATCACATGACCATTGATTTACACTCATTTATACTTTATTTCTTCTTTCCTTTAACAAATACTTATTGAGTGCCTATAGGTGCCAGGCAGTGCCCTGGATACTAGATAGATAATAGTGGATAAACCAGATATAGATTCTGCTTATAAATTTATGAGTATGTGTCAGTCTCTTGGGAAAGACATTAACATAATCACAATGCAAGTTGGTAATTAAATAGGTAAGAGAGAGAGCTAAGGGAGAGGATAGGAGAAAGACCTGTGTTAAATGTGAGGGTAAATTATGTGTCTGTAGAAATTGTTTGGTTTCTAGTTACCCCCTCAAATGCCCAATATGTGACTAATATGCGACACACCAACATTTTTGGAGGAGAGGGAATGAAATAGCAGGAGAAGGGTAGTACTGCTCCTTTGTTATACCTTACAAGTTCTCTTGTAAATGGAGTCTAGAAAGGTTGCTTTATTGGGCTTAGTGGGGTCTACATGAGACATTTCCCAAAGGAAAGGCAGCAGAGGGAGAACTGAAGAAAGGGAGGAGGAGAAAGGGAAGACAACAGTGTGGTTCCAGGTAGGGTGTGGAAAGCTAGTACTAGCTGTGAATTGCCCAATGGGCCATCTTTGACATCCAGTCAGTGTATAAGTACCTGTGGAGAGTTTCTTCAGGCTCATTTCTGTGCTATAATCTGTGCTGGGACAAAGGTGTCATATTAATGCATGTTTCTTTTAAAAAAAAGTTTGCATTTTGGAGAGGAAAAACACAACAAACAGTAAATAAGGCAGCATATAGTGAACCACCAAACTGTGGAATAAGATATGGAATAAGTACAATGAAGTTTATATCAGATGGCCTTAGATAAGTGGTCAAAGGATGGAGTTAAGTGTGGGTCAGAGTGGACAGGGACACAGCAGGACATGCTCCCTGATGTGGAAGGTTCAGTCCACATGCTGACTAGCAAAGGAATTGATGGCTTTGCACAGGCAGGGATGGTGTCTATGTTAACCCATACTGGACCCAAGCAAGATATTTCATGTGGTTTGGACGAGGGAGACGTTTGGATATTTCCAAATGGCTGAGTTAAAGTAGAAAAAGATGTTTGTTTTTGCCAAACAATATGTGTTGCAGACATTTTTTTGATCTCTTGTTTTACAATTTCATCCTTGATTGCTGCTTGATCAGCCCTTGTGTCCACTTCATCTCTGACTTTACTTTATTCCTGAGTTATGCCCATTGGCTCAGTGCTGGGATTTGGAATGGGTGGAAGGCAGGGACCAGGAGGAAGAACGTGGTGCACATTTATTGGGAATTATAAAAAAGAAATGCTTAATAATTTTTTTTTTTATCACTTAAAGTATCATGTAACCATTATCATATAAACCTCACAACTCTCTGGGGTTAAGTATCATTATTATTTTAAAAATTAAAAAGAATGTAAATTTCAAAAGTTCTTAAAAACATTCTGGTTATTTAAAAAAATCAGCATTACAGAGGTAGATATTATAAATTGTGTAGATTCTTTCAGATTTGTTCATATATATTTATATGTGTATGCAGTTATTTTTCGTTGTTTTTTTATGTAAATAGAATTTCATACTTTGCATATGTGGTGACTTAATAGCTCATTTAATATATCTGGCAAATCTTTTCATGTCTGAGCATATACATCTGCCTCATTAAAAAAAAATTCTTTAGGGGGTGGCTCTTTAGGGGGTGGCTCCATAGTATAGTGGTTAGCTCTTCTGCTTTACATGCAGAAGGTCCTGGGTTCGCACCCCAGGTGGAGCCACGGACCATGCCCTGGATGTGCCAGGCCCCGGGTGCATGCCCTAAGCATGTGGAAGGAGACACCCCGCCTTCAGAGATCCAGTTCTTAAGGGGAAACAGCAACACCATAGGTCAGGGATGGAAGTGGGGGGGGGATGGGAATTAAAAAGAGGGGGGAAATCACCTCTTTATTGAAGTATAGTATACATACAGAAAAGTGCATATAACTCATTGAACTATCATGCTTTGTTCTTTTTAAATGACTACATAATATTTTCCTCTCCATTTTAAAAATTAAAGGTAATATATGCTTTAATAAGAAATTTAATGGTGGAAAGGATATAAAGGAAAAATCATGGCTTCTTATCTCTATTTCTAATTTCCAGGGGTGACCACTGTGAAGAATGTTCTTTTTTTCCAAGAAAAAAAAAATTATTAGAAATTGGATCACATTATACATGCTAGTCTGCAATTTGAGGTTTTCTATTTAATGGCATATCTTTCATAGCTTTCCACATCTTCTCTCATTGTTCTGCAAGAAGGCATTATGTATTGTCATTCTTATTTTATGGACAGGGAAAGGATGGCCAAAAGAGGCGTAATAACTTGTCCAAGGTCCCCTAGCAAAGTGATGGACACAGGATTTCACCTTAGGTCTGTCTGATCCCAAGTCCTTTCCCTTAACCACACTTTACTTAAGTGGCAGACGTTCTTCCTACATCCTCATGATACTTGCAGCAGCAGAAGCTTTTCTTAGTTGTAACTAGTGGAGGTTCTTTTGTTCCCACCATTCTTGCTGCATTTTTAGGGAACAAGTGAAGCTCCTTCACAGGGCTAGAAAAACAGACTTTCTTTAGCCTAATGTATGGGAGGGGCTTGGTTTGGAGGTCAGAAATCGTTGCCTCTGGTTTCAGTATTGCCATCAACCAGCCGTGTGGCTTCGTTTCTTCAGCAGAAAAATGCAGAACCTTAGGTTCCTAAGCTCCATGCAAGGAGTGAGGAGACAAGGATTGCTGAGTTGGTTCATCTTTGATTCTTCAGAATCCTTCGTGGTATCTGACACATAGTACACACTCAGAAGAGGTTTATTGAATGTGTACTCATTTCCTAGGGCTGCTGTAACTAAGTACCACAAACTGGATGGCTTAGAACAAGTTTATTCTCTCAAAATTCTGGAAGCCAGAAGTCTGAAATCTAGGTGTTGGCAGACCCATGTCCTCTGTGAAACCTTCAGGGGAGAATCCTTCCTTGTCCCTTCCTAGTTTCTGATGATTCCTGGCAGTCCTTGGTGTCTTTGGCTATAGATGCATTAATCCAGTTTTTGCTTTCATCTTCACATGGCTTTCTGTTCTGTGCGTCTGTGTCCAAATTTCCCTTTTTTTATGACACCAGTCATGGATTAGGGCTTTACCTAAATTAATATGACTTCATCTTTACTTGATTATATCTGCTAGACCTTGTTTCTAGAGGTCACATTTATATGTATTGGGGGTTTGGACTTGAATGAATGAATGAATGAGTGAGTGAGTGAGTGACATGAATTCTAATCACCCTCTAGGGATCCTCAGCTGTACATTCTCTCAACAGTTGATGTGTATTTAACCCCTTTCTTTGTGCTGTTTCCTCACAATCTGTATAATAAGCGTAACACTTTCTCTCCCTATTTATAGGCAGTTTTATAGATAAATACAAGAATGGATGTGCAACATTTTGAGAATTATAAAGCCAATGGAAATGGATGTATCATTAGTAGTATAATTATTATAAAAGTTATCAGACTTACTCGCAAAGGAATATGTCATTTCTGTTAGTAGTGATAGGAAGCTAAGTAATCACAAATGGATGTATTATTTGGATATAGAGCTACATAAAGGCCATGAGCTCAGTTATTTTGGTCTTTTATCTAAGAGAAACAGCCTGATGAATGGCCATTCTCTTCAGCTACCCCTGGGGGTTACCCCATTTCCCCCATTTATGTCACTGTTTCCTCAGCCCATTCTTATTTCTTATCTGGGTGACAGAAGGAGAGGAATGGAAGGGGAAATCATTCCGTTGTTGCTGGCTGGGCAGAGAAAGGGAGGAAAATGGGGGAGGGGGGAAGCTAGTTTTTTCTGAATTATAGATCCCTGCTATTCTGCTGTTGTTTGAAAAGTCCCACCTCTGCCCCCGGTTCTCTGGCTTCAGCCCCTCGCCCCTGGCTCCAGCATCAGCTGGTGTGGAACCTCTGTAGTTTGTCATTTCTCTGCCTTCCTTTTCCTTGCATTGCCCTGTCTTGCAGCCATGGCCTGCATTTTCCAAGTGGCTAAGAGGGAAAAGATGGGAGAAGTGGTAGAACAGAAAGGGGGAGAAGGAAAGCAGGACTCCTGGGCTGTTCCATTTTCTTCCTTGAATTGCTTTTCCAGGTTGCTTTCCCAGATTGCTCTTTTTGCCCCACAATTAGTCTCTGGGCTTCTGAAGAGGAAGAATAGAAACAGAGGTGCTCTAAAAAGGCACGAAGGTAGGGGCAATCTGTCAGTTCCCACCTCTGACTCTTTCTGTTGCCTGTGGTCTCTTCCTCACCATTCCAAGAGCCCCTGGCCCCACTTTGTTTGCCTCCATGCCTTAACTCTGCACCTCGGCCAGGAAGAATGCCCACTTTTCCCCACTCCAGTCAGGGACTACTTTGTTTAGTAATCCAGCCCTTCTCTAGTCTGTTGCTTTAACCTCAGACAGTACATGACAAGCCTTATACACTCTGAGGTCAAAAGGCAAGTGCAGCTGCAATTCGCTTTGTAGCAGGATTCTTCATGAGGATCCACGGTAGTAGAGCAACATCATATACGTAGTATAGTGACGCATACTTGTGATAGAAATATTACACTTGGAAACAGCTTTGCTGGTAAGACTCCCTCAGTATGGAACTTAGACCCTTCACCCTCTCAAAGCTTTTATCATAAAGAAGATTTCTATCTCCTCACTTCTTCTTTTTTAATTTCAGGGACTTCTCAAAGTGGTAACCCTAAAAAAGAAAAATTATGAGCCCCAACCACCCTTTTTGTGGCCCTGCAATTCTTTGCAGTGTCTGTGCCTGCCAATGCCTGTTTAAGAGGGTGGTAGCAGTTGCTTCATGAATGGTGACATATGGGTAGCTGTAAACACAGCCAATTTAAAGATAGACGTATGAGTGGGCTCTTTTCGGGTAGCTGAGAAGGGAATGGAAGTGCCATTTCAAAGGGTTGACAGTAGCAGTTAAATACATTATTTGCGTTGTGAAACATGGGGAAAGAGAGCAGTAGGAGGATGTGCAAATGAATGTTTAAGTTAGATTAAATATAGTGAAGTGAGGCAAGGACTGTCAAGCATAAACATTTTTCTGTTAGCCTAAGGAGATAATAAATTCCATAAAGAATTTTTTTAACGAGAAAAAAAAAACCTTTGAAACACTTACAGACAGGTTCATTCTTTATAATTCAGCAATGAATTATCAAGGGTGAATTTTCATTATTTTAAAATGTAGTGAGAGGTCCTAAGCAATGAAGAATTATATAGAAATGAAATTAAAGTTTACGGTAGGGTGCTCCATGTCTCATTTTAATTTATATGAGGTCATCCCCCCCGACTCATACAATATCATTACAGTAAGAATTTCAGCGTGTGATACAAATAGCCCTGGCATTTGTATAAGGCTCTTGGAAGTGTGTTTGAGCACTAATGTTTGAAAATTGAATTTAGATTTGTTATAAGGAGATTTAGTTCCTATATAGCTAAAAAGTCTTACACTCCTAATTATATAATTGCTTAGGTTTTTAAAGATCTTTAAAGAGCTGGAAAAGCTCTTTATAATGTTAAATGCATAGATGAGACATTAATTTATGTAATAAAGTTAAATTTCAAAACTTCAGATTTCATTTTACTCAGCTTATTTAAAGAGACATTTAGTTAGCAAATCTCTCCATTTTTTCCATTGTTAAACTTGTGTTTTAAGCACACTCTTTGATAAATTATTTCCAGCATTTCATATGTTTTAACTTTTTTCCCCCATAGTTGAGCACAATTGAAAAGCTAAGTCCATGAGGCAAAATATCTTTTCTATTTTTGGTAGACTTAATTATGTTAATTCAATATCTTATATTTCATGGTACATAATATTATGTACTAGTATTAGCACTTCCATTTCTCTACTTTTTACTTATTTTACAAAATACATCAGAATACTAGGAAGTATTGAAAGCCTTCTTCTGTTGTACAGTGATGGTGATGTTGCTGAAAGTAAAATGTTAGTTGAAAGGCATCATCATGTGTCAGCTTGAAATGTTTACATGTTAAAGGAAGTCCAACTCTGGCACCAGAAAAGTACTGGGTCTCAACATATGAGTATGAAAGTGTATGGTGTGTGGAAGTCGAGGGTCATCTCTGTGGTGGCAAGAATGATTGAGACCTGTTTTCTAGTCTTACCTTTGTGACTTTAAGCTAGTGATATCTCTTCTACAAGCCATAGTTTCCTCTTTTATAAAATGGGGACTTGTCAGATATCTGAATCTCTTGGCAGCCCTGACATTTTTGAAATAATTACCCAACAAAGGCCAACTTTGATATTGAACATTTAGAACAAACTGAGATTGGTGTCCGGATATCATCATGTTGCAATGAGATGTAGTATGTGTGCCTCTCACAGTTACCCAGGGACACCAGTATGTCCCCTTGGAAGCCCACACTGTGCCTGCCATGGGAACCTCCAAATGAGCTGTTGGATAATCTGGGCATGCAGAGCAGAAAAGCCAGGACTGCTTGAGGATGCTGACTTAGGATCGAGCTCTAAACAGGACTGGTTTGCTTGATGGGCCTCCATGGCCTAGAATGATCTGCCTCTGTCCTGTCTGAATATTACCTTCCTATGAAGTTGTCACACTGCCTGAAACTCCAATAATTAGAGATTGAATGTCCACATATTAAAATGTTTAGCTCTTTGGAAGGGTAGGGATCCATCTAACTACAAGTCAATGAGTCACTTACTGACCTGAGAATGCCTGCTCTGATGGACAGGATGTTTATGCTGAAAGGGAGGGATGGAAGAAACTGAGCTTCTTTGGGGTCAGACAAGACCGCATTGGGTAAGTGCAGTGAGGGGCTCAGGTGGGTGACCTGTAATTTATCCTGTATACTAGGACACTTTTAAGACTGAAAGGGGTGCTGTTGATAATTTCGCAGAATCAGCAGAAGTAAACCAGGGCTGTCTGGGGCAAACAAGGCCATACGGTTACCCTAGCTAAGGGCAGTGTGAGTGAGCCCAGGATATAGAAGAAGCGTTTCATCAAGTATGGGGAAGATGCCAAAGAATACAGAAGCTCTTTCAAAAATTTTCAGGGGAAGTGAGGGGAATTGATTTCTTCCTCTGAATGCTCCTTTCTGTGCACTTTGTGGTTTTTGCTGGAGAGAAAATGTGATGTAGTAGAAAAGACAGGGGATTTTAGCATCAGGCCCATCTTCTATTCCTCGTTACCTCTCTGGCTCTTAGGCATGTTATTTTCTTAGTCTAATTAATTCATTTGTAAAATGGTGAAGATCTGCTTTCCAGGGTTGTAAGGATTACATGAGATGAGGAATTTTAAGTGCCCAGGACCTAGAAGATTATCAGTAAATGTTAATACCTTCTGTTTCCCCTCTTTCCAAAAATTAGAACTTTTCATACCTTATATCAGTTATATTGTAAAATAAACTGTATGTGAGGACATGCACATGGGCTTGTGTAGTCTGGTAATGTAATTAATCAATATTTATAATGTTAATGCCATTGACATTTTGTTCTGTTTCAAACAGCCAACTTAAACTTCAGATACAGAAGCTGTTCATCAGTTGGTGACTACAGATCATGCTGGATATGTGGTTTGGCCCTGGTTCTACCACTCATTGTAGTGTAACAACAGTTCTCCGGGCCTCATCTGTAAAAGGAGATGAGCACAATTATCTCTTATACCTCTTCCTGTTCTCTCATCCTGGGATAAGAGACTCCGCCAAAGGAATTAGTTATGTATTAGACCACCTGTGATTAGCCATTGTTTCTCTTTTTTCTCTTTCTTTTCTTTCCTTTCCTTTGCCTTTTATTTTTTTATTTTTATTTTTTTTGATGATAAGGGGAAAATAATAGCTCAGGTATTTTAAAATAACATGTCTTTTGACTTTGTTCCTTGGCATAGAATTGAAAAGATAAAGATCCCTATGACTTCAGTCAGGGCGACTAGATGTGCTTTGTAGTGCAGTTCTAATTTTTAAAAATTACTGTTAGGAAAGATTGTTATGTTGTCAAATGGACAGTCTTTTAATGCCACGTGGGATATACTGTGTTCGTGTGTGTGTGTGTGTGTGTGTGTGTGTGTGTGTGCGTGTGCACGCTTCCTTTGCGGCTGATTTTTGTGTACCCTATCACCCTCTCCTACTCCTCCCATAGCATCAGGATTATGTTCTTTAAATAGATATTACTGGTCAGATTATCCATGTTTTGATTTTTATTTTTTTATATCTCCTATCTAGAGCAACTGATTAAAAAAAAAATCTGGTTAGAATCATTGCTGACTAAATAAGCACATTTATGTAACTTACAACTGGCAAATTTTGGAAATGCAGTAACAGTGAAGGGCCTTACTATGCATCACTTTTCAATAAGTTTGTGTTTTTTTTAATGGAGCTTCTATTTATAGTTAAAATATTCACTTCCTGATCTTGTAGAGTAAGAAAGGACACTGAGTGAACATTTTCTGAAGATGTATTAAAAAAAAGTCTCTTGAAAAGGACATTTTAAAAACTTGTTGGTAACTCATTCCAGTGCCTTGCAATCTTCATAGCCAGAAAGTTCTTTTTTTTGTTGTCGTTATCGAATACAAATCCCTGTTCTTGCAGTTTAATCACATTCCTCTCGTCCCATCCTTAATGGAAAAGAAGTGCTCCCTGTACGCTGTCCTTCATACCCTTGCAGGCTGTTGTGCAGCTGACCTCCTCCCTAGCCATCTTTTATCTGGCCTAAATAACTGTGTTTCCTTTACATGTCCTCTTAGGACCCATTTCCTAACATTTTAATCATTTTAGTTGCTTTCCTTTGGATGCTCTCCAACTTCTGCTGGTCTTGCTTGGGTTCAGGTCCAGAATAGCTCTTAGCCTTGTAATGAAGTTCTGAATAGATTGTCCTGCTGGGGAAGGGCTATCATGTGACCCTCCTGAGCAAGCTGCTTGTTTTTACCTCCTGATCTTATGTACCTTTAAAAATAATTGACCACACTGCGGATATATGCTTTGCCTAGACCTCAGATTTTTCTTTTTTACTTATATAAATTTGATTTTCTCCCCTCTCTTATTTGAGTAGTTAGTTTTTACTACCTTTCTAATTAAACTACCTCCTGTTGTTTCTGTCATCCTTGTGGTAGTGTCAGCAATTTGTAACCATCGGTGGGAACTGAAAAATGTCAATCCAAAATGCTATTTCTTTAATACATATTTATAATTATATGAATGTTTGATTTTAAACACATATGTAACTTGTTCATTAACATTTGGTATTTGAATGTTCTCTGATTAATTGTGTTTCAGTTTTGTCTCCAAACAAGTAACCTGAGGTTATACCTCTTTTCTCTTCTTTACAGTTAAAAAAATAGCTTTTCTGTTCAGTAAATACATCTTGATGGCATTGATAGATTGTTCGCATTCCAGAATCCCAAGGTCCGTTTGGATACAGTCATATCTTCATAAGAGAAAGAGTAACTAACCACATCTATGTTTTTGGTGTGCCTAATGATACTTACTTTCCATTATTTAAGTCAGCAATGAAAGTATTACCCAAAGGCTGGGGAAATCCTCATGAAACTTGGCTGTAATTGGATCCTGAATAACAATTCTCTTGAGGGTGGCCCTCATAACATTTCTGTTGCACCCACCATGCTGGTCTATAAATCATGTTTTCCTAGCTTATTAGAAAGAATTTTCTGCTGAATTTAATCAAAATCCTTATAAAAGTTAAAATATATGATCTATTCTCTCATATCCCCCAGGCACATCATCATTCTGACAGAGAGGAAAATGAAATGGATCTACTAGGGTGCGTGTTGATCTTTAGCAAACACCTTGTGATTTCTCTGTTTGTAAAACTACTTTTGGAATAAAAGATTACATGTAATAATGGCCTCTGTTTCAACGCAGATTATCTATATACTAAATAACGCCTGTGTTAGGTAATCCTGTGGATGGTAGGAAACAAAAATAATGATGCGGTTAGCAGTAGCACCTTCCCATTCTAAATCCCGTGAGAGGCAACATGCACATTCAAAATTAAATTAAAATTCTTAAGAATGCAGTGGAAAAGAGGAAGAAAGGGCAGTTAGAAGAATAAATTAGCCTCACGGGATTCTTTCCCATTCTTGAATCATAAACCAGCCAGCTATGATAGGAAATATGACAAGGACTCTGGGCTTTCTAGTTCAGGTAGCTGCAAAGCTGATTCTCTGTGATTATTAATGTATCATATATTTAACTATAATGAGTGGAAATACCTTGAATTATTATTACCTCTCTCAAGAGACTAAGCTATGTGATACCTGCAAATAAGTAACACTGGGTCGACCTAATATTTTCATTAGAGATAAAAGAGAATGGCATATCTTGAGGAACAATGCATCAGAAGAGCTTGGTAACTTTAGAAATGTGTCACGCTGTGGTTTCTAGGTATGCTATGAATGAAGAGCTTTGTGTAGAAGGAGTGGCAATGCTGTGTGAATATTTATTATGTAAATGTTTGTATGTTGCTAGGTTTATTTAAGTTTCTTCTGCGTGATGCTAACTTTCTTTATTTCCTTGACTGAGAGGCATTTATTTTTCACATTAACCTAATATGTAAATTTATCAGCACCCCCCCGCCCCGCCCCCCCAGCCCCCTGCAGGTGTTTTTTGCTCCTGCTAGTTTAGTGGCATCAGGTCAATATCGGGACAGGAGTACCTGTCATAACCAACTAGCTAGTGTCTTGTCTTTTTTTGACTGCAACCATACTGTGATTTACTCAGTCCTGCTGTAACTGGGGCTTGTTGACCAGTGTGGGATTGATTTAACATGCCTTATGTTCAGTGATACATGTTGAAATATAGAATATAAGAAAAGAGAGGTAATATTTTGCTTACACATGTATCAGTCAGTTGTTCAGTGTACATTTCTTCTCTGTGCCTAGACTGAAAGGTCGCCATTTCTTGGCACTGTTACCAGACACACTGGCATAGTAAACAAAGGAAACACATAGGCGGGTTAAAGATAGATCAAGGCCGAAATTGATTTCTGTTTTTAGTTTGACAGCAAAATCACTTTAAAATGGCCATGATATCATTTTAAGAGCTGATCCTATGGAAATTTGCATATCTGATTCATGAGAGTAAATTCTTGATTACTTGACCTTGGGGGAAAACATGTAACAAGATGTTTCGAGATCTTGAAAGAGTGAAGCAGTATTTAGTAACTCTGTGTTCTCTTTGTTGCATCTAAGTTAGCCATGAATGAATTCATTCTCTTCTCAAAGACCTTGCTTTGCATTGATATCACTTTTTGTAAATGGACGCTGTGATAAATTTTATAAGCTAAAAAACTCGACATACCTTAAAATGTGAAAACACAGGGCTTCCACTTATGTACTAAGTACAGCCTGAAACATCAGGTCAAATGCCTTTACCTTCCACATCTCACGTGGTTCTTGAGTCACGTGGTTCTGGACAGCATACCGGAGTCCTTACTCTTGTAAACATACAATCTTTCATTTATAGTCTCCACCTGATAAATACACTTATTTGGCACAAACACATATGATCAAAGGTGATCTGAGCAATATGTAGTTTTGATTAATGAATATGCTAGGTTGTTCTGTAGCTTAGACAAAGAATGGTTTCACAAACAGTTCTGTTAATAAAATAAATAGAAGTTAAAGACTGGAACGGTTTCTAGTAGACTGTGCAGCCTACATCATTCAAAAGTAATGAAGCAGTTTTCTGAACCAGATTGTGTTTCCTTATGAAGGAAGCCACCTTTGTTCCATGTCACCAATGCATTCCTCCTAGATGAGGTCATTCTGCATTACTGATATCTTCTTCCTTTCAGAAAAGGGAAACGTGGACCGCTCCCAGTGCATTCCATTTCTCACAGTCTGTAAAATAAAGCTTAAATGTACCTGTCCATTAAAACCTTTTGAAGGAAGAAAGCCAACCAAGAGGCTTTGTGAACCATGAATTGACAATAAAAGACACTATACTTCTGTTTTTCAAATAACCTGTTTAAGGACAAAAGAACTATTCACTTCTACATGACTTTCATGTAGTTATAGTAAAAGAAAGGAGGATGGTCATCTTTTGTGCATGATATTAAGGCTGCTTGACTGCGGTTATTTGAAACAATAGCTTTCAATTATTCAAACTAATAAAGTCCCTGGGAGGGGTGTGTATAGATAGTGTATAAATGTCTTTATGTCTGTCTCTTTAGATAGAATTAAATTTAAGAAGCAGCTTCCTACACCACCACCACCACCACTGCCCCTTCACCCCCACAAAATCTAAAGGGCGAAAGCATTTAGAGAGTATCAGGTTAAGCTCTATTGAAATAGTCTCCTAACTAATCACCCTGTTCCACCTTCCACCTGTGACTGCTAGAGTCCTTCCCTTGCATCTCAGTGCGACGTGACACTCTCTTGATCAGAACTATGAAATGGCCCATTAGACCAACATAGTATAACTGAGTCCTGTCTTTTCCTCCACCTTATCTTTTAAGCTCATGCATTTTGCTCCAGCCATACAGGCTTTCTTGCTATTCATCAAACCACCAAGGCCTTTGTACCTGCTCCTTGCCCTTTCTGGAAGGAAGGTCTTCTTTTACCCAGATTTCAACATAGCTTTCTCCTTTGCTTCAGTTTGATCTCTTTTCAAATATCACTTCCTTGGAAGGGTCCTCTCTGACCACCATATCCAAAAAAGTTCCTCACTCCTGTCAGTCTTATAGCCTTGCCATGCTTTATTTGTTTATTTTTGGCACTTACTGTTCATTTAAAACTATATATTATATGTTTACAGCCCACCTCGCCCCCATCCACCAGTGGATAGTAAGCTCTGTGAGGGCCAGGACTTTGACTGAACTTATTCCTGTCTGTATTCCCAGTAGCTAGAACACTACCAGGTACGTAGTAGGACCTCATTAAATTAACAAACTGGTGAATGAGTTTTACTTGCTATATGTTGGTCTTAATTGCTTTGCCAACCTCATGTTGAAAAATGTGACAAATAGAAAAATGATTGTTAATCATTCAGATGTTTAAGTTGGAACTGAATATTTTTATAGATGAGAAAATTAAAGTGTCATATTTTCTCATTTGATCATTCATTTCGTATTATTTTATTTTATAAAGGTAAATGTGGAATGATTTTAAAAAATTATCTTGCTGTGAGGCTTTTTTTCTTGGCCCAGGAAATGAGCAACATGATTTCTAGCTATAGCAGTATCTCTGTTTTTAGCTTTTGGAAATGAATACATGCCCTTTATAAATGACAGTGTTAGTGTACTTCATTACTAATACTTTTAAAGCTACCTGGGACACCAGCTAATGAGAACATGGAAGGAGCACTATCTTTTTCATTATTTCTGCAAATTCCTATGCTTAAACTGTTCTTGGGAAGAGAAGTGACATAGTTTTCTGTACCTAAAACTGTTTAAGAAGTGGGTGGAAACACCTATTAATCTTGGCTGTGTCGTGACTTCAGCATATTTCCTCATATGATGTAGTGTGGATTTAAATTAGCCTTCAAATATCCTTTATTTTTCTTTTGCAAAATAATACAACTGAATTATGGATTGATTCTGTTTAATATCCTGAGCCTTTGGTTAATGTTGGAAATGAATTTCCTTTTTCTAATCTAATCATGGCTGTATATATTACATGTGGAATTCACTTAAGTGTTTCTGTGTAGGCACTCATGAACATAACTGTAGTCACCTTTCATTCATTACCATACTTCAAATCTGCATGTTTTCTCTAATTTATTGACTCACGAATCACAGCTTGCTGAAAATTCACTTTTCTAATTGTTGTCCTGTGTGCATCCAACAGTGGGATGGATCTTGTATTTTTTTCACTAACAGATAATTAACGTGCTTTACCATGCATTGGTACTTGATCTGCTTTCCGCATAGAATTAGAGGATGTCTTCTCAACTCCTTAATGGAGAATCACCTAAAACGATTTTGGGCAGTTCTACAAGGTCACTGTAGGTAGGCAGCACAGTTTAAACTGAAGTAACTCTTGGTGTCAACATCTGGATCATCACTGACACCTACCAGGTGAGCTGTTCCAACCAAGCCCAGCATTGGGAAACTGTGTCTCCCTTTCCTATTTCTATTCTCATTATCCACTTTAGAGTTTCCGTCATCTACAGGAATGTCACAATACCTCCTCAGACTCAGATCACAAGGTCATTATATAGTATTATTATTATATAATAATAATAATACTATATAATAATAGTATCATTATTCAATAATACTATTCTCTGGCCCTAGACAAGATTTTGCCCTCTGCCCCGCACCTGTGTTACTCTCATTTGTCAAGTGACACCAATTTCTTCACCTCTTCCGATTCCAGCCTTCCTCCTGGACTCAGAGTTAGAGCTCAGGCACAGATTATGGTTATCTCAAGTCCACTCGCCCAGCTTCCCATTCTCAAAGCTCTAACTCCCACCTTCACATTTGCCGCACATCAACCAGGCCCGTGGCTACGACTCTGTGGCTCCCCTCACTTACCACATATCGCTCAATGTTCCCTGGATCAGGTACACACCTCTACGACTGCTGTGGACACTGTCCACCACTCATTCCCTCCGTAAATATTTATTTGGGAGAAGATCCTTGAACTAGTTTGACTGCCTCTCCTGTTCACCCGCAGCAATCTCTGTGTAAACCTGTCAAGCTCGCTTTTTCTCTTTTACCCCCTTCTCACTGTTTGCCTCTTCTCGTCCCTTGCTGCTGCCTCCTCGCAGCCCATCTCCAGTGTCAGCGTCTGAGCCTTTGTCCTCAGTTACCACCCTTTTTCCAAACAGCGTTATCACGTCTTACTCTGTTAAATAGTCCCTAATGCTCTTTTTTAATTCCTTACCTACACTTGATTTATGCTAGAAAAACCAGTGGAGAATAAAGCACATGGTAAAAGGTAGCTTTAAGAGTGAAATTTTCTAATTTTCCTGCAATATGGAACTTTATTTTTAGATGAACAGCTATGAGATTATTTAAGTTTTTCTACAACAGCCTTGCAAGATTGTCATATTTACCAGGGAATTATTTTATAGATGAAAAAATTTGAATTGGCTTTTACTTTCAGAGTAAAATAATTGCTAGTTAAATGACTTACATTAGCGAATCAGACCCAATTAATGTAAATTTGTCTCTCTCTTAAAATAAAAGTTGAAAAATTAAATTTGTTCCTTGGTAATTTGATTTGTAGGAAGTGGGGAACAAAGGATTCCAAACTGGCTTTTAAAATCAATTCTAATTAATTGCGTGTGCAGATGCATCAGCTAAGATTGGGAGGCAATTAGTCTAATTATGTTTAAAATACAGTTGCATGCTTAAATAGATAATCACACCCGCAGGCCTGCCTATCTCTTTCTACTTTCTCCTATAGGCACATAGTGAATTTTTTGGCCATTAAGCATGAACTCATCAGTGTCTTTGGAGCAGCACAAAGTGACAGAATGCACATGAACAGGATTACACATCTTCCCAGCTAAATCTGATATTTCAGAGATATACCCATACAACATATGTAGATGGAAAGATTAAGTTATTCTAGGGAAATTTTATGTTTCCTCCCCCTTTTTAAATCTTATTTTTGGAAAGCTGAGTTCTCTCTGTAAAATAGTTTTCTCATGGTCCAGTTTGGAGTAAACTATACCTAAGTCCTGTTCTGAATGTTATGAAATAATTTGAGTTTCAGGGTAAAACTTGAATAGGTAACACCTTGCCTAACAACATACCATTAGCATGAAAGACCATTAGCAAGGTGGAGGGGCCAAGTAAAAGTATTATCTGGGCTTCTGAAGTAGTTTTGTACCCATCAGGTCTTCAGTTGTTGCAACTTACAATAGATGTGACACCCCTGACAAAACTATGTTTTTCTTGCTCGCTTAAGCAATTGATATTTGTACAGGTGAATGAACAGAGATGTTTTTCCTGCCTTTCTTTAAAGACTAACATGACCATTTTTCTCTTCAGTAGATTGTTTTATGGGAAGAACCTATTGAAGGTGGTCTTGTACAAATACTCCCCTATTGCCCTTCCTTTGGTTCCTGGTAGCATTAAAAATGATTTATAAATTACATTTTCATTTTATAGGATATCCTGCAGTTACAAGGCTGGATTCTTTATTTCTGACCTACCGCAGCAATTTTTCTTTCAGCCGCGTTTGCTTTATTTCTGACCAATTTTTTTGTAGCAGAAAACTGAGGTTTACTATCATTATTTATAGCTGGATTATGTGGTTTCTCCATGTAGGTTTTCTCCTTCAAGAGCAGGATCTTGAGAATAGATAGCTGGTGATGTTAGGCTAGTTGGAGCTTTGTTTTCTAGACTATTTTTGCTACACCTGGTTTAAGAACACAAGCTTCATCTTTGGCTTCATCTGTGACTATCAAAATATAGTGGATTTGTGTGAACAAGAGACAAACTTAGGTGGACATTTGAAACATGGGCATTGGAATATGTAGATTATTGTTCAGTGTGGTTTGTGCTATGACTCTAGTATACACAGTCATTAGGGTCTTCTGTTCACATTTCATTCACAGACAAAGCCTTAAATCTAAATAGATTTGTTCAGAGGGCACAGTTTCATTTCATTTCCTTCTTCGAGGTCACCCTATTGGAGCTGGTAGAGCTAAAGTTGAGTTTGATAACTTTATTCTTTCTTTAATCTTTGAAACAAACTATTCTTGTTATGGTAAACCTAAGCAAATTCTTTTAAAATCTAGGCCAATTTAGGAATTTGGTTTGTAATACAGCAAAAGATAATTATATTATTTTGGCAGATGTTTGATGCCAGTCATGCTATCATCATGATGGAATCTCTGCTAAGAGAATATGGGTATGTTTACTGTAGAATATTTACCTGTGTATGTCAAGTGATCTATATAAATATGTAACTGTTTTGCATAACCTTTACTAAAAACTGAGTAACTCATATTTCTGATTTTTATAATTTCAGTACCTTATATACCACCCTTTTTGTTTCTTATTAATAAGATGTTAAATAATAGGACAATTTAAAAATATTAAAGGAATTAACAGGTTGTAACAATAGAACCGAAATATGGGCAGCTTAAAAAATCATTATTCTGTCTTGTGTATTATTTTATTAGACATTCTTCACATATCAGCTTATCTTAAATATCATTTTGCTTAGTTAGAACACTGGATTTTCTATCTTTTGCCTTCAAGATAGTAATGCTGGTTATAGTTAGATGAATTTAAATTATTAATTTATGGTCTAGGAGAATTTAGATTGATTGACATTCTGGCATTGGCAGTATATTCTGTGTCCTCAAAAAAGATGTGAAATTTTAGAATTGGTTAGAAAGAGATCATCTCTCTAGTGTATTTAAAAAAAAAAAAAAACTGGGAAGAGCTTCAAAAGCAGCAGGAAGTACTTACTGAATCAGCACTGCTCCATGATGTGGAGGGGTTTGCAGTTTTCTAATTAAGCCCCTGAATACTTATGGTCCTCAGTTCACATGGAAAAATTTTAAAATGTTGGTGAGGCGTATGTACATTTGTGTGTTTATATGGGGCAGCTGCATGTGATGACTAATAGTGAAAATCAGGAAAAAAAATCACATGTGGAAACAGCAAGAAAAATTGAAACATCGTCTTAAAAAAATAGTAGAACAACAATTCGAAAGTTACTCCATGTAATTTTGAGATCAGACAAAAGGATGGCCAGAACATAATGGGAGCATGTAGAAGCCTGTTGCTAAATCAGAAATGAACAGGAATGCAGTTCAAAACCTCATTTACTACTCTTTAGTCTGTTGCCCTAGAGACAGACTTAACATATTGACTTTGGCAACTTCAGGGTAGCTTGCTGTGTCTGCCATTATTTAAGTGAAAATCTGAATTTGTGATTTAAAAATATAAGTTTACTGTAGTCAGTACAACAAATTACATCTGTGGTTGGGTAGGAATTTCCAGAAGGTTCTAAGTCATCTTTTGGAAAATAATGAAATAAAGGGATAAGATAAAGAATCCCAATTCTAAAGTTCAAACAGGAAAACATGGTAAATGAAAGCAAGACTTGTTGAAAACCCAGTGTAAGAGGCAGTTGAGACTGATTTAAATTTCAGGCTTCCTCTTACTTTATAGTGTGAATGAGGTAACTGGAGAATATAGATAACAAAATTAATAGTTAGGAGTGCTTAAAATATTGTTTAAAGATTAAAATAAGAGAATTAGCTTAGAATGATCAAGATCCCATTCAGTTTTAATTTCCAGTGATTCCTTAGAGTAGGTGAGCTTTTCAGCTTTCTCGTAGTCTTCCATGCCTTTTGGTGTTATTGTTATTCTGTAGTTATAGTAAAAATGACATTTCAAAGATTTCATTGAAAAATAGTAATCCAACTAGGGATTGTTTAAAAAGTGTCAAATGAAAAAAAAATTATGGAGTTGAGAGAAGGGGATGAAGGCTGGATAGCTATCATGGAAATGAATTCTCTTTCCAGCTGTGCTGGTTTTCAAAACTACCTGCATCAGAAACACCAGGATGCTTATTAAAAATTCAAATTCCTAGTCCCATTCCAGACCCACTGATTTTGATTTCCTGGGGCTTGGACACAGGAATCTGTATTTTGAACATGTTCTTGTGCCCACTGATGTTTGAGAGAAAACACTTCCAAAGTGTAAGTGCCAATCTTAATTATTAAGACATGAATTTAATGTTTCAAATCTTTCTTTCCTCAGGGTATCATATTGGAAGTGGTGTTTCATCCTAAAAACATTGCTTCGTAGAAAAAGATTACTTAGATGCTAGAATTTGAGCCACAGCACAAGAGAGGTGTCTTTGTGGGGAGAAAAGTTTTCACAGAAGGAAGTTTTATGTTTGTGATTAAATCACATATCAGATTAATGATTGAAATGGTTTAGGCAGAGTATTTCCCCTTTAGGGACAATGACAGAGGATCATTAAGCATTATAATTTTTATTCCTCTGTTGTAAAAAAAAGTATTTTAATTGAAGTAGAAAAATATTTAATTAAGACTCAGATTCATTCCTCCCTTCTCATCAAAGGACCCAATTTATAATACTTTTGGCATATAAGCTTTATTGTTCTTATATAATCTTCAGGTTTTATTCAAAACATGAATGACCTGAAACTTTTATATCATATTTTTCAAAAACATTTTCGATGCTATGCTTTCTGCTATTTAACTGCCTGGTCAATAGTCTTAGGGACCCTGGGCATAAGGGCCAGAGAAGCCTACAGCATTGACTTTGCCAAGCATCAGAGGGCTTTACAGGAAGGAACTAGCTCCTATGTCCCCAGAGCAGTATGTGTTTCAGCAATCACGCTACCGGATCAAGTTGTCCAAATGACATTTCAGCAGGATCTCAGCCTGTGCTTTTGATTTTTTATTTGGAAAAGATAACCACATTCACCTTTCGGTTCAGATGAATCTGTGGTGCAGCTGAACTTGGCCCCTACTCCAGGACACGCTGGCTTTCTCAGTGTCTGCCCAGGTGGAACTCCGTTGTACTGATACTGGCAGTGGGCCCGTGACCGAAACACATCTCGTTGTTCAGATGCTTACCAGCTCTTCTCTTCCTTTACGTTAGTGGTTAGTGATATAAAATGCAAACAGAACCCCCCAGAAATTCAGGGCAAACAATTCTATACAGAATTGGGGGTGAATGTCACTGCCTGTCTGCTGAACGGTGAATCTGTTGAAGAAAATCTGTTCAAGTCCCTTCTAAATAGTATTTAGCATGTATTTCCTGTATTAATAGGGGAATGCTTAAATTTTGGTTCATTTCTTATAGACTTGAGCAGGGGCATAGGATTAAATTTGTTAACCCCTAACATATGTTTCTTTTTCTTTTTCTTTTTCTTTTTCTTTTTCTTTTTCTTTTTCTTTTTCTTTTACTTTTTCTTTCTTTTAAAACAAAAACAAAAAAACAAACAAAAACACGGCTTTACTCCTTGCCAGAAGTCTTCCCTGCAATGAGGGGGATGTTTGGATGATGTTGGATTAGGTCTTATAAGCACATGGATCATTGTGCTGAATGAAGGGTTCACATTGAAGTGTAAGTCGGGTAATAAATAAAGCAGATTAGTACCCTAAGTTGAACACAATTTCTCAAACTTCTTCCTTAAATAATAAAGTGAAACTGCATTTATTATGAAACATCTTGAAAAATTTTAATTAACATTAAAAAAGTTGATCATCTTAAGATTTCACTCTTAGATATTCCATTGTCTACTTTGAGAGTTTGTACTTTGTAATTCTCACTATAGGTCTTTATTTTTTAAAGAAGTTTTTAATTGATTGGTTTTGTGTTATAATTAACAATTAGTTGCAATTATTCTGAGTACTTTAAAATAATATACTCATTTCATCAACGTAGAAGTGTTTGATAATGAGTTAGACATTGCTAACGCTAGAATGGTTAAAAGTTTTAAACCTTAGATATGACTTTTAATTTCTTTGGAGAAGTCTTTGAATAGTTATTTCAATAAAAATGAATATAAATATAGTATACCCAATGAGTAGCAATGGCTAGTTCCAAGGTTGATTCTTACAGATGTCTGTTTTATTTTCTGAGCAACTCTTGTGACTCAGAGCTTATTTCATTAACCTCTCATTATTTCCTTCTATGCTTGACTTCTTGAACATCAGACTTTTTCTGTATGTCACTTATGCACTTGGCCTGCATGATATTCTTCACGATTCAATAAAAGTATGTGATGGTAACAAAAATATTCCCTTTGTACAAAGTAGGTAGATTTATAACCTTTCTTATTGTTACATTCTTGGCCAAAACAGAACCTACATATGGTTATAAAAAGGCAAAAAGTCGATGTTGGGGAAATAAGAAGACCAACAAAGCATTACTTAAATAAGCCAAATGTATCTAATATATTCTAATATTTAAGACTTGAGCAAGGACAGTGCCAAGCAATTACACTATTATTTTTGAGAGTGCACGAAAGATAGATATGATATACTGAGACTAGAAAAGGGCAAGGGAAGAAAAAGAATTAGCTTGTGAATTATTTACTTGTTAATTTTGAGCCTAAAATAGCTAATTATATATCCTAAAAATCAAATAGGAGGAAAAAGGATAGGGAAGCTGTAAATGCTGCTTCCGAAGTGTTGGCAGGCAGAACTAAATGCAAGGCAGGAGGGAGTAGATGTAAGATGATAATAAAAGAACTCTTTATATAAAGCAATGTGTTGGTGCATCCAAAGTGTTTTCACAGTGGAAGTGAATGTTCCCTGAGCTAACCACCCTGTGGTGATTTTTATTTAGCAGTTAGATGATGTGGAGGAGTAGACCCTGGCAGTATTTTGGCTGAGTTGTGCCAGAATGAAGGAGGCAATGACTTGTTCCTTGTGAAAGGAGCACAGAGCTGATTCTTGACCTTCTGCTGTCAAATCTGATCTTAGAAAGTCATTTCACCCTGATAGACAACAGCCCTTAATTCTCTACCTCGTAGGCATTTATTAGGACAGATCCGTAAGAATGGACTGCGTGTTTGGAACAGAGGCATCAGTAATGGGTGTTGAGGGGATAGCAGCTTTTTGGAAGCTTAATATTCTGCCTTTTTCTTAGTGGCAAAGATGGTTTGTGGGGTGACATCATTTGGCCGGGGTCAGACTTAGGCTAATGTCCCAATTCTGGACAAGCTTGGAGATATTCTTAATTCTCAACTTTTTTTTTTTAACCTCAAGCCTCAGTGTTGTCACATCTCACCAATCATAATGTAGAATTATGCTACGTGAGCAGCATTTTTCTAAAGATGTCTTGGAGTGATGGCCAATTGCTTACAGAGGTCGTGTTGTCCTTCTGGCTCATCCCTTTGTTCTGATATTCAGTCTTTCGTCAAACCATTGGTTTTAGCTTACCATCTTCTAGTTCCCAGAAGAAGTTTATGTTCTATTCCCTCATTTCTTCTTCTCTGTGACCTTAGATACACATAGGTGTAGAGTGCCCAGAAGTCTCTGTTTTTTTCCCTTTTCTTCTGAGTTTTTATGAAGAATTCTGTGTGTACATGAAATTATATATTTTTTATTTCTGGAGAGAGGGGCCACACACACTCCTCCGACCTTGCTAGGGCTCCATAACCCCAAAACGTTAGGAACCACAGGTCTCGAATAAGCTTATTTCTTGTTCCTAATTAAGATTACAGGGTATTCTCTCTCTGCAGTCTTATTACGAATTCCTCACCAGTAATATATGTCCAGTTGATCTTCCTCTTCACTCTCTCATATCTTTTTGCTGACCTTTCTGGTCTCAGGGTACTCCTGAATGTTTTAAAAACTCTGTATAACTTGCCGCAACAAAACTTCTGATTCCATCACACGACATGCGACTCAGCTGGATGTGTGGTAACTTCTTTTGAACACATCCAGGGTCTTATTCAAATCTGCATTTAAAAATATGTAAAACTGCATTTTATTACACCAGCCCCCTAAGTTATGTTTTAGTAGAGAAGGATATTTTTTCAGTACATTAATATGGTTCATCTCTCTACCTTTAAGAATGTCTTTTTCACTAAAATTTATGTCTAGTAAAGACTTGAGAATCTTGTATTTGTAGCATGCTAGTTGTTGGTATGGTCAACCAGCTTATGGACATGAACAACCATTTCCACTAGTGAAATGTTTTACTTTTTCCTGAGTAAATAAAAAAGTAACAGGTGAAAGTTGCCTTTGGATGATTGTGCTCTGTAAAATATTCCATGATTCTAAGCATGACCTTCTTTCTAAACAAGTCACATTCACTCTGGCTAGGAACATTCCAGGTTGCTTTTCCACATCACATCACTTCTTTTCTATCTGCTTATTCTATTCCCAGTTACTAGATGTCAGGTGCTGGTTCATTAGTAGACATTACTGTGCATGTCACACAGCCAGTTGGCACCACATTTTTGGCTCCTTCTGATGAATCTCTTTCTACTTGGTTGGTATATTAAATCTGTTTATTGAGAAGGGTGTGTGTGTGTGTGTGTGTGTGTGTGTGTGTGTGCGTATTTGTGTTTGTTTATATGTGTATTACTGGTGGAGGAAGAAGCAAAAGCTGAGCTGTTTAAGTAGTCATCTCTCTTCTGTTTTCTTTCTTTCTTTCTTTCTTTCTTTCTTTCTTTCTTTCTTTTTTTTTTTTTGTCATTTTGTAGCAAAAGGGATCCTGAGTTTCGTTATTCAGTTTAATGCCTGTCAGTCAATTATTTATTAGGTTTTGAGTCTGCATATTTACCATTTTATTATTAGAATAATAAGAAACAACATATATCTATTTACATATCCATTGCTCATGTCGTAGACACCCATGACCACCGTGATAATGTGAGTTTGCTTTCAGGAGAGTATTTGGGGTAAATAGTAGATTCTCGCTATGTGCCAGGCAATGTCCTGGGTGTTTTATGTGTATTATTAACTTGTTTAATTCTCACAGTTACAGTAAGAGGTAGTCACTATTATCTCAATTTTACAGGTGAGGAAATAGAGAAGTTATATAACTTGTTTAAGGTCACACAGCTAATAAGTAACTGTATTATGGTAAACTAACAAATAACCCTTAAATTTGAGTGACTTAACACAGCAAAGACTTATTTCTCACTCAAGATGCAGTGTGGTATCTCAGGGGACCTCTACTCAGGGAACTTTTAGTAGTTACTCAGAGACCCAGGTGGACAAAGGCTCTATCTCAACACATACTTCTAGGAAGGGAACTGGCGAGTCAAGCTCTAGCTTTTAAAGCTTCCACTTGGAAGTGACACATTTTACTTCTGCTCATATTTTATTGTCTAAACCAGGTCACTTGATGATGACTCGAAAGGAAGTGGGGAGGTGCAGTCCTGCCATGTGCCCAGGGAGAGAGAAGAATTGGAATGTTGGCGACCAGCACTAATGATTACTGCAGTGGTAGAGCCGGGGCTGGAATCCTGGCAGGTGGCCTATAGAGGCTGTGCCATTATTACAGCACAGTGACTATAACTGTAAGAAAATTTGTGGCAAGTGTCCTGAGGCATGCATTGTCCAGAAGAGTCTTGTCACTTAGGATATATAGGATATGTCATTGAAAGAAATTAAGTTAAATCCCTCTATAAATGCTCATTATTACATAACTTGTTATTAGTAATATGGCCTGCTATTATATGAGAAGTGGTATAGCATAATAGGTAAGGACCTGGATTCTGAAGTCACGAAATGCCAGCTCTGTCACAGATTACCTGTGTGACCTTTGGCAAGTTACTTAACTGCTCTGAGCTTTGATTGCCTCGTATTTAAATAGGAATAATAATAGTACCTATCATATGCAGTTACTGTATCATTGAAAGAGATTTTAAAATTCTGCATATTGCTATTAGAATAGTAAGTTTGGAATTCATAGTAAATATTGAATACATGTTAGTACTTTTTGTTATGAATTTTATGTTACAGAGTAAATGACATCTCTAAAAACTTAACTATAAGCAAAAAAGTTTGATGACCAGGTTTGTCTGTAGGGATATTATTGTGTTATTATGTAAGCCAGGTTTTCATAATGCTTGGATGCTATCTAAAGTTTGTGTATGTCCACTTATATTTATTAAGAATTAAGGAAATGTGCTGCGTCTTGTTTCCCACAGAAGGATTATAGGTGGAATCCTGTTTTAAGAATATCAACAACATAAAAGAACTTGTTGACTTAGTTATGATATATATGTGTACCCTGCACACCTAATATATGAAATCTAGATGTGGAAAACTTAGAGGTTGCTTTTTGTTTTGTTTTATTTTTTAGTTCTAGAACAGTGGTTGTTGGGGGGCATGGAAGTTGTTTTGTACCCCAAGGGAATTTGACAATGTCTGGAGACATTTTGTCATACTGGATTGGGGAAGATAGTGCTACTGTCATCTAGTGAGTAGAGGCCAGAGATGCTGCTAAATGTCCTACATTGCATAGGACAGCCACCCTCCCCAACAGAATTATCAGACCTAAATGTCAATAGTGCCAAGGATGAGAAACCCTGACCTAGAAATAGAAATCGATTTACTATGGATTACTTTAAATAGAAAGAATCCTTAGAGTGCAGGTAGATTCCTGTTGTAGTAAATAGCATTGTAATGACCTATTGGAAATAATGAGGCTATTCTCAGACACTGCCAGGGAGCTATTCTAGCAAAGCTGTACTGTGAGGTATAGCAAAGTCAATCGAATGAGAAGTCTGGTGTTAGAAATGTGTTAATCTTCACTCATGAAAGCAGCTATTGGGATATCTCTCTTCAGATGTAGTAAATGTTCTTCACCAAAACCAATGTTCTTTTAACTTATAGCGGTGTATTTAAGGAGTTATTTGTTAATTTGTTTCCTGTGAGAACTGGAAGATTGTGGTACTTAGTTCGAGATCATGTTCTCGATTAAGGTTTCTGAACCTCACACCATTGACATTTTAGGCTAGGTGATTCTTTTTGGGGGGTGGGATCTGTTCTGGGCATCCCCAAAATCTGCCCTCTAGATGCCACTAGCACCTCCAGCTGACCAGTAGAAACAACAAAAAATTTGGCATTGGCAAATGTTACCTGGTAAGGAAGGGAGAGAATGCACTCACTCAGCGGAGAACCCTGTTCTAGAGTAATTTGGAGGAGGACACTGCTCTCTTAGGGGTATTCAGGTGAACTGATTTAGCAGAGTGAGGTAGGAATGGAAAAACAACAACAACAACAAACCAGAAGTACTTTTCAGCTTTAGGGATACATAAAGAATCAGAATTATGGTTGGAGACTTTCTCAGAGTACGGGATGGGGAAGCAGATGGTAACTAACAGGGACAGAAAATGTTCTATAACCGCTCTGGGGCAGGGGTAAAATTAGAGAAAATGAGGAGAAGGATGACCCTTAGACTTACCTGAAAGCTAGATTTTCAGTTATGTGCCTTAATGAAATGTCAGCTTGTAAGGGCAGAGCTGACAAGTATGGAAGACTAATGGTTCTGTGAAATAATAGGGTAGAGGGAGGTGGTTTGCTGATTAAGTTGCTCATTATCTGGAGGCTATGAAGAAAATCAGTCAATGAGTTATTATGGTGAAATATAACTTTCATTTTTTCAGAAGCCAAACCACAAAAAAATTAAAATAACCCGATTTGTTTTTCATGACTTTTGACAATCCTTGTTTATCAACGAGTTAATGAGGTAAAGTGTAATGCGATGAGTTAATAGATATAAAACACTTAGAGGAGTACCTGCCCCTGTGGTAAGCTTTCAGTGCATGTTAGTTATCATTAACCGTTAAAATGAAGACCATGAATAATCATAGTCAGTATGGTGTTAATTCTAAATTATTTTAGTCTAATTCTTTGAAAATTGGTAATTCTTCTATGATATATAGACTACATGTTAACTTCCAGATAATCAGAACATTAAGTTAACCAGGACATCCCATTTACCAACTATTTTGAGCAAACTAGAATTTTATTATGATCTGCTATATACTAAGGTTTAATATTTAGAAGCCAGGCTGTTTCCACCACTGATCAGATTTGTAGATTATATGCAGAGGGATTTAGGGATTAAACTAACATCCTACTTAATTGTTTGATGGGCGTGAACTTTGTTTGGACGTTTGAACACATCACCAGAGAAGAGTGAAAAATACCTAATGGTAGTCAACTTTCAGAACTAAAGCACAGTTTATAGGAATTTACTGAATCGACTTCATTTTATGTAGCTATGTTGTATGTACTATGCTGTTTCAATCGGAAAGTATCAGATTAGCCAAGGTTAGTTCATTTGCCTCAGCTAAACCAGGTGCATTATTACCCTGGGGTGTGAAGTGACCAGAGATTGCCTTTTATTTTAACTTAAAGGAGTTGAGGAGAGAGGGCCAGTGGAATGACAAGACCTGCATTCAGGGGACTCTTTTAGCCATTATCTTATCATTATTATGTGACCTTGGGCAAGTCTTTTGATCTTGTCAAAGCTCAGTTTCTGACATTTAATGGGACTAATAATGCCCCCTCCAAATTCTTACAAAGTTATTGTAAGAATGAATTAATTTTGAAAGCATATGAAAATCATGAAGCTTGATGACCTGGTCTACCTGTTCTTCCTAGTTTCTACTCCTGTTGTTTTTTCTTCTACATTACTAAAAACGATCTTTCTCAAATGTATATCTGAACACTAAGTGCCCTGTTTAAATCTCTTCAGAGCCTTCTACTGGATAGTGAATGAAGTCCAGAAATTTTAGCACAGTCTACAAGAGCCTGTAGGGTCTGACATCCACTTACTCCCTCACCTCGCATGTCCTCACTCGTGCCCTCACTGGCTCTCCAGTATTTAGAATACTCTAAGCCCATTCCTGCACGTCTGCCTTTGTGCACGCCTCTCCCTCTCCTGGCAGTGCCTTACCTCCCTTCATCCACCTGCCCAACCCTGGCTTTGCACTCTCTCCCCTCAGCAGGGCAGTCAATACTATATCTTGTTGCCAGTACTATATCTTGGATACATTTCCATTTTAGATTTTATTTTTGACTGTTGAATTTTATTTTTCACTTTCCTTCTAGACTAATAGATTTTTAAAGACAGGATCTGATACTTACATATTTCTTTGTATTTCTAATGTTGGATAGCACCAAACATACAGTAGGTATTTGCTGAATATAGTTGGGTGAATCAATAATTAAAGAAAGATGGTTCAGGCCATCAAAAAAGGCCTTGATGGTTCAGGACTCCGATGGGAACAGAAATGGGTAGTTGTTGGTGGTGATGGATAGTTGGTGGAGGAGTAAGTGTCCTGCCATAGCTTTGGGCAAAAACTAATTTTGGCCATATAGAATCTTGAATGTAGGAGGAATTCATTTTCCTTTTTATTTATGAATAACAAATTTGGGGGCAACAAACATGATCAGGTAGAGTGTAGTAAAGACAACAAATAATAGGACAGATTTGTTGAATACTTATGGGCCAGTACTATTCTAAGTGCTTGGCATGTTTTAGCTCAGTTAACTTTCACAACAATCCATGAGCTAAGTGTTATTACTCTCTTCCATTTATAAATGAAGAAACCTAGGCACTGAAGAGGTATGTAAGACCAGGGCACACAGCCGCTGTGAGGCAGAGCTGGGATCCAACCCCAGGCTCCGAAGCTTGTGGTCTTTACACTGTACTCTATCATCTCACAGCAGGAGGACATTTATTGTCCAGACATGGTTTTTCAACCTGTTGAGTTGGTGTCGGTTGTTTTTACTTAATGACCATAAACTTAAGTAGATTGCATTTTCTAGAATTTTTTAAAGGGAGGAGTCAGTAATATTTGAATAGTTACTACTTAATGTTTTAAGCTTAAAGTCAAGATTTTACATTTAGATTGAAATATTTCTAGAATTTTATTTAAATTAATTAAATATTTAAATCAATTAAATTTCCGATTCAAAATTCACCTCAGTTTATTTGAATTTAATGCTATGTTTGATTAATTCAGTGGATGAAGAAAAAATCTGTGCAATGCATTTTATAAATCCAAATCTACTGTTTCTATGTAGTAGGTGGACTATCCATGGCTCTGTTTCAGGGCCAGCATTTTGAGTGAGGTCCATTTTGACTATTTATAAACATGGTATGGTGTGTTTAGACTTGGATCATTTAAAGCCATACTGAGTTAAATATTATTTTTTTTAATGGCCCATCCATATAAATACAATTAGAGGCTGCAGTACATTTTCATATTTGTGTTGTTTCAAGTAAATCTTAGTCGTAATTGCAATTTGGCAACTTCTTTACATTTGACACTCGTATGTATATCTCATAAACTCTCAAGGGCTAAGCTGGGGTTGTTTTTTCCTCATTTGTGATGAGAGTGCTCAATAAGTAATACTCTAAGGAAATGTTCTATAATTAGTATTTTATTCTCACCTCCTGCCTCAGCCCAAGATATTTATTGGGGTGTTATGAAAACTTTCTGAAAATAGTAAGATTGAACAAAGTTAGAGGTTTCAGTGGTTTCAGACTTGTTAAAATGACATTTAAACAGTAAATGTGCCTTGTGACCTTCAAATGAAGGGCATAGTATATATCCTTCCCTGAATGTATGTGACCACAGAATAGGGTGTTTATTTTGTTTTGTTTTGTTTGAGGTGCACCAATTTACATTTCCAAGTGTTCCAAGGAACACAGGCAGTTTGGGAAACCTAAAGTCATGTATTTTAGAATAAATTAATTACTATTTAAATTACTATTTTGAAGATTCAGAAATTATTCTTTTGAATTTGATCATTATTTAAAGAAAGTAGCCAACAGGAGTATTAGAGAATTGAGTTGTTTGACAGAAGAACCATTCTTAAGTTCAAATATTGTAATTATTCTATGTAAGTGTCTTCACTTAATAAAAAAAGAATTGTAAAGATGAGTCCGTTTTCCCACAACTGAGGTTGGAATTAAAATGCTGTGATTTATTTTTATTGGAAAGCAGTGACAGTTGAGACAGAGTTCAGATATCTTTGGTTAACCAAACAGAGACTTTTGAGAGTTTCTGGAAAAACTCAACTCTTCTGAGATAAAGTAAAATGAACTTAACAAAAGTGTAGCCATAGGTCAACCTGCCTATAGAGGATGCATTATGACCATGGACTTAGGACCTCCAAGACTTAGGACCTTTTCTAGAATAAGCTCTGAAATGTGATTACTGTAGTAGATTTCAAACGATTTGTGAACCTAAGAGAGCTCTTTCTTTGGCTCTTGTTCTTTTATTGTTATTTTTTTTTTTAAATTAAAGTAAGATATTTTCTGGTTTACACTCTTAGAACCAGCTGGAATTTCTCTCAAGAACAGATTTTTTTTTAAATAAAATTTAAAACTGCAAAATTGTAGGAGATGTTTATAGAGTTATTCATCAGAGTTAGTCTCAAACTCATAAATTAGAGCAGGAAATGGAAAGAATTTTTTGTTTGTGGATATGGTGTATGTCTATGTGTGTATGTCTGTGTGTTTGTATGAAAAAATACACTGTTACGTGTACTAATAGGTGATTACAAATTGTGGCAGACCGAATAATGTCTTTCACCCCCAAAGATGTCCACATCCTAATCTCTGGAACCTCTGACTATATTTTTACATGGCAAAGGGGATGGAATTAAAGTTGTTAATTAGCTGACCTTGAGATGAGAAGGTGATCGTAGAGAATTCAGACGGGTCTAGTGCAACCACAAAGGCCCTTAGAAGTGGAAGAGAGAAGCAGAGAAAAGCAGAGCGATGCCAGATAAGGAGGGCTCAAACTGCTGTGGCGGGCTTTGAAGATGGAGGAAGACGCTTGCACCAAAGCATGTAGGCAACCTCCATAGTCTGGTAAAGGGAAGAAAATGGATTCTTTCCCAGAGCCTACAAAAAGGAATATAGTCCTGCTAACATCTAATTTTAGCCCAGTGAGACCCCTTTGGGACTTGCGGCCTCCAGAACTGTAAGATAATAAATTCATATTGCTTTCAAGCCATGAAGTTGATAGTAATTTCTTACAACAGACATAGGAAACTATTACAGTACACACATACATTGTGATCTGTTTAGGTGGAGTACCTGTATTTGACTATTATGACCTGATGTTACAGCCAATATTTTCTAGTGATTTTTAGTTCTTATAGAAAGTGTACATTTAGAATATGCATTCAGTAATGATCTGCTTACTGCTCTGAAAACAGTTTAAAAAGTAGAATAGTGAAACAACTTGCTGAATGAAGATAAGAATTGAAAATGCATTATGTTACTTTTATAGGAAATAAAATCCTTAATAAAGTTCAAATCAGGCATTTGGGATTCAGAATCACTTCACGACTCCAGGATTTATGGAGTTCCCTTTATTTACACTGTGGCATTATTTTGCTAAGTTTTCCTTATGAGTTTCCTGAATTGGAACAAATTGGGATGCAGTAGATTATGCTTAAGTATCCAAGATAGCATGCTTCCCTGTGGGGAATTCCATTATAGCTATTCCACTATTGCCCTTTGACATTCCTCTTAAAAGTGGCTGAGTTTATCTCCATGGCACTGTTCTGCTGCCTGGGGGTATGTAGTCTTTCTACTCTCAAGTCGTTTCCAGTCCACTGGTGGAGAAAGGCACACAGAGTAATTACAGATTAGTATGGTAGTACAGTAAAATAAATAATGCAGAGATGTTATGAAATGCCCAGGGATCTGTTATCCTTGCCAAATGTCGTTTCAGCATATAAAATGCTAATTCAGATTTTAAAAGAAACATTATGTTGCTATGGGCTCCATTACAAGTTGTAAAGCATAAATTCCAACTTGACACCTGACACCTGTTAAGAAAACCTCATATTTTTGTAGCCATGGATTGTCTCCATAATCATTTTGCTATGTACCTTTCAGAGAAGGATGAAATAATTTGGAGGCCAATATAGTTTATTCAAGAACATTTGTAAAATATGTGAAATAGAGAATAGTTGTTTCTTATTTTTTTTTAAATCTTTCCTATTCTTATCATTTTGTAATTGATATTAACTGAACTCTCGATTATGTTTTGTGTATTTTTAAAACCAGTTTGGTAATTGAAGTAGTACAGCTTAGATTTAAAAATGAGGGTCAGTAATGTTATTTCAGCTCATAAATTTGTCACAAAATCACAATTATAAGACTTTAGCTTCACTGACAGTTTTGGCACACTGTGTAAAATGTGATTACAAAGATATATTTTCATTATCTACAATAGTTTCCTATAAAATTGGTGGTGCATCAGGCCCAGTTATTTAAAAAGCTCCTGGCCTAAAGATAGTTGCTGTTGGCTTATGCTTTTTCTGTAACTCCCTTTTTTCGAGGGAGTGGTAGTTAGCATGAGCCATGATTGATTGATTATCTCCTTAATTACCTAATTCATCTATGTATTCTGTTTTCTCCTGCTCCTTTTTTTTCCTTTTTTCTTTTTTCTTTTTTTTAATTAGGCTTCATCAAATTTTCCTTCATTCTAGCATTCTATGTATGAATTTTCTTTTCACTGCTGTGGAATGGCAGTGTTATGGAAACCAGGAAAAAACTTGATATATAGACATGACAACTAAGGGGAAAAGCAGAATCCTTTTGATTTATGAAGCTGAGACTGAATTATAAATGTCAAGTGATTGTGAAAGACAAACCAAGTAGGAGTTTAAATTATTTTCAGAAACAAAATACGTTCTTTTATATATAACACGTTTTGCATTGTCTGGAAGGTTCTTCTTCATTCACTTACCAAAGGCACTTAGCCACCCACCTCTTTCATTCATATTAAGTATACTAAACAAAGGAGCAAACTGTGAGTCACAGCATTTGGTTGTTCTGATGTCACGACTTTGACTGGAATGATGGCATTAGTCAGAATATTGTTCTTCCTAAAAGTGATTATCAGAACTGTGTTACTAAATATAGCTTTATTCCTTGCCTCATTGGTTACCCCATAGTTTCACATACTGTTGACTCCAGTCTGTTATATTCAGGGGGTGCTGTCAGCAACATGGCAGCAACTGTGGATCACAGGCCTTACCATCTTCTCTTGTCTGCCGAAGGAAGAAGTGTCCCTTCTCTTCTCCAAGTGTATCCTGTCTCTGCCCATCTTTTCTGTTATCTTGTTCTGTAGTAGATGATTTCATCCCGCAATTTTAGTCTCTCTTTCCACTGACTCTTCTCTTTAAGCTCCTCAAATTAATTCTCACTCTTAAGACACACACACACACACACACACACACACACACACACACCACCCCCCCAAAACAAAAAAACCCTCCCCTCAACTCTGCTACCCACTCAAGCTACCACTTCTTTTATTGCTTTTATAACCAAGCCTTGACAAATAATGTGCACTCATCTGTATTTCTTAGACTGACTCACTTCCTTAAGCACTTTGCAGTCACCTTTCTCTCTTGACGAAGCTGTATTCTTGACAGTTTCTGCCTCTTCTTTGTCACAAAATCCATGAGGCTTTTCTTGGTCTTTATCCTCCTTTACATCTGTGCATTTGACCTTCCATACAGCTGGGTTCTTGAAACTGCCTCTTTCCTTTCTCCTGTACCTGACATTCTATCCAAGATTTTCTCTGCCTGTCTTCTCTCTGGTGGTGACATGATTTCAAACTTGTGACTTCAGTGGTTACCACTTTGCTAATAACTCCCAAACAGTGATCTCCAGCCCTAACTGGTGCTTGAGCTCTGGTCGCAAGTATTCAGCTGACTTTCCTACCTGTGAGGTTGGCCAGCACTCAAACCTTGTACATCTGAAGCTGAAGCTGAGTGTACTGCCTTTCATCTCAAATCTCCTCCCTCCATGGTGCCTGGCCTTGGCCATGGCCCTGTCATCCTTCCGTCAACTTGGGTGGAATCTAAGGGTCAGCCAGTCATTAACCAGCACTACTTTTGTCTTTGTGATGATGTCTTTTGGATTCATCATTTTAGAGCCTCTGCCTTTCCCCACAAGGACTGGAGTATAGGTCTTTCTCTCTGCCTGGTCTCCTTTCAGTTTCTCATCTTTCTCATTAGTCCGCACACTGCCGTTGGATTACTCTGCTTACGCGTGAAGTCCTCTTTGGCTCCCTTTTACCTACAGAATGAGACAGCACATTTTGGGTTGGCTCTCTAGGCCCTCAGTGATCCAGTCCCAGTTTCCCATTCCGACCTCATCGTTAACTTCCCCTCTTCACACTCTGCTCCAACTGGGTGAAGCTACCTTTGGCAAATTCTGATGCCTCTTTCTTCAAAATGCTCCCGAATAGCACTGCTTTCCAGCACATCCACTATAAACCACCCAAGTCCAAGCTGTCATAGTTTCCTGGAGTCCTGCAGTAGCCTTGTTCTCTCGAACTGTTTGAATCACTTCATGTCTTACCTTAACTCTAAGAACTCTTACAGAAATCATTCTAAATCATTGTGCTTTTACCCAGCTTTATATTTCTTCTTTATATTTATCACTACTTGACATTTAGTTATATATTTATTTGTGGATCTGTTTGTCTCCTTCACTGGAAAATAAGCTTCATGAGAGCAGTGACTTTGCCTCTCTTGTTTGCAATATACCCAACACTTAGGACAGTACTTGTGGCCGTGTTTTCCGTGTTCAGTAAACATTTGTTGGCTTTTAAGATATGGAGTAGAAAAAGTTTAAAATATGAATCGACTGAATGAGCAGATGTCTGACACTTGCCTGCCTCATGCTATGGCATCCCCACTTTTCTCACATCTCTAATTCCTACCCACCTTTTTACGACCTTTTCAGCTGTCTCCTCTTTCACAATGCCTTCTCTGATCTTGCCAATTCAGAACTCTCATAGAACTTTATATCTCTTATATGGGTTGCATTCTGCTGGGAAGTATGGTTATTTTATGTTTCTATCTCCCTTTTGGTCCATGTTCAGTGTTCATTTCATCCTACTACCCCTGTTTGCTGAGCACAGCACCTTGTACTCAATGGGCATCCATAACCTGTTAGTTGGATACGTGTTTTTTGTACCTTCCTGGGAGAAAGGTTCCCTCTGCCCTTGTTTCATATCTGGAGGAGTGCCTTAAAGTCATCTACATGTTGGAGGACTGATGCCACTTGGGAAGAAAGTTGGAGACAATATTGCAGGTGCTTCACCTTTGTGAAAAGCTGCAGCTGGGCAAGCCATGTGAGACATGACACTGTACCTCATAAAAATCCACAGGAGTACAGGGATGCTGTTCACATAGGCATTTACAACAGTCCATGTGGCTTCATAGTTAGCCCAGAACTTTTAATTTAAGACTGAATTTTATCAGCTGAAGTCATGTATCAGAGGCATGGTAGGAAACAGCACAGAACATGGGGAATAAACATGTTCCATAAAAGTTAAAATGTCACAGAATAGAGAGTTGTTAATGTTAAAGTTCTTTCTCACTTATAGTTGTAAAATGCATTTTAGCAGGTGAAAGATTAACGAGGGAAACAATAAACTACCTGAAATATGTCCCTTAGATTGTGATTCCACTTTTATTGATGCAGACTTTGTTATTATTTTGTTATGGTATTTATCTAACACTTGTTAATTCAAAGTTAAACTCTGTTATCCTACTAAGTCCCTGTTAGGAAGATATCAAAATATACAGAACAACCAACGATTTATAATTTTAAAGCATGCAATAATCACCACATCTCTGATTTTATATTGCGTATGTTTTGTCTTGAGAGGAAACATAAGTCAACCTTAGGAAAAAAAGCAAATGGATTGAATGTATAAGTTCATCTAGTAGACATCAATACTTGATAATATTATAAGGAAAAACTTAGTAGTTTTTGGATGGGTGAAGGGAGGAAGTCTTTCTGATAGAAAGATGAATTATATAGTTTATTGTTATTCTAGTCTGTTTAACCACTAAGCACTAATTTATGTTTTAGCTTAGCAGTTCACTGTGTGTGCTATATAAAGACTTAGGATCTCTTTAATAAAAGGCTATCAGAATTGTAGATTGCAGATATTACATGAATGATAAATTTAAAATTCATGGTAAATTTTAGGGAGTAACAAATGAAACGTTATGTCACCTTGATTTTAACAGCTGTAGTCTTATAAGACATAAAAGATGTTGCCTTTAATTGTATATTATAAGGTAAGTTACAGGGAGTATAGTGTCTGTATGCTAAAATGAAATGCTGTCATGAAGGTTTTAGCGTAGTGCATATATTTGACTGAATCTTCTTAGCCAATGTTAAGGTTTTCTAAATTTTCCCAGAACAGAGTTATTAGTATAACTTATTATGGCAAATCTTAACCTATACATTATTTTTCTTTTATGGAAATCAAAACCAGCAATTTGGGCAATTTTTGAGTTTTATTTTTGTGGAAACTAGGTCTAAAAGTACTTCCAAATCCGTATCTGTAGGATGAAGACTCAGCTGGTTGATTGTCCGTCACAGTTTGTTGGAAAGATCTATTTTTTTGCATTCAAATGCTTCTCAGAGTTCTGTTTATAAACATTGTCAGGAGCAGAGAGTGTTAGGAATCTTCCACTTGAAAGAAAAATGACAAAAAGAATAAAATCATTACTTGACTTGCCCATGGTTCCGTGCTCAGCCTCTCATCTTAATGCCATTGAGGATTACTCTTGCTCACTAGAGAGCACAGAATGATGATGTGTCAGCATTCTGAAAATAGTCTAAAATGTGGTGTGTGCCTCTCATTTCTGATTAACCACTTGAGACCTTTTGGTATTAAAGTTAAGTTGTGTTTAAACTGTTTTGACACGTGTTGTTCAAAGACCATGTACTTTTAACTAAACCAGAATTACTGGTCTTCTAAACTTCTGCCTTTAAGGCAAATTTTACCTGTGACTGACCTTCAATATCATTAATTTTAATAATAATGTAAACCTCTGCAGTGACTTTGTTCTTGAAAATTATAGATACTAACCTCATAAAATATATGGATTTATAGATTCTTACTCCAGATTATGTTTTCATGTAATTTCAAGCTCCTTTATGCATTACATATCAATAAATAATAAAGGTTTTTAGTGTTTTCACACTTTTTTCCATAATCGTGAACTCTAGAGCTTTATGGATCAGTTATGTGACTGGGGAACCCAGTGTAGTGAAAGCTGATTCCCCTGGAGCTGAGGGTTCGGGTGTCCAGACCGCTGAAAGGTGGGCAGGACTTCAGATCGCTGACATTGCAAAGGCCAGAAAATGGCTGCTTTCTTGGAACGAAGCATAGGGGTGAGTATTCCCCACCCCTAACACCTGCCCGACTCCTCAATCCACCCTTGCCAAAATATGCACTCTAAAAGTACTAGAAAAAGGAAGATTTATCCTGTGGAGGAGAGGATCAAACAGAAGTTCATTTGGTTTGTTTTTGACTGAGGACCGCTAGTGTAAATATTTAATCATAGATCTCGGTAATGACATGTGTTTAAAATGAAATTTATTCTTCATCTGTCTTCATGTGAAGAGTCAGCTTGCCATGGACACTACTTGATGTTGTAGTTACAGTTGTAGTTATAAGAAGTTCAGAGTAAAGAAAGAAAATTATGGCAATTTAAATGTCATTATTAAAACAGTGAAAATTATGCACAGTTTATAACACAAAACAATTTCCTGTATTAGTTACTTCTCTCACAGTTACAGATGGGCAATGTAATGCTGGTAGACAGATGATTCACTTTTACTGACTTGAAGTAATTTTCCTATTTTTTTAAAGCATAAACCAGAAGTTTCTCCTTGCTCTTTTCTTCTTTCCTCCACCTCTCCCCTAATTTAGATTACCACAGGTTAATAATTTGGATTGATCACATGGGTGTTGACTGTTAATAAAAAAACTGTCTATCCAAGTATCATTTAGTCAACTGAGACAAAATAAAAATCTGGGAAGAAAAAGCGTAACATTTAAGTGAATAAAATGAATTTACACAGGGTGACAAGTAATTAATTGACGCTGATGATCGCTCGCTTGGTAATTTACTTCTAGATTAAATAATAAGGGAGCACAAATGAAATATTCTAACTTTTAACATATATAAACCCCTGGTTGCAAAAGCAAGAATGCATGAACACGGTTCTTGAGTTTGGGCCCTTGGAGAAATCGGAGCAGCTGTCTGCTGGCCCTCTGCCTACAAATAGGCCCAAAGGAAACAGAAAACAGTAGACAAGGAAGAACAAACACAAGCTGCCCCTTATATGCCTCCCTCAAATATTTGGTAAGGGATTTCAGGAGAGCACATTATTTTTTTAGCAGATAATCTTTGATAGCACTGAAATAGCTTCTTTTAGGAAGAAAACTGAAAATAAAGGAGTGGCTCCTTTATTTGACATTGGATAGGAAATGAAGTATATTCATGGATGATTATTTATCTAACTGGAGTTTATGATGTCAAACTCCAAAACCTTTTTTCTTTTTCTAATTTATATTAAATCTTTCATTAAATACATCAAGCACTTCTTACACTGAATGGAGACAACAGAGCATAGATTAACCCTATCTGGAGGATTTAGGATTACCAGTACATACACTCATTATTGCTCCATGCCTCAACACAATCCAGAATCTGTCTGTCTTTTGTAGAGGTTAGATAGTCAGTTATCACCTCTTCCACTTCATTAAGCTTGCATCTCTGCAGCTACTCCTAATTTTTTTCTTTATGAGTTGAGAAATCAGATGACTTACTGTGAGTTCTGTTACGTAAGGAAGTTATTAAGAAATCTGAGTATGGAGGCTTTGTAGTGAGTTGTATTTGGGTGGAGGAATCCTGCTTCTTTGCTCAGGGCTATATTTTAGAGGGTGGATCCACCAAAACTCTGATATCACTGTTTTTAAGGCACCTTGAAAGAACAGTTAACTCCTAATTACCTGAAGCAAAATTTACTTCTAGATTACCTTTACTTCAAGTTTTTTAATTCTGGGATTCTTTTTCCCATTAAGTAATTCATGTATTTATTAGGCAGTTACACCTATGTTGCAAACCTACAAATGCATTTTAATATTAGCTTTAACCAGCTATAAATGGGCAGTTAATGCTGGTCTAATTCTTAAGCGAGCAATAAATGTTTTTGGCTTTTTCTGCATTTCGGATCATGGGTAGTGGTGTTTCCTAACGGGCTGTGCTCTGCAGCCTTCCCTTTCCGTGTTGAAAGTGGCCGAACCTCAGTCCTGAGTGTCCTGGTCCTAACTCCAGGAAAATGGGTGAAAGGAGTTCCAGTTCAGGCCATTGATGTTTAGGGGGAGAGTGGCAAATATCTAAACATTTTAAATAATAAAATATTTGCCCCCCCCCAGTGTGTGTGTGTGTGTGTGTGTGTGTGTGTGTGTGTGTGTGTGTGTGCATATGTATGTATGTATATATGTATACATACATATTTTAAAGATGATTTTATCACTCCTAACACAAACACTGGCTACTGCTTGTTCTCCTTAGGGATAAAAGCATTGACATTTGAATGAATTTCTTTCTGTAAATTCAATCTGTAGATTGTTCTTTGTAATGTAGTGGTTTGGAGGATCATAGGACGTTTCCCAGGGAAATTGAAGAGACCCAGTATTTATGATCAGTGATGCTAGAAAACATTTCTCCTTGGTTTTTGAAAATTTTCTTTTCATTGTAGTAAAATATATATGACATAATTTACCATTTTAAAGTATACAGTTCTGTGGCATCAAGCACATCCACATTTTTGTGTATCCATCTATAGAATTTTTCACCTTCCCCAACTGTAACTCTGTACTCATTAAACAATAAGTCCCTGTTCTCTCCTCCCTCAACTAGACCAGTATTTTATTTCTAACCGTCAAGTGACATCTTGCAGGTTTACCCTTTGTCTGGAACCCGTGGTAGTAACCATTTTTGTACACCCTCCAGGTATGGACTTTGCCTTTCTGTTTCTAGAGTTTCTTCCCCTTTCAAAGCCCCCTTACTCCCCCCTACCCACCCGAGTTCCAGACTAGTGTCCTGGGCCCTTTTCCTGACTGACTGTACCTGATTTTGCCAGCCATTCCCTCTGATTCACTGCCTGGCGGCAGACATTCCTAATGGTGATAGCTTTGTTGCCCGGCTGTTGGTGTTGGTATTCTGCCTGCGAGCTTTGAGACTTCTTCCCAGGTTAAGCTGTTCTGCCCACAGCTCCCTTTGCTGTCATCAGTCCTGTCCAGCCTGCCCAGCTCATGGTGGTTAACCAAGGCTTGCCTGACCATGTAAGGAATAGTACCAGACAGATTTTAAATTCTAAAAGAGCTTCTTTTATAGAAGGCCATAGGAAGTCTACTACACAAGATACTAAATGGTATTTTACTTTATTATAATGTGTATGAAAAATGAAATACCAAATGCATTTCATTTATCAAAAATGTAAATAGTGGGGGAAAATACTAAAGACTATTAACTAGCTTTCTAAAGATAATTTTTGAGTTAGCAATTAATGGAGAATATAAAAGGGATGGATGAGTAATTCCCATTAATAAATTTGACTGCAAGTTTAAGAAATTTATATTAACCCAAGTTATGAAGATATTCACCTATATTGTATTGCTTTTTATTGCTATATAATAAACCAACACTAAATCCAGTGTCTTAAAACAATCATTTGTTATTTGTCGTGATTTTTGGGTTGGCTGGGCTCCGCCGTGTCCCTCTGTTGCTCTGCGTGCTAACCACTGTGCACACTCCTTAGGCTGCCTTCAGCTGGCAGCCGGGCCTGGGCCGGAATATCGAAGGCAACTTTATCCTCACATCTGGCACCTCAGCAGAGGCTACCTGGGCCTCTCTCTCTCTCCGTGGTCTCTCATCAGTCTAGCCTAGGCCAGCTTCTTTACGTGGTGGCAATATCCCAAAGACAGTTTTTATTAACTTTCTATTCTACTATTCCTTTACATTTTATTTCTAACTTGATTTAATTAGTTTATTTTTACCTCTTTTAAAGAAATAATTAAACACACCCAGATAATGATTTAATTATTATAAAAAAAGTGTATGTGTGTATATGTGTGTATCTAGTAGACTAGAGAAAATAATTTTTGCTTGGAATAACTAAACAGTTATTACTGGTTTGCACATGTAGATATAATTTTCAGATGAATTGCTCCCATGAGATATTTGTCACATATTAGAGTGTAACATGAGTTTTTGATATGGAAACATGAGGAGAAAGCACTTCTTGTTTCTGAACAGACATTTTTATGCTCCATAGCAGTCATTGAATAGATTTTGTTTATACTTAAATCAAAGACAAAATAAGGGCAGTTACAGCAAATTTACCTAAAAATATATTTCAAAAATGGCTGGAAAGCAATGAACAAAAACTGGGTATCTTTAATTCAGGAATCATGAAACGAATGCTAAACTAATTTTTAAAATGCTTAAATCTCTTAATTTAAAACATTGTAATTTCTAATTTTCCTAAACCTTTTGTGGATTATAGACTTTTAAAGATTTTTTACTTATTATTTGCCTGCCTTAGAAATAATGATTTAGACATATAGCTAACATATACCACATATACTACATTATTTGGATATTAGAAAACAAGTGAGTATCCCGTATATTCATACAAAATAAATCAATGAATTTGGTGTTTCTGAAATAAAATGCAACTTCCATAATTAACAAAAATAAATGAATAGGCAATCTGAATAGGGCTGTATCTGTTAAAGAAATTGAATCAATAATTAATAACGTTCCAAAATAGAAAGCACTAGGCCAAAATGGGTTCACTGGTGAGTTCTACCAAACATTTAAGGAAGAAATCGTATCTCTCCTCAATCTCTTTAAGAAGATAGAGAACGAGTACTTTATAACTCATTCTATGAGGCCAACATTACCCTAATACCAAAATTAGACAAAGACATTATAAGAAAAGAAAACTACAGACCAATATCTCTCATTAACATACATGCAAAATCCTTAACAAAATATTAGCAAATTGAATCCAATAATGTATAAAAAGAATTGTGCACCATAACCAAGTGGGATTTATTATGGATATACAAATTCATCTTGTTCAACATTCAAAAATGAATTAATGTAATCCATTGCATCAACAGGCTAAAGAAGATAAAACTACATGATTATCAATATATGCAGAAACAATATTTGACAAAATCCAATAGCCATTCATGATAAAACTCCCATTAAACCAGAAATAGAGGGGAACTTCAACTTGCTAAATAACATCTACAAAAATCTAACAGCTAAGATCATACTTAACATTGGGAAACTTAAAGTTTTCCCATTAAAATCGGGTACAAAGGCAAGGAGGCCTCCTCTCGGCACTAGCTAATGCAATAACACAAGGAAAGGAAATAAAATGTATACAGATTGGGAAAGGAAGAAATAAGTATCTTTGTTGGCAGATGACATGATTGTCTATGTAGAAAATTCTAAAGAATTGACCCCAAAACTCCTAGGACTAATAAGCAATTATATCAAATTTGCAGGATATAAGGTTAATATATACAAGTTCATTGCTTTCCTATATACCAGCAATGAACAAGTGGAATTCAAAATTAAAAACAATATATTTACATTAGTACTTTCAAAAATGAAATACTTATGTATAAATCTAATGAGATTATGTATAACACCCATATGGAGAAAATTACAAAACTGTGATGAAAGAAATCAAAGAAGAACTTAATAAATGGAAAAATACTTCATGAATGGGAGAACTCTACATTGTCAAGATATCAGTTCTTCCCACTTGATCTATAAATTTAATGCAATCCCTTCAAAATCCCAGCAGGTTATTTTGCAGATATCAACAAACTAATTTAACAGATGTATAAGAGGCAAAAGACCCAGAATAGCCACACAATGTAGAATAAAAACAAAGTTGATGAAATAACCAACTTTTAATATAAAGCTACAGTAATCAAGATAGGGTGGTACTGTCAAAAGAATAGACGAATATTCAACAGAAAGCTCAGAAATATACCCATGTAAATATAGTCAACTGATTTTTGACATAAGAGCAAAGACGATAGAATAAATAAAAGATAGTCTTTTCAATAAATGGTGTGCTGGAACAACTGGACGTCAACGTGCAATAAAATGAACCTTACACTTTTCACAAAAATTCACTCAAAATAGATCACAGACCTAAATGTAAAAAGCCAAAGTATAAAACTCCTTGAATATATACATAGGAGAAAATTTAGGTGACCTTATTTTAGATATGATGATGACTTTTAGATGAAACACCAAAGACACAATCTATGAAGGAAAATTTATGAAGTTGGCCTTCATTAAAATTAAAAACTTTCTCTAAAAAAGACACTGTTACAAGAATAAGAAGACAAGCCAGAAACTGGGAGAAGATATTTGCAAAAGACACATGTAATAAAGAACTATTATCCAAAATCTATAAGAACTTTTAAAACTCAACAATAAGAAAGCAGACAATCTTATCAAAATCAAGCAAAAGACTGGAACAGGAACCTTACCAAAGAAAATATACAGATAAGCATATAGAAAAACATTCCACATTGTATGTCATCAGGGAACTATAAATTAAGACAACAGTGAGATATCTCTACCACACAGCAGTTGGAATGGCCAAAATCCAGAGCACTGATAACACCAAATGCTGTTGAGAATGTGGAGCAACAGGAACTCTCATTCATTGCTGGTGGGAATGCAAAATTGTATTGCCACTTTGGAAGACAATTTGTCTATTGCTTACAAAACTAAACATACTCTTAGCATACGATCTAGCAATTGTGCTCCTTGGTATTTACCCACATGAGTCAAAACTTATGTTCACACAGACATTTATATCAGCTTTATTCATAATTGTGAAAAATTGAAAACAATTAAGAATGTCCTTCAATAGGTGAGTGAATAAATTAACTGTGATACATCCAGACATTGAAATATTTTTCAGCACTAGAAAGAAATGAGCTATCAAGTCATGAAAAGACATGGAGGAACCTTAAATGCATATTACTCAATGGGAGAAGCGAATCTGAAAAAGCTACATATTATATGATTCCAACTATTTGACATTCTGGAAAAGGCAAAACTGTGGGGACAGGGAAAAGATCAGTGGTTGCTAGGAGTTACATAGAGGGTTGAAGGAATTTTGGAACAGTGAAACTATATTCCATATAGTGTAATGGTGAATGTAATTATACGTTTGTCAAAACCAATAGAATATACAACATCAAGAGTGAACTCTACTGTAAACTTTAGAGTTTGGTTAATGAAGATGTGTCATTGTAGGCTCATTGGTTGTAACAAATGTACCCCTCTGGTGGGAATTGTTGCTAGTGGGGCACGGGTTGTTCATGTGTGAGGGCAGGGGGCGTATGGGAACTCTCTCATACATACTGCTTTTTTCGGTGAGCCTAAAACTGCTCTAAAATAAAATCCATATAAAAGGAAAAAGAATGAAGGAAATTATGAAAAAAGAAAAAATATGTAGATATTTGCTTAAATATTAAAAAGAGTCCTGAGGTTATAGTATCATTCTATTACTTCAGACTAGAAATTTTTACTTTTTCTTTGGTAATGATTAAATATTTCAGAGTTTATTTTAGAAACTAGACAATTAAGATATCATAGAAGCATTTCTCTTCAATACTATTCAGGAAAGGCTAAATAGTTGTACTATGAAAATTGGATAGATTAATTAGCTACAATTAGGAAGAAGTATCTAAAACTGGGTTTTGCAGTTTTTGTTATATTTTTGGTATTAGAGTGTAAAATAGATAAGTTACTATCACTTTGAAAAGCCCTGTTTAAGAAAGAAGGTGAAATCAGGTGTGGTAGCCAGCCAGATGGTGACTTTGGTTAGGGTCAGCATGACTTTGTGCCAGTTTTATTGGAATCTAACAAATTCCCTGATATACACGGGAATAAAAATTGTGAATCCTTTCATCCACCAATTACACACATACATATATACATTCATTATCTAGGCTCTAACTCTGTTCATGGAGTTTTCCCTCTTTAATTATGAAGAATGCTGTAGAAGCACACAAGGCCTTCATTCAAATTGAAGTAACTATCTAAAAAGAGTTTGACTTAGTTGCTCTTCACAGTAGACAAGTGCTGATGTGATAACCTGCTTATTCTGAGTTCCCACAGTGGGTGCGGCAGCACCATGATCTTGGATTTAGTTTCCTAGAGAATGGGTTGAAATACCAAAACCTGTTTACTAATGGACAATAGAGTAGAGACTTTTCATGAGACTTTGGGTTTAAGGATATATGGTTGTTGTTGTTTGTTCTTATTTCACATTGTCCTGTGAACATAATTTTGTTTTGATGAAAGTGGTTTTTTTTGAGAGCATGACATTGAAGCAGCACCACAAAAATAATTATACAAAGTTGTACATATTATTATGAAAAGAATTTTTTTTTTGCGAACTCTATAAATGCAATTCTATTTCAGTAGGTTTTTTCCTTTAATTTTAAATACCCCATTAGGCTTAGACCTCTTGAAAATAATAAACTAAAGTGTACATAATGTTTCATTGCTAATTTGTAAAACTCATATTCAATTTTTACATCATATTATACGTCATAATAAACATAGGCAAAAACATATCTAGCATATGAGCCAAGCAGTCACATTAAACATTTTGTCTTAGAGTAAATTAGAAGGTCAAGTATGTAGTTTTCAAATACATGTAATCCTTTGTGGGTAAAAGGATGGAAATAAACATCAAGGCAAGTACAGAAAGAGGAGCCAGAGGGAAAAGCAAGAAAATGGAAAAGGGTAAATGCTAAAAAGATTCATAGAAGTTGGAGAAGCTATTAGTGAAGGAGGAAGGAAAGAAGGGACCTATCAGAATGGAGAGATTTGTGGACTAATGAAAAGGCATGAAGAAAGGAAAACATTTACATTTAACACTTACTGAGTGCCATGAATTGTGCCAGCACTTTCTGGTATATCTTACTGTCTCTATTTTGTAGGTAAGGACACTTGAGTATTTATGTCACAGTGTGAATTAATGGTAGAACCAGAGTTTGAATTCATATTATTTAATTTTTCTAGTAATATTTACTGACTTATCATGGGCCAAGCTAGATATTGAGAATACTACAATTATAAGCTAGATATGATTGGTCCCTCTCCTCAAATGGTCTAAATTCAAGCAGAGAATAATGATACAGTTAAATATTTATACAGTTAAATAATTATACAGTTAAAATGCATGGTGATAAATGCTGTAGATAGGGGAATGCAGTAGGAGTATTTGGGGTCGGTGACAACAACTCAAATAGACAACGACAGGGAAAGTTTCCTGAATGAAGTGGATTCTTGTTTGAGAACTGAAGGATGGGTTGGCTAAGACACAGACCATTCTCCTACAACAAACTGCCTCATTTTTTAATTTTGTTTGGTGTTTTTCATCTTTTTTCTCAGTTCTATTTTTTTTTTCAATTCCATAGAAACTAGAGTCTTGAGAAAAATTCTTATATGTTATTCATGCCTGAGGGTTTTGTGCATAGTTGGGGCTTGCAGCCTACTTCTTGGCTTTGTCTCTTAAAAGACAAATTACTTGCAGTCAGTCAGTGTTGGGCAGCTTTCTAGGAGCTGTATCTGAGTGAAGGAGGTAGATACGTCTGATGGCAATTTCAGGCTAGATATCTGATACTTGATTCAAAACTCATCATCTCATTTTGTCTTTGGAGTACTAGAACAAGGTAAACTGGTATAACTGAAGATGGCTAATCGTCATTTACTAGCCTTTTCGGTTATGTGTATTTGATTTAATAGTTAGAAATGAAAATTATTTACTAGATCATTAGTAAAGTAATATTTGACTTGATAGCAGTTTTTCAAGGGTTATTAAAACTAACAAAATAGATTTTGTGTGTGTGTGTGCGTATACACACACATGTGTTTTAGAAACTTTTATGTTTGTCTTACCAAAAAGATGTATGACTTTATGGTATTGAAATTTATTTTTCATCCATTTTCCCCCTAACCAGTGATAACTATTTCCTTTCACTACTAGGAGTTTCTTTACGACTATAAGTAAAAGTAAGAGGGAAAACGATGTTACAATGGGTTTCAGTTGCTAACAAAGGATGAATGGAATTCCTATAGAAGATAAAGTGGATGGAAGGGCATAGGTCATTTAAACTCTGGACAGAAACTGCTAATACTTGGAGTCAGCCTGAGGGGGCATGGATGAAGGAGGTTAGTGAAGGAATGTGATTCCCTTTTAAGAAAACAAAAAACAAAAAACAAAAAAAACTGGAGGCCTTAAATAAGCAAGTCTGAGCTGAATCTTTACATTTCTAAATAAAGTTCTTTTCCTGTATTATGTTTCATTTTATCTGCTGTGTCCTCTGACATGAAACCTTGGCAAATCAGATGAGAGGCTCCCCTGACCCGGTTTTGTTTGGGTTTTTTCCCCCAGGCGTTGCTCCTGGATGTGGTGCAGGAGGACACCCCCCATGGTGTCATTAGCCCTGTGATCTAAGTCCAGCCCCGCCTGTGGAAAGTGGCACCTGTGTAAACAGTTCTGTCTCTTGTTGTCCTCTGTTGTGTCTTGGTGTTTTTTGACCCAGTAGACAAACGGTTAAGGAAAAGGGAACTTTCTAAACAGTGTCCTCTGCAGAGGTAGGCTGGCTGGAATTGGCCCAGCCGTCACATTCCATTTTTGGGTTTATCTTCCTAGTGGAGCTCACAGCAGGGGAACTGGGAGGGCTGGGCTTCCAGAGTGCTGAAGACTACCCAGAGCTCCAAGCTTTTCACTTCTTCCTGGGGTAGTGGTGATTCAGAGGCCAGAGTCTAATCCTAAAAGGTTTTAGTTTATTGTGGTGACTTGGTTTAAAATATAAGAATTTTGGTTTAGTGGATGATTTAACATCCAGAAGTTAGCATATCTCATTTCTTTTTAGATTACAGTCCCATTCACTTTCTCCTGACCAGTTTTTCATTTCCCATAGCTAAAATGACTAAACATAATTTTCTTACATCTCTCATGGCTTAGTGTGCCTTTTGCCGCACACCTTGTAAAGGTTAGACCTTTAATACGCTCAGGGTATCCTGAGAGCCTGGGCCAGGGACTCTCAGTATAATGTATCTTTATAGCACCTTTGTGGAGCACTGCACCTGGCAGCACTTGACTCAAATGTTTCTTGACTTCATTTATTTAATATTATTGAATCCTGTGAGCAATCTATTTTGGACATTAGGCTCTGGGGCAGTATTGGCAGACCCCTGGGTGCTAAATTATTGCAAGAGGTCATGAATCCGGTGGAACTTCAAGCATCCTCTGTAACTGGAGTCATATGTATGGCACACAGAAGTATCATTTTCAAGTATTTAGAAGTGCCGTGTCATTTATAGCAGTAAATATTTCATAGGTTTTGTCATTTTCTCTATGTTCTTTTGAAGTGTTCTGGTATTCAAGAGTGCTCTTTAGAGCCACTGTTCTAAATTCCTTGAAATTATTGATCTTAAGAGAAACTTTAGGTGCCGTCTCTCTCAGGTTGCTGCATTTCCTGCATTCCAGAATTCTGTGATTACTTATTCTACTTAAAATATGAATTTAAAAATTTATTTATTGTTCTTGCGTGGACAGTGAGGGAGAGAACCGACTGTACAAAGCCCCAGAATTTTAAGCATAGCTAAAATGTAAATGTCTCCAATGAGCTGGAATTGCTTTTTCAGAGGTCTTTTTGCTAAAGGGGATTTGAGAACTTTAGATATGGTTTGCTTGTTTTTCAAGTCAGGATATGGGTTTTTCCTGTGTGTATGTGTTGTTAAGAAATTCTTTAAATATTCCTGGTTTTCTTTCCTTGAGTCAGAAAAATTTCACTCATTGTCAGTGGTGTGTTGGCAAATTTCAAGAAAGGGAAAAATAGAAATTTATTAGTTCAGCAAAGGATGCCATTGGGCTCCTTTCAGAGTTACTGGCTGTATTACTGTGTGAAAAAATATGCTGGAAGATTTTTCTGACAGGTGAGTATTTGTCAATACTTTAATGAGATCAAAATGGCTTCAAAATAACCTAAGAAGGATGTGCTCAGGGCTGCACTGTGCCCCTCTGTTTAGAGCAGTATATTTGACATGCCTCGAAACTGGCCTGCATTTTTAGGTGATCTGATCATATTTTTATAAAGTCACAGTTATTAAGAAAAAAGAGATAGCACTTGGGAGAGTTTGCCATGTATATTATTACTGCCTTATCAGTGAGATTACAGAAATACAAATTAGTTTTATGATAGAAATCTGACAAGTCATTTCTTTCTCCAAAGCCATACACATGTGGTATTAATTTTGACCAGATTCATGGGGCCTCTGATATCCTAACACACAAAAAGTATGTGTAAAATAGCTAGACTTATTGGCATTGACTTTCTTGAGGCTCTTGCCAACAGAGAAACACTATGTACTAAATTTGAATCTGGTTTCAAAACAAATGTCAAAATTTTAAAACACTGGATTTACTGGAAATGTAAATAGCACATTTAATGAACCTTTTTCTCTTGACTGCCTTGTCATTTTGTCAGCACATCAGGTAACTCCACGTTGCTAGTGCATTTCCACTTTAATACATGATTCCCATTTTTCCTTCATTCACTAATCACTGATTGACACAGCGAAAGGAAATTCAGCCCTCTTATAAAGTCTTTTAATCAGCAAATCAACTTCTCAATGTTATAAATAGCTTCAAATTTCAGACACAAGATAAATATGAGCCCAGACTCTTCAAAAGGGAGTTAATACCTGAGATTACCGAGCAAGAGTCATTCTTCTTTGTGTAAATTAGGTGTGTATTTAATGTCCAGCTTTATACTCTAATTGTTTTTAGCATATGTGGAAAAATTAAACTTGGTTTACTTTGGAAAATTTTTATGTTTGAGGGTTGTTGAAGGAGGGAGACAATATGTTGTTTTATTGTAAAAATATACTGTTTTGAGTTTGAAGATTATGTTAGTCTTTGACAGGGAATAGGGTAATTTAATGAAATTATGTGCTGCAAGTTTCACTGAATTAGTTTGATTAAAAGAAGAAATACACATTAAAATTAAAAGAAACTACAGTACTCAAGACCTCTAGTAAAATGGACTGAAATAATTTTAGCCTTTAGAAATGAGTTCTTTATTTTATTAAGTAGTGTGGGATTTGTTTTGGGTTACTTTATTTCATTTAATAGTCTGTCAAGAAGTTTTACTTACCTCTGAGTTTCCTCAGGGTTTAAATTAGGGAAAAGTAAATTAAGAATGAGGGAGAAAGAGAAATAACTGTAGTTTTTTTGAACCTTTCTGTGTGCCAGGATTATGCCAAGAGCTTTCTTCCCAGTAGACTTGGAAGATGAAAACAGTTTTAATTCCCATTTTGCAAAAAGTAACTGCTCAAGATTGCATGGCTAGTTAGTGCAACCAGACTTTAAACTCTTATATAACTGTTTAGGACCAGAGTCTGTGTTCTTTCTTCTATGTCGTGCTCCTAAATAGGTGTTTTCGTAGCATCACATGTTGCTGGCACCTCTTAGGGAGTCTGGAAGAGCAGTTTAGAAGAGAGTTATCTCTTGACTAGAATAAGGGGGGAAAATGAGGATTATTTAGTCATTCATTCAACAAATATTTTTATATGATGGAAAGTATTTTAGATGCATCTTCAACCAAGCAGGCAAAACTGCTTTCACTGTTTTATATCATATAGCTAGGATTTATATATATTTATAGACGGTAATTCCTGTTTCTGATAGGGGTTGGCGAGCAATCAGAGAACAATCCCAGGTTATCTTTATTTTGAGGGAACTACAAACAACAAAATGTTTTGAGTTGTGAGTTCATACTCTGTGGTACACTTTAGATATCTAGTAACTATGTTAGTATATGACATAATTAGAAAGTACTAAATAACCTCATTTTTTAGGTGTGTTTTGTGGGGTATTTGGTCAGTTTTCAGAAGTGTTTGGTTAATTAAATAAACAGGTTTCTTTACTGCAACTTTGTAGAGCCCTTAATATGTTAATGTCCATTGTCAGACTTATGCAGTCTTTCCCAACCTTATTTGATCATAAACCTTTTTCTCTAAGAGCTATCTAGCCCAAAAAGTGTTCAGGAGAACTTACATTTCTATTAGATATAGGAAGCTATGTCTTCCTCCTTTGCCTTTTTTATTTCTTCTTCTCATAAAGCACAAGGCCACCTCAGTGTTTCTAATGGTAGATTTATTAAGCTTTACTTTAGGTGCAAAGATTAAATATCTGATGACTATAATGTACCTAAAGAACATTAACAGGTTGGGTTTTCATTTTGCCATAAACCGCTTCTCCACTTGTCATGAAGTTGCTAGATGAAATTATTGTTATTTTTTTAGAAATAGGCACTTACACAGGCATGGAATTAACTGATTCTTTGGTTTCCAAAGGTAGGTATTTACTGCCATTATGTTTTCAGAGGTTCAGACAATTGTCACTACGCTTTAAACCCAAATAATAATTATAAACTGGCTGCAAACTAAAGACTTATTCATTTTCAGTTACCCTTAAAAAGAAACACATCCTCTCCCTCAGATGAGATGGTTAACTGAAATAGTACTGCCCACCCTGGACTCCACTTCTAGTCCACACAGAGGCTCACTGTTTGAGGCTGTTAACTGTGCGCTCTATTTGTCTGAATGTGTGGGCACAGAGAAAATACAGAGGGCTGAGAATCAAGGTTGATCTCATACCAGGAACCAGCCTCCTACAGAGGGAGGTAAGCATTAAACTGAGGAAGCGAGGTACAGAAAATGTTTTTATTAGAGCTGTAGGGCAAACACTGTTCTTTATCTCCCCAGCACCCAGACCCTGTGTGGGACAAAGGAGGCACTCAATAACTATTCACTGGATGACTAAAATAATAACTTCCTCTTTATTTCTGTGTCCTGAAGTCAGAGGTAACTCTCAGGAAACTGAAGATGGTTTCTTTTTTAAGTTGGTATTTGCCAGGTGCTGTGCTAAGTGTTATATGTACATTGCCTTATTTAATTCTTGCAACAACCAAATGAGGTATTTTTCCGTTTTACCCCTTTTCCTGTTTAGAAAAAAAAAGTGCAGCTCGCTGCCAGCATTTATTTAACATCACACATATGAATGCTACATTTTCTAAGATTTGACATGTTCGGTGATCGAGAATTACTATATTTTGTAAAGGAAAATACCACTACTAAAAACAGAATGCTCTAACTAGAATGATGTCATTTCTTTCCAAAGTCTATCAATATACTAGAGCAATGCGAAAATAATAATAAAAGCGAGATATTTCATGGGAAACTCTGGGATAAGGTTAGGACAGTAATCCACAAGTTATCTTGGGGTAAATGGGCTGCAGCCACAAATGGTACGGGCAAGTATTCTTGAGGCAAATGGGAAATGGGTGACAGATGGGTAAACTGAAGCTTGAAACCATTAGATAATGTTCCCAAAGACCCACCTCATAGCTAGTGGAGCTCGGATATGAAGCCAAGTAGACTGACGCTGGCATTTGCAGTTTTAACCAGTATCCTGTGCTGCTAGGTTTCTCTACTTGCCTCTGTAGTGATAATAGATGGGGTGTCAGTTTTAAGACCGTATCCCCAGAACTTAATAGTAAACCTTTATTTACATTGGAAGGAATAAAACCAACATATGATTTTAACTAGGAAATCAGAGCTGCAGGGAAGTCAGTAGTGTTTTCTCTGTGACATCACAGGAAGTTACCATAGAAATGATTATGGTGTTATGAATACTGAATTATAGCCTTGAGTGGTAAATAAGCTGCCTGAGGAGACAAAATGCTGAGGAATAGCAAAGTTGTCATGAAAGTGCCTTTTAGATTTAGATGAACAAACTTAGCAACGTGAGGTGTAAATGCCTAGTCTCTTTCAGTATTTTCGAAACCATATGTCTCTGGATGTCTACTTAGGGAAAGGTCGGGTTGGTGGTTGCCTTTGGGAAAGGGAGGGGCTCGTTATCAGTAGGCTCATGAAGGGGGCTTCTGGCTTTTGGCAAGTTCTGTTTCTTGGCCTGAGTGTTTCCCTTTGTGATAAATCTTTGAACTGCACATCTTATTTTGTGCATGTTTCTGTGGATGCTTTATTTCACAACAAAAAAGGTTAAACTACATCTTTATGTAATTTTTGAGCCATACAGGAAAATTTTTAGACAGAGAACTATCTTCATATCTGATTGTGTGTGTCTCTGTCTGTCTCTCTTTAAAAAAAAAAAATGTGTGTGTGTGTGTGTGTGTGTGTGTGTGTGTGTAATTTGGAGGTTCTCTTGGTACGGTTTTTCAGTACCTCTCGTGCGAGCTGTCAGGAGTAGGCTAGTCCTCTAGTCTACTTTTACAACCCTGGCCCACAGACAAATATCCAGGGAGGAAAGGACAGAAAAAAAAATACCAGTAACAACAAAGGAACATAAACCTGAAAAATAGCCTCTTTTGTTCAGATTTGAATCTCACAACAGCTAATTTATTCCCGAGGCCCTTAGACTCTGTCCTCTTCCATCACTGAGAGAGTGTCTATTAACTCTTAAATAAAGATCTCATACTCACTTCCAGTTCCCAGGCCAAGAGACCTTTTCTTCATGTGACTGGCAGGACTGTGTGGTGAGACCTTGCCTCCTGATTATATCGATGGAGTGATGTGTTCCCTGACAGGGCCTACACTGTAATAATTACTCAGCTGTACAATAAGCCAAGCATCCTTAGGAACAAAGACTATTTGTCCCAGAGGGAACAATTTTGGAATGATAGTCTAAACTTGCAGACAATATCTGTATACACTGAAGTAGAACATAACAGCCCTGGAATAGCTACAGGCACTTATTTATGCTTAAAAGAAAAAATATGCCCCAAATAACTCTGCTGGGGGTGGAGTCCTTGTGCTTTGTCTGTGGGAGGCTGACACATCTGCAGGGTTTCTGATGAAATTTAAAACCTACCACTAACCTTAGCTGAGGAAGGTGAAGAAGAGGAAAAGGAGCTAATATTTATTGAGTGCCCTAGACCTCTAGCCTCAGGTACTTTGCATATTTGCCCTCTTTTCAGCCTCCCAGCCCACAAATGAAGAAATAAACAGGGAAGTTGAGCAGTTTGCCCAAGAGCACACAGCTAAATTGACAGAACAGGGAGAGGTCTCAAAGCTTGTTCTTTTCCTACACACTCTACTCTTACAGCATTGAGAATGTAGGATACTGCATGAATGACTGTTGAAACAAAATGTTCGTGACTGATGGTCAGGTCTGCCGAGGAGCAGTCGGCAGGAGAGAGCAGTCGTGTACTTGCCTGTGCAGCCCATTCGTTCCCTGCGCTACTGCTGACCGCGTTCTGACTTTCCACGTCCAGAGCTGTGACGAGGCGTAAGAACGCTCATGCTAATTCACCATGACTTCTGTCACACTTGGCCCCAGGTGGCACCTATTGAATAGAACACCAGGTCTTTAAAAGAGTGTTTAATGGGACTAAAATAACAGCAAAATATCAGCACCAGTTGCTGACGGCTTTACTGCTTTATGACATATTTGACTAATTTCAGAGTCCTTTCTAAATTGATTTAAATGGTTTGGGGAGGGTATTGAGTTCATTACTGTGATAAATGTTAGCTTTATTCGGGGTGGAGGGCATTTGAATGTGGCATTAATGGAAATAAAATTGTGAAAACCACAATGTATTTCATCTTAAACATTTGAAAAAGCTTCTTGAACCGCTAAGAGTCTCTTCAGAATAACTATTTAAGCCAAAGCTATCTTTACTAGAATGAGCCAGTTGAATTGTATCCCCAGGAATTTTCAGTATGTGTGTGTATATTTTGTTGAAAATGTCAAGGTGACTACATAATTCCATTGAAAAAGTCAGGTACAAGCAATACATTGATAAACTATTTCCTTAGTGACGCAGCCACCAAAATATTGGAGAATAAAAGAGCATGTGTTTAACACTCCTTGCTGAAAGCTTGAAGCTCAGATTTTAAAAAATGATATAGGGAATATGGAAGAAATTATTTTGCCAATTTTGGCCACTTCTGCACAAAGCTTCTCATTTAGAATTTATTGAACTGCAGCAGGCAGGTTGAAATTATTAAATAAGCCAGAAAAGCTTTAAAGATTTTGATTATGTTGATGTTTTTAGATGTGGGCTTTTTTCCTGTCAGATTTTCAATGAATAATAATGATTACAACTACATTTTCATCACTTTTTGTACTATAAATAAGGGCAGGCTTTTCAGAAATGTTGAGGAAAACTGGGTATTATTCCTCAGTTGTCATAACTATTAGGATAACAATATTTGTGCAGTGCCTTTGATTTTTGTAGTTTCGTTTTGCTTTCATCTTGCAGCAGTGTAAAGGCACAAAGAGTTACTGAATGTATGAACACCACGGTTTATGGAAGTGATGAACATGGAAAGACTGTGTTGTTAAACAGGAAGTCGAGCTAGTATGATGTGTCTTTGCTGTGTTAGGATTTCACTTAAAGAACAAATGGGTCATGGGGAAGCTATTTTTCTTCAATCATGCCTTTCAGTTAAAGATATTATATTAGTTTCCAAGCTACTGTAACAAGTTACCTCAAATCGTGTATCTTAAAACGAGAGACATTTATTCTCTCACAGTTCGCCGAGTGAGAAGGCTGAGAAATCAGGGCACTGGCAGGGCCATGCCCCCGCAGAGGTTCTTGGGAAGAATCCTTTCTTCTGTCTTCTTAGCTCTGGCGGTGGCCATCAGTCCTTGGTGTTCTGTGGCTTGCACCTTCCAGGCTGCAAAATCTGCCTCCGATATCGTGTCACATGGCCTTCTCCTCTCTTTGTGTCTCTGTGTCTTCACATGGTCTTCATATGAGGACACTAGTCATTGGATTTAGAGCCCACATGAATCTAGTATGACCTCATTTCAACAAATTATATCTACAAAGACCCTATTTCCAAATAAGGCCACATTTTGAGGTCCCAGGTGGACGTGAATTTTGGACTATTTAGCCTAGTACAGTTACCCTTTCTTATTTGTTCCAAAGCACATTTACTTCATTTTACTGACACTTTATATCTGATATTAACGTGCTTAAACATTTTAGTTTATAGGTGGCATATGCCTGATTAATTTTTAATGAGACCTTAACTGCTTTGTTAGATTGAGTGTTGCTTTTACGAAAATGGGAATAAACTTAAGTGCTTAGGTTGCTTATCAACTTGAAGAGCAAGGGTGAGAACGAGACGGGACGGGGGAGGGGGGAGTTGTCATAAAGAAAATAAAACTATATGAAACAAGCTAATTTAAAACTTTTAATCAGAAACTAGAAAAATAGTTGCTAGTAGCCCTCATAGTTAAAAAATATAAAAAAGAATCCTTTTATGTAAGATAGAGACCTTGAGGTTTTGAAGAGAATTTTAATTTACCTTAGAGTGGAGATGGTGCTATAAATTTAAAGGTCAGATTCTTTATTGATAGGATTGGATATTTTAATTGTCAAGAAAATGTATCCATGGAAATATTGTTTTTATTATTAACACTGGTATTTTCTAAAAAATATTTTGGAATATGTGACATTAAAGGAATCCTTTTAAAATCGTAAGTGCAATTTTTCTTATTCTTGTAACTAAAGGAACTAGAAACTTTATAATGGGATCTGAAAGAAAATAAGATTTGATATAAACAGTTACTTTCTAGTCAGTTTTTGAGAAGAAATAATCAGTTTTAAAAATTGAGGTATCTACACTGCCTAAACAGATCCCTAACAATGAGTTTAGGCACTTTCCAGCTACCGTTCTGAAGTTAAGTACTCAGAAAATAGGGCAGTCATTACTCATGTGGGAAGACGGATTCTTTTACTTGCACTGAATTTTCCATGTAACTTACAGGTCCCTAATTCTTTCAGCTCTGTAGCATTACTCTTTCCTTAGCAGTTAAAGAAAATGAGACCCCATCCCATATATTTTGGGAAGCCCAGTGTCCTCTCTAGAGTTTCTGAGGATCTTCGGGAGGAGGTGGACAGTGGAGGTTATGCAGGTGGAGCTGTGTATGGAGGAAACTTGTGATGTGCATTTTTCTGGTCTCTAACCTTGGAATCCTGCTCCCCAAAGGGACATTGGTTAATGAAATCCAATAAGTTTCAGCTGTACATTTTAACAGTAAGGCATATATATATTTACACTGGGTGTTCACCACCTATACCAAGGGTTCTGATTACCACGTGTGCTTCTCCTCAGCCATGACTTCTGCCTTCTCTCAGACTTCATTGCTTCAAGAAGAGGGAAAAAAAATCTCCCCTCATTCCTCAAAGCACCATTTATTGGAAGCTATTGTGTGTAGGACTCTACTGAAGTCCTGGGGAATGAAGGAGACCAAATTAGAACACTGTATAAACCAGACAATTTAACACCTTCAAGTTCCAAGGGCTTGGGGCTGTGACCGTGGTGGTGGGCTTGTCTCCACCTTCTCACTCTTCCACCTAGACCCATCCTTGCCCTTTTCAGGGCCCTCACTCATTGCTTTCTCCCCACACTTTCCTCCTGAGTGAACAGAACCTGGACAGCTCTTAGATTCCTTTTACCTAATTATGCAGAATAAGTCAACTCTCTCTATCTCTGTTCTTTCCTATCCTCACCAGCTTTGAGGGTGGGGCAGTAGTAGTTGGTTATCACCTTTCAACTAACATATTTTCCTCAGAGAAAAGAATAATGCTCCTTAAGGAAAATATTTCTTTTCTATAGAGCTAAGGAGATCAGCTGAAACGATCTCACTTTTAAAATTTTAGAATTCTTTCTCCCCACTACACCTAGAATATTTCAACTGTTTGAGAAGGTCTGGAGTCAAAAGTCACCATTTCCTTCTGCTACTGTTTCTCTTGGCAGTTGTCCCTACATTCAGGTGTGGGCTCCCAGCTGCAGAGGCTGTGTCTTTCTCATTCATCATTTTCCTCAGTGCCTTGGTGTGTGGTAGGTACCTAATATTTGTTGGATGAATGAGAAAAATAGAAGAACAACCTCTTCATAAATAGAGAAGGAAATCTTGAAATTCCTATGAAAACTTGTCCCTTTCAATTGAAACTTCATTATAGGAAACAAATATCACACAAATAACACACTTGGAAACATTTGGAATAAGGAGGCTTTTATCTTAGTGGTCCTGCATTCTCACTATTTGAAAACTAAGAGGCCCAAAGAATTTCAGTCAGGAGATAAAATCCTTTATCTTGCAGATAATCTCTCACAGGTGTAGTCTTGTCCACAGATATTCGTTTGCCCCCACTTAGTCCAGTTTAGTTTTAGGTGATGCTATTCAAGATATAATTTAGATTGTACGCCTAGGGCACAGAGTTTGTCCTGGCATATTCCACACTTAGCCAGTGTACAAAAACTAACAAAACTTACTACAGATAATTAACTAGGAAGTTAAGGACCTTTTCTCCACTAGCCTTCATCATCCACAGATAGGCATCTTCTTTTCAGTGGTTCATAGTTAATTAGTGGTTGCTGTGGATGCAGTTAAAGGTCATGAGGCTTAGCTAGCTCTCTTCAGTATATTATACTGTTAAATATGACTGGGTCGAAAGGAAAAGAATAGTTCTTATTTGAGGCTCAAGAAAGCGAAGTAACTTATGATGAAGTTAGTGAAGCAACCTGGATTCAAGCCCAGGTCTGACTGACTTTGCAGCCCATGGTGGTTATACAGTGATCCATGGCCTCACCATCTGGTTCTAGAACCTTCACGTGTGGAAGGTCAGATCTGTTTTGATATGTGATGTACCCTGGTAATGCTGATACCTGAGAGCTAGAAACACCCTAAAATTTACAGTTGAATAAAGATTGTGCTGTAAAACATTCAGCAGATAATGTACTCTGTAAATATAAATTTCCTGCAAGAGATCTCCTGCTATATAGAATGGATTTCAGAGATAGGGGATATAGGTTCAGTCAGCCTGCTGATAGGGTACCCTGAGGTGAATTTCCATTAGTCACCAAGGATTGTTTGTTAATACTCTCGGACCTCCTCACTATTACATCCCAGGTGACAGATTTAGGGAAAAAGAATGACATAAGCTATTACTGCTTTTAAAAACAAACAACCCTTCCTGTTAGCCTTGCTAATGGAGACAATCTGTCAGCTTTATCTGTGTAGTCTCATAAACTTTATGATTTTATAGAAATAATAAGTCTCTTTCCTACATTCCTATTATCTTAGCAAAGGCTCCCAACAAGCAGTGATGTCCTAACTCATTTATTTCTTGTTGACATTTTAGAAATTTAAGTGCATATTAAAGTCTTGAAAAGTACTACTAAAGCCATCGAGATTTCTCCATTCCTTTTATGATAGAAAAAAAGAAATTCTTTACCTACTTGCCTATTTCGTAGTATAACCTCTTTAAGGAAACAGTAAACAACCTAGTATCTGGACAACTCAAGTGTATTGTTATTTTTTACACTTGACTATTTTGTCTCTTCTAAGTCCTTTTGTAATAAAACCTATAAAGACAGGCAGGGTACTGAAGTTAATCATTTGTGTTCAGAAAAAAACATTGTCCATAAGTCCTTTGTAAGTCACATTAAAGCAAGATTGGATCTAAAAGTCCTCAAATTGGTCTATGATAGAGTCTAATAAAATGTCTTTCATTCTAAACTGTAGAGGTTGGTTTTTATGTTATGTTAGTTTCCACACTCTCAGAGTTTCCATCATAATATTTTTGAGGAGTTTTGAATTTTTTTAGGTAATGTTAGGAAATTAAGAAGACTTTGAAAAGAGAGACTATCTTGGCATTCTTAATTAAAAATGTGTTGAAACACATGGCTCCTGCTACACTGTGTTCTCCTGCACGACCAGCTGCTCAGCTGCTCAGTGATTTTTCTTGGCCATCCTCTTTTGAAAATGATTGTTTTACCTCATTTGTTTAGAAAAATCAGCTATTTCTAACAAATCAATTGTAATAATGTATTTTTTCTTTTCATTTATAGAGTAAGCTATAAATAGCTTTCATATTAAGATGATTGCATTTAATCAAGGATATATAGTGTAAATGTTACAGTCACGTTTTTGGATTTTCCAGAATAGTCTGAGGATACAATAGTAAATAAAACAAACATAGTCCCCTCCTCATTTCAGTAGGCAAAACACAATATACAACAAAAAATAGAAATCTAATAGAGTATCACATATATGTGTATAGATATGAAACAGATTGTAAGTACCACAAAGAAAAAATAAAGCAGAAGGGAATAAAGATAGCAATGGGAACTTAAATATCAAACCATTTTTGTCAGAGCATGCATCTTAACTTTTAGTTGAAAAATTTAGTTAGAAAGATGGCTGTTGGGCAGTGGTTTTTGCCAGCAGGGTTGGTGAAACTCTGAAGAGAGAAGTGAACTCACTTAAGCCTCTGAGACCACTTTGCAGAAATGATCAGTTGGGGAATGACTTTAGACCTAATGTTCAACTCTGAGAACTGAAGAGGCTTAAGGCCTCATGCTGGTCTCCATTCCATTCTAATCTGGTACCACAATCCTAGAAGAATGAGAACAAGAGGACAACAGTAGCAGTTTCAAAAGGACAGAGTAGGCAAGATAGTGCGGTTTAAGGCTATAAAGTTTCAGTTCTATGAGAAGAATCGGTTCTAGTGATCTGTACAAATTGTGTCTGTAGTTAACAATATTGTACACGTAAAAATTTGTTGAGTGTCAACCTCATGTTAAGTGTTCTAACCACAATAAAAAATAAAATAAAAATCGAACAAGATAAGGTGTTAAATTTATATGAATGTAATAGATATCCACACGCTACAGAGGTAAGAGTGCCGGGGGACCTTTACACGCCCAGGGTCACGAAGGTGCCTCAGGTTTCACCGTAGTTTTCATTTACTTGCTACCGAAAAGGTCTTATTAATCTTGAGGAGTCTTCTATTTAAAGGTTTTTCCAAAGCGAGTGTTTGTTAAAACAATTTTAGATATGGGGCATAGGTGGGTAGGGATGAGGAGAAGATGAAGTATCATCAAAATAAGGGAGAACAGAAACAGGGAAAATTACAGATAGGCCATTTTTTTCAGTATGACTCCCCTCATGGGATGTGAGCCACAGCCCTGTTTTTGCCTTGACCCCGGAACATTGGCAGGAGGAACTGACCCATGTGGAATGCTCAGCGTAGTAGAGTTTTGGTCATTTAATTGCAATAGGAGAGCAAAGGGATTGCTGTTCTGTTTCTTCCTTAAAACAAGAGGAATGGAATAGATGATCTCTAAGCTTCCTTATAAATACAGTATTTCATAGCACTGTGGTCTCAAACAACTGTAAAATTCTTGACATCTCAGTGGAACAATCAAGCATTCTTGTACAGTATGTGTAAGATCATTCACAGTATCATGTGTGACTTTCCGGAGTACCTGGGTTGGGTTTTGGATTTAATTACTAAGAAAGGAATATAGCACCCTCTGTTCCCTAGAGTGAGTGTGTGATTAAAGAGGAAAGGAAAGGTCGCTGGCAGGTGAGACTCTTCCTCTGACTACTGAGGGGAACGCTAATAGGTGCCTGAGATATCTGACTTTTTTTTTTAATTAAGTATTTTTGTTGTTGTTATTTAGATTAGAGTTTAAAAAGTCGAAGAATGAAAATGTCTAAGTGTTGAGTTTAAGTTGTTTTCTGAGGGATTATTATATTAAAGTTTATAAAGGTGAATAACGAAAGTGAGTTTGTCTCATGTACTCACTAATTTGATATACATTATTTTTTTTCCTATATCACAGTGTATACGAGGTGCTTTTCCTGAATCTTATTTACTGAAGTAGGCAACAACCAAAGTCTGGACCGACTAAATAAAACCAAAAAACAAGTGGGGTGGGAGAAGGGGGACTCAGGAACCCAACTTCTAGATGGCCCAGACTCCCCTTTTTTATTCTATGTCAGTCTGAATACTAAATGTTCATCTCTTTTCTTTCCCCATTTTTGCTTTGAAGCTCAACACAAATGTAGCTGGTGACAGGCAATTCACTAGAGTAGTTAAAATTCCTTCGGTTGTGGCAGTGTGTTAAACTGTAGTGTTATTATTGTAACTGGCTAATTATGTAATGTCAACAGTTCAGTGAGGTGGAGGATCAGTATTTATATAAGCAGGACTTGGAACATGAGCCTTTCTTTAGACTCTGGTTTGTGCTCATTTTTCTCATCTACAAGTTTTTAGTTTAACTTTCCCCCCCCCCCACTACTTTATTCTTCATGGGTAATTTCTTCTCAAATTGGGACACAGTAAATTGGAAATTAGAAAGGAAAAAAATCATTTAAGACTTGGGTCCCATTTTGCTGTATTTGATTCTGTTACCTCTGCTGTTACGCAGATGGTCTGGCTTTGGGTGTTCAGCACAAGAACTACAAGTTTTCTTTCAATTTGGTTTGCCCCTCCATGCAATGGGTGTGGCCAGGGTTCATACAGGCTTTCTTTGCATTAAATGTAAAGTATTTTATATATTCACACCTTCCTCTAAGAAGCTTAGTGCAGAATAGAAATCTAAAGGATTTGCGTTCATACTAATTCACCATGATTACTAAGGCTTCTGGCATGACTTAGTGGGTGGAACATGTCTTGGGGAAAAAAAATACATAATTCTGACAAGATGCTTTTTGAAAAGTCCAACCAGCTGTTTCAAGTAGAACGCTGTAAAATTTATTCAAAGTCAATTTTATTTCGCTTGGAAGCAAATGTAGTTCAAAGAATGAGCTAAAGTAAACAGTGAAATTTAACTCACTCAGAGTGTGTGCAGTGTTGTCTTTGTGTAGGGCTTTCAGCAGCTTTCTTTTCTGTTGTCAAGCTGTGCACCATTCTCCTGAAGTTATCCTCGTATAACCAGAGGAGTGTGGGAAGTTCCTCAAAGACAGATGTGATGTAAGACTAGGTCTGTCCCAAGTGGCCTTGGACATCAGACTGGCCAAGGGATGAGAATGTTGGATATTGATTCACATAGTGAATTCATTTTCTTTTGCTGCCATAACAAATTACCATAAACAGTGATTTCAGCAACATGAATTTATTATCTTATAATTTTGTAGGTCAGAAGTCCAACACAGGTCTCACAGGCCTGACACCAAGGCATAGGCAAGGCCGCGTTCTTTCTGGATGCTATAGGAATCTGTTTCCTTGCCCTCTCCATTGTCTAGTGGCTGCCCACGTTCCTCGGCCTGTGGTCTTCCTCCATCTTCATAGCCAGCAACGATGCATCAGTGTTCACAGCCAGTTCTTCCATAGTCACATCTGCCTCTGATTCTGAGCTCAGCTGGAAATCTTTTCTGATTTTAAGGATCCTCTGACTACATTGGCCCGCCTAGATAATCCAGGATAACCTGCCCATCTCACAGTTCTTTACTTCATCCTATTTGCAAAGTTGCTTTTGCCATTAAAGTAACATCTTCTCAGGTTTTAGGGTCTTGGCTTTTGCCATTAACCAGCTGTGTGATTTTGGGCATTCAGTTCACCTTCCTGCCTGATGAGTGGTATTTGGATATATAATAATGCTAAGGTCCCTTTCAGCCCTAACATCCTATGATTATGTACCTCAAAGCAGGGTTAGGTTCCTAGTTTCCAGTTTTTTTTTAAACTCTCAAGGATGTCATCTGTGAGAACCAAGGCTTTACACCTTTATCTATTAACTTTGTGAATATCTGTATATGTATTAACATTACACACATATATGTAGTGTTTTTTATTCAGATACACAGGGAACTGTATAAACTACATACAGAATTTCTTTTATCTTTTAACCCCTTAACTCCATAGAAACCTGTTTACATATAGGTAAGCAATTTGAAAATATAGAGATCTTTTAAAACATTTGAATATTTAGTTTACTTAAAAAATAGTAGGTTACACAGTTAATGCATAACATATAAATACTTATATTAGACTAATCCTTTTAGTGATATGGGCATATACAGTAGATTATGAATGTTCTTTTTTGTTTATTTAATAAACTTTCATTGCATTTACTATATGTTCATTAAAATTAGTGTGGGGATCTCTCAAAGATCCCCCCACTTAATTTTATAACTTGTCTTTGTTTCTGTCCTCATGTTGTCCTTTGTTTAGTTGCTGTCTTATTTAATTAGAAGATGAAAAATGTCTCCTTTGGTACAAGTGGGTGTTGATAAAGTAAAGCTCTCTGGAGGAAAGCTGAGGAAATCTTTAGGAAAAGATCTATGTTTCCTGAAAGAATTTTAAATTGGAGGTCAAAGAGATAAACAAAACCATAATTCTGAGTATACTTGTGACTACTAGGCAGCTGTGTGCAGGATTGACAAGGGTGGCATAATATCCCTTATTTATTTTATAATAATTGAATTACATGCAAGTTCTGTACTTAAAGATGGTTTATTGTCCTTTCAGATATAACTAGCTAACACTGCTTTGAAGAGTTGTAAAAATCACCATTCAGTATTCTTCGCTGTGGGTTTGAAGGAGGTGTTTAGATAAAAAAGGAAACATGCATTACTGAAGAATAGCACTGAGAAGAGGAAGGGACCTATGAGTCCCCACCCAAATTGGCCATTTACTGGTCAGCATACTGACAGATAGTTAGCCAGCCTTTACTGGAATACCTGCTGTTGACCAGAGCACGTTATTAGAAAATTTCTTCCTTCCATTGGAAATGAGCTTGGTGCATTGTAATTTCCCTGTTTTGCGCTCTAGAATTATAAAGAGTAAGTTTAATATTGCTCCGTTTTCCAACCCTTTAAATTTTTAAAGACTTCCTCCTGATTGTGAGTGCGAGCTATGGAATTGATCCATACCACTTCCCAGGTGTATAACCTTGAGTAGGTCATGCAACCTCTCTGTGCCTTGGTTTCTGCAACCATTAAATGAGAATAATGTTACCTAATTGTAAATGTATTCCATGGCACATTGAAAATGCTCAACAACTACTATTATTATCAGCATCTTCATTTTCTAGGTTTTTTTCAAGGCTTTTTGGTCTTTCAGACATTTTTCTCTAACATGATTTCTACACCATTCACCCTTCTATCTTTAGAGATAATTTCACTAATACTCCTCTTAAACTAGGATACACAGAACTGAACAAGATTTTCCAGCAGTCACTGATCAGTGAGTACATGGAAGGACTGTTCCTTTCCCTGATTGTCACCAGCATTTCCTTTGTGCAGGCTAATGTCCCTTTTAATTTTCACAGTAGCTATGTTATTTGTGGATGATACTGAACTTGCAGACAGCAAAAACCCTTGTCTTTTATTCAGTCTGCTGTTAAGGCAGGTCTCCTATAGTTTCCTATACCTGTGCAATTGGCTTTAAATAACAAAATACACAAGTTTATGTTAATTCCAATAGACATTTGCTTTATTTGGTCCACATCAATCAATCATTGGTGAAAATCTTTCAAAACCATATTTGTGTCATCCAACATGTTAGTTAGCTCTCCCTTCTAGGTTTGTGTCACTGGCAAATTACTCATGCCCTGAATACTTTCATTCAAATTCTGGATAAAAATGTTAGGCACCCCAAAGAATAGACAGTCACAGAGTTTACAGGGGCACAATACAATGCCCTCCATCCGGGTTACTTTGTGTTGACTCATTCATTTCACCCATGTCTTAATCAATTCAGGCTACTATAACAAAATATGACAGAATGGGTGGCTTAAACAACAGACTTATTTCTCACATTTCTGAAGGCTGGGAAGTTCAAGATCAAGGTTCTGGCAGATTTTGTTCTTGGTGAAGACCTGCTTCTTGGCTTGTAGATGGCCATTTTCTTGCTGTGTGCGCTCATGGCTTTTTCTTGCTGCACATGCATGGAGAGAGAGAAAGAGAAAGCAAACTCTATGGTGTTAACTCTTAAAAGGGCACCAATCCCATCATGAGAGCTTCACCCTTATGATCTCCTCTAAACCTAATTACCTTCCAAAGGCCCCTCCTCCAGATACCATCTCATTGGAGATTTGGGCTTCAACATGTGAAATCTGGGGAGGACACAAGCATTCTGTTCATAACAGCCAGCGTGTACTGAGTGTCTACAACTTGTCTAGGCACAGACATAGGCCTGTGATCCTACCTTGAACAAAACAAACTCCCTTTCTTTTAGAGCTTATGGTCTAGTGTTTTGGGGTGGGTGGGGAGAGACAATAAATAAGCTAACAAATGGATAACTAGCATAACTTTAGTTGGTGATAAATGCCATGAAATGAGCAAGGTTGAAAGTATAGGACGAGGAGATTATGGTGGGTGCTCTTGTGTGAGGCTATTTTGGTATAGTTTAAGGAAGACTAGTCTAGGGTGACATTGGAGTAGAGACCTGAACAGTGTGCAAGAATAACCCTGTAAAGAATATTGCAGGCTGAGGAAAAACAGGAGAAAGATCCAGAGGAAGAGACAAGTCTGGAGAAGTCATGAGCAGCAGCCAGGCCAATAGTTGTAGGTTAGCAAGCATTAGAGGTTAAGGGTGGGAAGAAATTGGAGAGAGAGCCAGGAAGTTAAGAGGGGGCCAGATGATGGAAAGCCTTGGAAGCCATGAGGAGGAATTTGTATTTTATTGTAAATACAATAAGAGAAAGCCATTGGAAGGTTAACAGGCAAGATAGTGTGAACAGCGGATACTAGATATTTAAGACTGGCAACTTGGAGATAGTGTTGTCATGGCTTAGGTTGGTAGTAATGGAAATTGTAAAAAGTGGACTGATTTGGGATTTATTTCGAAGGTAGGGCCAGCCTAGCAGGCTGCAAATTGAAAGTGGGGTGTGAAAGAATGGGAACAGAGGCATCGTGGTAAAGTTCAGTCATTGTACCCAAGCAGTGAGGTTAATGAGGGGGTCATTTACCAAGATGGGATTTTTGTGGGGGCAGGTGAAAATCAAGAGGTCTATTTTAGACAAGTCAACTTGGAGATGCCTATTTGACATTCAGGAGATGTGGAGCAGACCCTTGGAGTGCAGGAGAGAAATCATAGCTAAGATTGGTCTGGGAGACATCGGTGTGCAGATAGACAGGTCTTAGCCCTTTATATGAGAATCATTAAGGGGCTTTTTAAAAGTCTATACTTCTGTCCCAACCCCAGAAATATTTATTTAATTGGTTTGGAGTGGGGCCTTAGATAACTTAAAAAGGAGAAGAAAACTCCCTAGTTAATCCTAATAATGCAGCCAGGGTTAGTAACAGCTGGTATAAATGATTTTAAAAGAAAGGAATACATGAGATCTCCTTAGGAGTGAATTTAGAGAGAAAAGAGAAACTGTCAGGAGATTGAGCCTTAGAGCAACTGAGGAAGAAGAAACAGAAGTTCTAGATCTATTTCTCTCTCCCTCCCCCTCTCTCTCTACCCCACTACACACACAAACAAAATGACTAAGGGGAAATTAAAATGGAAGTATAATGCTATATCCTTGAAGTTAAGTCGGTGGTGGCGGTGGTGGGGTGCTGTTATATGTCTAAAAGACATTGTAAAAAAGAGAGAAATGGCCTTATTTTAAGCATTTTAAAATCTTGTCTCTGACTAATCAAGTTTTTGTGACTATGGTTCTAGGAAGTCATTCTTTAAAAGCAGCTTGTAAATGATTAAATAACTGATAGTTTAGATCATACTTTGATTTCTTAAGTTTGCATAAATATAGGTATTTTACATGACATGTCAGGAGACTCCCACGTATTTCACCAGTTCAGTAAACTAACCCCTCTTGAACTGAGAGAAGATATTTACACTTTTGTTTTCTCCAAAGCTAATACACTTAATTCTCCAGGCTCCATGCAGCGTCTCAGGATCAGCAGCTCCTAGCCATAAATTCTCAAGGTGAAATCACACTGATTAATCAAATCACACGGTCTTGTTAGAAGTGAGGAGCATGATTGTGGAGACAATTTATGTCTTTCCTATTTTTTTCTTTTTAACAGTTGGACTTATTACATACATTTGCTCCTTTTTATATCCATAAAAGAAATTAGCACAGCACACTAAAAATTCTATATTTATTGTAAGAACTAGAGTCTGAATAACAAGGGCGCATAGTAGAAATCTTACTGGTGTTCTGTTGATATTATATTAATGTGCCAGAGTCAATTATTTAGTGCAACTGAATATTCTAATCAGTAATAGGAGTAACTGGGAATTGGGAGTAGGGGTTGTGTATTTAGGGTCTATCTAGTTTTTCTTCTTTTCATTTTCTTTTAAAAGCTACTCTGTGCTCGGTAAAGGAGGCTTCAGTTTCATTTAAAATGCTTTATTTCTCGTTAGATTGTGAGAACAGAGTTATCTTTTATATTATTCATTTTTGTGTGAATAATAAATAAGATAATCTATTAAAATTTATAGTGAGTACATTAGACTTTTACACACTTCATTTCTTTTTCTTATGCATTTTATTTTTAAAGTTATCTCTGTTCATGATAGGAAATATATAACCACAATGTTTCTATTTCTTGATTTCTTAGCCTTTGACAATATCAATTTCAGATATCAAGTAAAAAAATTTAGATTACTTTGTCTAGGTCACACCTCCCCTTACCTAACTCCTGGTTTTTTATGTTATCAGAATTTATAACATTCCATTCTGTAGGTATAATAAAGTCGTCTTTGCTGTGTGGAAATTGATTCTAAAAATTGAAACTGCGTAATGACAGCATTTGTGGTATTGTGATTATATAAACACTATTCACTGCAGCGTGGTTGGACCATAAAGAAGGAAGAGTAACCGGTGTCACCAGACCACACTGCAGGTGGGACGAATCCAGCTTCTAGAAGTCCAGTGGATATTCTTTAATTTTCTTTTCCACTTTCTCAGCCATCCAAGTTTCTTGTATCACATATTTCTAGGAGTCTTTGGTAGTTTTGAGGGGCTGGGATGGGGAATCCTCCTTGAATAATTTATTTTCTTTTGCATGCACAAGGCATAAATTTTCTGAGATTTTATGTGTTCAGAAATGTGAGTTTTGTTTGTTTGTTTGTTTTTGGCCACACACTTGTTTAACAATTTAGCTGGCTAAGTTTTTCTAAATTACGTCGTCTTAGACATTTAAAGATAATGCTCTGTTCTCTTTTATCCACTATTGCTACCAAGAAATCAGATTCTAGTTCCATAATGGTAAATTCTTTTGCTCTAAATCTTATAGAATGTTTTTTTATTTTTGGAGTTTGAAGTATAACGAGATGTGTCTGAATAATTCTATTTTTTCTCTATTAATCCTGCTTGGTACTTGATGAAGCTGTTCTTGCTGAGATCTTGGATTTCATTAGCTGATGAAGATTTTCTTCCATTACTGTGTATCTTTCATCATTCTCCTCCCACTTATTTTCTCTATTCTGTCTTTATGAAGTTCACTTCAGATGGATATTGGACCTTTTTAGAGCTATCTTTCATATTTTTTGTTGTTTTTCATCTCTTTTTTCCCTGTGTTTTGGGGTGTACACTTCATAAGGAATGTCACTACCATGATCTTTAACCCTGCTCTCTATTTTTCCAACCAGCCTTTGAAATTTGTCTGATTCACTTGTTTTTACTCTTATAGAAGTCCTTGAAAATTTTCAAGTGTAGTAATGGATGTTTTTCCTATTTTCTAGAACTACTATGATTTATTTTATTTTATTTTTTTAGTTATTTTTTGTTACTTCAGTATAACCTTAGGAGGGAGACCATTCAGGCAATTAAATGCATGTGTTAAACCCACACCACTGCAAACTACTGCCTTGAATTAACTCTCTTTTTATGATTTTTTTTTTTTTTTTGCTAGATCAGGTAAAATAACAAAAAATACAAGCAGACACCATGTCAGTCCTCTGACCTTCTACTTGATTGGTACATATAGGCAAATGGCATACAGGCCACTCTGCTAATTTCCTAAGCGGAATTCCATAGAGTGCAACACCAGACATAGACTTACAACTTGAACAGAGGTGCAAGATAGCTGTGGAGAAACTTCATCTTCTTTCTTAGACTTGTTTAGGAAGTGGGAAGAATTGTTGCCCAGAGGAAGAGATTGATCTGATTCATTTCAGTAAATGCTTACTATATGTATAGTACAGTACTAGATTCTGCAGGTGATCTAAGGAGGCATGACACAATACCTGCTCTTGAAGGGATTCCAGTCTGGTAGGGTTATTAAGTATGCAGATGTATATAATAAAAGGTAAAATAAAGCCAATAGAGAACTACAAACAAAACCTTCTGGGATTCAAAAGAAGAATGTACATCTGTATTAGGGAATAAGAAAAGGCTTAGAAAATGTGGTATTAGAATTGTGTCTTGAAGGGCAAATGGTCTTCTGACAAGTGGACATGAAGTCTGGGAAAGAGGGCTCTTTGGGTGAAGAGACTGGCAGAGAAAGGTCCTAGAGGTGGGAGAAGAGAGACAGTGTAACAGGAACCAGAGGGAATCTAGTTTAGTTAGAATGCTGGATACTCATTGGAGAGGAGTGTGAAGTGTTTGAGAAAATATTCTGAGGTCAGACTACAGGCATCTTAAGTGCCAAAGAGCAGGGTTTGAATTGAGTTTGTTAGGGAGTTAGAAAAAGTCGATCAGACAGATGATCTGATAAAAGCTATATATTTTTTTTAATAAAAGCTATAATTTTTAAGAAGATGTATCTGGCAGATCTCTATAGACTGGAATAAAGTAAGTGGCAGCAGAAAAGCAGTCATCTCACAAGTTGACACTGTGCCACGTGTCAGGCTGCCAGGACACAAAGATGAATGAAATCCAGTCCCTGCCTTTAAGTTGCTCACAGCCTGGTGAACATGAAAAACTAACTGCTTTGCCCAAGGAAACATTTAGTTAAATATTTTTTTTTGAAAAAACATAAAGATGTGGGATATTATATGAGTAAATGTTTTAAAATTGTAATTTAATCTGTTGCCGTGACTATCTCAGATTATTAACTTTCTCATTATCTCAAATTTTTTATTATTATGAATACAGTTAGATGATCTGTGATCTTCTGATGTAATATATATTAAATGCTTAATAAAAGTAGTCTCCAATGCATAAATGTGGACCCTTTCTTAATTTTATATTCTTTGCTATATAATCACCTAGAAGCATAAAAAATATATCACTTTTATATAATGGTCATTTTTATTAAATTGTTATTTTTATATAATGGTTATTTATATAATGATAAAAATACCTGTAATTTATATCCCATTGTTCAGTTATTTAGAGGAAAATAAAACAATTGTATTTGGACTTGTCTGAACTGGCTTGGTTTAATCTTTTTCCCCTTAAGTTTCTCTTCGTATTTTTGGCGACCAGTATACTCAAATTGGAACACTTCTTTTTTTTTTTTTTTGGAGGGAAGCTTCAATAAAACTGCTTGTTTTAAAATAACAATCTATCTATTGTTAAAATTATTGCAAATGGATATTTTTTTCTTTACAGTAGCATTTCTTGCTCAGTCATGTAGTGGAGAAATTAGAGAGTAAAGGCACGTAGTAGTATTCTCTGATAACTTTCATTATAGTACCACAGAATATTTACAAGTATTTAAGCATCATTTTACAGTAGGCTTAATCAAAGGTGAAATAACTTAGTTGAAACAACTATAAGATTGTCTCTACATTCATTTAATACTTTTAATAATTTTTGAAAGCCAAAATTCCAAATCACATGCATATAGATAGGCTTTTTAGTTTGTTTGTTTTGTTTCATTTTTTATGAAAAGAAATTTGTTTTAAAGACCTTGATTCTACCCTATGGTAGATTGGGTTTTATGTCCTTGTAATAGATTTATTTCAAAATAACAGGATATTATCCTACAGAAATTATTCTATCTTCACTATGTAAACTTCCCATTTAATTGACTAGTAGAACACTCTTTTGAAGAGTAGTAACAGAAATACACATATATTATGTATTACTTTTTAAATATAAGCAGAAATAATGAGAAAAAAGCTTGGTGTGCCCGACTATGGCTGAGCTTGCCTCTCTTTTTCCTATCAAGATTGTGGCGGGTTGTGATAGACTCTGGAATGTTAAGGCTGGTTTCCTCTGATTTGATTCCTGCAGGATAATTCATATTCTCATTTTTTTCCCTCCAAATACCCCCTCCCTGCTCACTCTCCCATATCCTTATTCTTAATATTCCACATCTAAAACTTTCAAAAAGGGAAAAATTATCAAGACTAAAATTACTCTTTCAAATGATATGATTGCCAAAGAAATCATAGTATTACTAAAGATCGTAAGCAATAATCTGTTCCTTTGCTTTTGGGTGGAACTTTGTGAAACTGTCCTTCAGTCTCCAGTGAAAGAGATATCATAATCTATTGTAATATTTAACAACCTTCACCACCAGGAAACTCCTTTATCCAATTTAAATAATGCATGCATCAATTTAGGCCCGTATTTTTGTCTTCAGTCAATATGAAGCTGACTTACTTTCCCAGTGAAAGACCTTTTCATTGTATTTGAAGACTTACTTTAATACTACCCACTAATATACCACAGTTTCTGCAGCTTGTCTGGCATATTTTCTAGATACTTTTATCATCTGTATAGCTTCCCACCAAGTATACTGCAGTTTCTATTTCTTTTGTTTATGAGATTCAGAATGTATACTGGACATCTAGTGAAAGACTGACTGGTGCTAAGTGTAGGTCAGATTATGGCAGAAACCCTACATTATGTACACCCTTTTCTGGATATCAGTGATAGATTTCCTTTTTGAAAAGGAGACATCTTTCTAGGCACTAAATCTTTCTACTTCTAGACTTCAAATTTCATGTTTTTTTCCGGTTTTGTTACTCTTGATTGCCGGCATAGCCTGTTTTGCATCTTTTTCTTCACGTGCATACATTGTCATATAGCTGGTATGTATGGTCATTTCTAACTTTTTTTCCCTAACTGCTGCTTCCTGTTTATTTTTTAAACATTTTAAATACATCGAGGTACAATTTACATATGTGAATTACAGTTCTTAAGTGAACAATCTTATAAGTTTAGACATATTTCTACACCTAGATAACCAACATCCCGATCAAGATGTAAACTACAGTAGTCCTCCTTATCCACAGGGAATATATGTTTCAAGACCCCCATGGATGCCTGAAACTGGATAGTATGGAACCCTGTATTACTATGTTTTTTTCCTATACATACATACCTGTGATAGTTTTATTTGTAAATTAGACACAGTAAGAGATTAACAACAATAGTAATAGAACAATTATAACAATATACTGTAATAAAAGTTATGTGAAT
>CM053512.1:25032554-25097407 GCA_028627145.1 Eidolon dupreanum
TTAAAAAAGTAATCATGAGATAAAAAATATTCCAGCACAGTACTCTCCACAAATAAATATTAAAGGAAAGAACAAATAAAAAGATGAACTATTGCAGGATGATGTGATTCTCAGTCCCTTCTGATATTGCTTTGATAAAATAACTTGTAATATTCATCTTAGATGTTTGTTATATTGAAGTTGGAATATTTCAAGTGATGGTCAAATAATATTTGATAATCCAACTTAGACTACTTGAGAACAATACTTAAGACTCATTAACTATTAAAGAATCAGTATTTTTATGAAATACTATTATTATATCCTATAGGTATTTCACTTTGTAGGGAAAAGCCAGCTTGTATTTTGTTATACAACAGACATAAAGTCCTTTCACCCATTTCGCTATTTATTACTTTGTACTGTACTTCTTATTACTGTGATGTTTTTGTGCCTCAGTTCCTTCTGGATAGTTTTTTGAAAGTCAAGTTGGAATCAGCCAGAGTTTGTGCCAATTTAGATATAACTACATTACTAAATTATACACATTTTATTGCTGTTCCCATGGCAAGAGTATCTTCTAGATAGTCTTTTTAGTAGGTCATTGAATCTTTTTTACTTTATGGAGCAATAAGAAATGCATGAAAGAATTTGAATTTCAGGAGGCTGTCTTGCATGTATATCTGAGCATTGGCATTTAGAGTCTATAAAATAAATTGGCAGTGAATGTTTTATTTACCTGTTAGAATCTCAGCTAGATCATCAAGTAATACTTTGCCAGATATACTGGAATATACTTGATGGCACAGAAATGGAGTGTAAAGCATTTAATCAAAGATATTTGTGTGTAGGTCTCAAGGATTTTAATGTCATGAAATATCTATATGTATAACGTAGACAAAAATTATTTGAAAAGTAAAACTGGCTCACTGTCACGTGTATTCTTTTTTTATATTAGCAAAATAGTCACTGTTTATTGAAATATATTTTAGATTAAGAATCGTTATAATACTTCACCTGTCTAAATTGCCAAGTTTTTTAATAAAGCGGCAGCATGAATGACAGCTGCAAACCCAAGGGTAGACTACAGAGTTGGTTTCTCTCTGGCTTTCTCTCCTTTTAAGCCTCCCTTTCATGTGTAGCCAAGTGAAATGTAAGCTCTGCAGATCCTCAAGGGTCTTGGCCTGTTGGGAGGATACAAAGAAAGGCAGCAGTTTGGAAAGCCTGCAGAAGGCGTGGAGGGCAGAAGGCCTAGGTGATGACATGACTCTCAGACCTTTTTAAGGAGATGAATGAGAAGGCAGTGCCTCCGTGAGCTCTGGATGCATTTTACCCATAAGAGTTGTCCTAGGCTATCAAACCAGTATTTTGGCTTTAGCCTTCAGATGTTGCAAAAGAAAAGTACGTTCTTTTATTGTTCTTCCAAGTCGTTAACCATTTATCCTTAATCATCTTCAGCCTGTGTGGGAATAAGTCTTTTAAAGTTCACTGAACTTTGCTTGATTTGAAATCAGAGTAGAATTTATTTCATTTAATGTGGGAAGCCTTCTTTTCAGAAACTTGACACAAACTGGCTTCTTAGCTTCTTAGAATTGAATCAAAAATGAATACTATAGAAAAACACAGCCAGATGTCTGCTCATGGGTTAGATTGCCATAAGCTTTATTATTCTTTCATTGTGGTTATTGATTATTGAAATAACCTTAGCAGTCAAGATTTAGCAAGTCAGTGTGAATAAATGAACTTTAGGCTACAATTACAGGGATGCAACTTGGCTAACCATATGTCTATATATCACTGTTATCATAAGTTTTATTCTTGCCACTCATTGTGTTAAGAATGATGATTTTAAGAACACTTAATAGATTTGCTTTGGTGGAAAAGTTAATAAGTCCATTAGACCGCTGGTGTGTAGAAGTGATCTGTGAAGAAATAAATTCCTTCAATTTCCACATCGGCATATCACAAAAGAACCATATTGTGGGTTGTTTGGAATTTTACAGATCTCCTCAAGATGAAGTTCAGAATGGTTTATAAGAGTAGTAAATCAGTATCTTGGTGCATGGATTTGGCTGGCATGAATTTTAGACACAGTGGGCCAAATGGAGCTAATTGAGGTGGAGAAAAAAATCAAGAGAACAGGCCATAATGGTGAATAGAGTTATTTGTCACCAAGTTTGTAATAGGATTTTCAATTAATTCATGCAGGCATCCAATGCCTTACATTAGTTCTGTCAAGATGAACTACAGCCACATCTAAAATGCCATCCCCTATTAAACGGTGCATGTCAGTGAATTTGTAATTCCTTCTGTTCAACCAGAAGATGAATGGATTCCACTCAGAAAACAAATGTGTGCTTCAGAAGTGCACATTTTGAAATCGCGAGCGCTTCCTAGGAGGAACATTCTTTCTTTGCATTGTTATACAGTGAATATGTATTAAAATGTAATTGCAGTGTGAATTTGTCCAAAAAGGAAAGCATCCAGCTGCATAGAGACAAATCCATTTTCAGGTGCTGTGTTTCACTGGTGAACAGACTTTTCATTCTGGGTGATGATGGCGATGATGATAGTTCATGCATATAGCATTTACTGCCTACTGGGCTTTTGTAGTGGTTTTCGTACATTAATTCACTAAACCCTCACAACAACCTAGATGAAGAAATTGAGGCACGGAGAGATTAACCTGCTCAAAATTACACAGCTGGTTAAGTGACTGAGCTGGGATTCAAACCCAGGCATTCAGTTTTGGCGTCTGTTCCTAACTGTTACCATATATACTGCCTGATCCCGGTTCCATCAGCCCTGTTCCAAGAGCTGGTCTACTACAGTACTTGTTAGTTCTCTGTCTCTGGCTTGGTCACTCTTGCTATCTCATAGTAATATTTATTGATGTGTTTATCTACTGTTACTTCCTCAGACCATCTTGAGAAACATTGTTAAACAGTGATGACCAGACTTCAAGAAATACATAATAAAGAAGAGAATGTAGTGAGACATCTCTATGAGGGTAGACAGAGATTAGAATCCTTCCACAAAGTTGAACACTTAATGGAATATGACCAAAGTTCACAGGATGGTGAAGCTCCAGAGTTCCTGTCCAGAGTTCCTGATGGGCATTTCCCTTCTGGGGAAACCAAAGCGCACAGCAGGATTGTTTACCCAATTAGGTCAGGGCTGGATAACAGGAGTCATGCCATTAGATGCAGGATCTTCGACAGGGTCCAAAAGGGCAGGCACATTAGGATCCCAAGACTTCTAGAAGGTGCAGCTCCCATCTTCCCTGCATATTGGTCCCTAGAGCAACTCTAATTAACCAAATACAACATCACATGGGCCAAGCCAAGAAGAACGACTGCCAGTAGCATTTTGAGAGCCAAGAATTGGCTATTCTTCTTAAGCCAAACAAAAAATATTTAACAAAAAAAGTTTGGCTTATGAATAGGTTTAGACTCTAAATCTCTGACTAGAAACCAAACTAACTTTTTAAAACTAATATTATGTAGTTTAATTGCCATCAAGAATATAAAAACTTTGACCCACTTTTTTGGGGGAGAAGGGTTAAGGAGAGGACAGTAATATAGGCAATGCTACCTATTGCTCTACTTCATTAGAAAGATTAAACTTAAAAATTTTTTCCCAACTAGTTTAGGCCTGTGCTTTGCACAAAGCTGTCTGCCTGCCTGCCCACTTCCTGTCTATTTTCCACACTACTGCCAGACTCACTGGCCTGGCACATAGTTCTTACCATGGCCGTCTGTGCTTCAAACCTGTGAGTAGCTAGCTGATCATTGCCTGAAGGGCATGGCTATCGAAACACTTTAACATGTTATTCAAGACTCTCTATGAACTAGCCTCTGCCTACTGCTCCTATACTTTAAATTCCGTAATCCCTGTCCAGGAACATTGCAGTCTTCATAAAACCCTAGTTCCTCTGCACAGCATGCTCCATGTCTTTGCTGGTGCTATCGCTCTGCCTGTAATACTTTTACTTTTCTGTTTCATTTTTCCACTTCAGCTTTGCCTGACAAACTCCTCTATATCCTTGAAAACTTGGCTCGTGTATTACTTCCCCCAGGAAGTATCTCATTTTTCCACTTACGAAACTCCAGAGATCTGTTCTTTCTGCTCCTCTATCATATCTCTATCATTGCATTTACTACACTATATTATAAATATTTTTAATATGTTATTTTTTAAGGATAAGAACTGAGTCTTGTTCCTGTTTAAATCCTCATCATTATCACATTGCCTGGTAAAAAGGAAAAGTTCAATAATTGTTTTCTGGAAGAATGAATATATGAATAAGAACATGAAAAGCAGGAGCCCAGTAATCTCATTCAGGGAGTTACTATAGATATATTTGATTTGCCATTCATTCTTTGAATCAGTGATAGACAGCAATGTCCCAGGGAGACCAGAGATCTTTTTAAAGTGACAACTAATGATCAAAAATGGGTACCTTAAATGCCATAAGGAAATATCTTATTAAATCCATTTGATGATAGATTGCCTTGGGGCTATACACACATTTTTAAACTTGTCATTTAAAATCATAATGCAATGCAGTAACATTCAAAACCTCATCTATTAGCATATCAGCCTAACAGTACTCTCTAACCAAGAAAGGGCAAAGTTGAATGAGCTTATGCAGATTGTAAAATACTACTATATATCTATACGATTACAGATTTAAACTCTGAGAGGGCAGCAACTGTGGCTGTCTTACTGTTGTTTTCCAGACCTTGGCACATAGTAGACCCACAATAAATACTTGAGTTCATGAAAGAATAAGGTCTACTGCTCACATTAGAAGCAGTTGGGAGAGTTTTGCCCAAAAGCCAAACTCTGATTCTTATCAATTAAGCTTAAGAGCAGTTACGAAATTAATAAATTGTTCTTCTGTTTAAGTTTTTCTTCTCAATGCTTATCATTTATCCTGCTGAATAAAGTAGTTAATATGAGACATTAAGTTTTTTTTTTTTATGAGCTTTTAAATTTTATACCAGGAAGCAAGACTTAGCAGTAGCATTTCCATGCAGTAAAAACCCCAAACAAAACCTGCTAAATTAGACTTAGCAAGAGAAGGCTAAGTCACAGAGGGTACGTGGATAGTCTGCTGTTCTTATTTCACTGTGCTGTTTGTTCGTGTTTGCTCTTTCTTATTGACATATATAGTTTTTTTATGTTGGATTTTCTTCCTACTATTAATTTGACCTTGACTTAAAACCAATGATAGTTATATTTTCAGATGTTTCTGAACTGTTCTTTCATTAAAATTCACCTCTTTCTTTAAGGGTATACCTCAATTACCATGTGCCAAAGCATTATACAACTACGAAGGGAAAGAGCCTGGAGACCTTAAATTCAGCAAAGGTGACATCATCATTTTGCGGCGACAGGTGGATGAAAATTGGTACCATGGAGAAGTCAACGGGATCCATGGCTTTTTCCCCACCAACTTTGTGCAGATTATCAAACCGTTACCTCAGCCCCCACCTCAGTGCAAAGCACTTTATGACTTTGAGGTGAAAGACAAGGAAGCAGACAAAGATTGCCTTCCATTTGCAAAGGTAAAGTTAGAGTGACATTGTTTTCCGCTTGCCAGCAATTTATTTTTTGTACCTCGATACGTGGGAATATGGCTTGAATTCCATTTTGCAAAAAGGTACAATAGTTTTATGTGAACTATATCACTGTGCTTTTAAAAATACCTGAAAGCAGTCTTCTTTAAAGGCACAAAAAAGTAATTTTGTGCTTGGATTGTTCTATTTGAAAGATAATTTTGGTTGATGCTTTCTTTATGTAGTATCATTTTCATATTTAGAGCCCTAATTTAATTCTAAGCTACTTTACAAGGTATGTGTACCACTCAGGGATTTTAATTTACTAAATTATGAATAACAAAATAAATCATCATTACTTCCTTATTTTATATGTAAATTTCTCTGCTGCAAAGCACACAGGAATGTAGCTACTGAATGGATAAAATGCTTTGGAATTTTAAGTAGAATATTGTGTTTTTCTGTAAAGAAAAACAGTAGGATACGTATTCAAATGACATTTGATGTATTATCAGAGAGAAAGTGAGAAGAGCCTGAGAATCAATCTAAAACAGAAGTTCAAGAGGCTGGGTAGCATTTGAGGTTGCAATTTGTGGATCTAAATGAAATGAGGAGCCAACCCTTGTGTAGAAGTGGTTCTTAGTTTAACAAGTATCTGAAAGGACATCAGGTTGACTGAAAGTCACCATTCAGTTTATCAAAACGCTGGATTCATCTGCTAAAGATATGTTATGGCAGTTTTACTCATGTACTCTTAAAACTTTAGTCTGTTTATTAAAAAGGAAAATTAAGTGACAAGCTTAATGGGATTAGGTAGACTAATGTTTGTTGTTTCTTCAGGATGATGTTCTGACTGTGATCCGCAGAGTGGATGAGAACTGGGCTGAAGGTATGCTGGCAGACAAAATAGGAATATTTCCAATTTCATATGTTGAGGTAAGTTATCTGTAGAAGCTTCAATCATATTAGCTTAGCAAATAAGTCTTAATTATGCCATTTGAGTATTAAGAAGTCGTAACAATCATTTTGCCTACGTACATACATCAAATCATTATGTTATATGCCTTAAACAAATACAATGTTGTATGTCAATTATATCTCAGTAAAACCAGGGGAAAAGAACAAAGACAAAAACCTAATTTATTTTTTTAAAAAGTCCTCATAACCTGAAGCATTGGGAATGCCCTGTTCCAGATCATTGGATGGATTAGGAAGAATTCTTCCATCCTGTCCTACAATAACTAAAGACTACAAGACCATGAAATGTTTGAAACTCTTCACTTTGTCCCCCCGCTAAAAGCATTCCTGTATCTTCTTAAATGTTGTCGTATGCTTCCTATCAGCCTTTATACTGTTTCCATGTGTTCTATTCCATTTGCCAACTTTGTGTTCAGAAGGTTGATAAAGTTCCTGAGTAAGATGGAAGATGAGTGTATCTGTTTGTTTACTTGTTTCTTTCATTCATTATCTGCTACATCATCAAAACCAGAATAGTGATTTACAGCGTAAGCCTCCAACAAACTCCAAATAAATAAATGAATCTCCTTCCATTCTATCCCAGCAGCAACTTAGCCTCTTCTCCCCTTTTTAATTAGCTTTTTTTCAGAACAGTTATGGCCCACCTGATTCAGTGAAATCTTTTAAGAGAATGTGTCTAAAGTAACGTAGTTGTATTTTAAAGAATGACACAAATTAAAAATGAACTAGGAAGTTACAATTTTAATAGGCCTTCATTGCATCATATATCATAAACTTTCATGTCCTTTAGTCATAAGAATTTCTTGCTGAAAACAAAATTGAAGTCATTTACAAGGAATGAAACACAGCCTAAACAACCATACAAGGTTAGCTAAGGTCACAGAAGGTTTTTGGAAAAGTGAGTTCTTAGTAGATATCTGTGTGATGGATAAATAGGGGTTAACCAAGAGAAATGGAAAAGAAGCATTTTTATGGCAAACATACAGGAAGACCAGCAAGTGCAAATGCCAAAAAGTAAGAGACAGCACAGATTGTTTGGGTAGCTGAAAATAATTGTTTAAGGTATCAAAGCTTATAAAGATGTTAAGCATGTAAAAAAGGAAAACCACCATCACTTATTTTCCCATCTTTTTATCTAAGGCATTTGTTCTGGCATGATTTTGAACATGAATATGACAAATTGTGTCATTGTAGCCAGCAGTCAGTTTCCCCCACAGATAGTGAGATTGCCAAATTTTCCTAAAAAATCAGTTTGATTACTGAATATCCATGGAAAAGTAATTCAAACCACATATAAGCCTTGAACTTTATCCACACCCTTTAGATGTTACCGCTTATTGAAATATTTTTTCCTCCTTTGAAAGTAAACAAAAAAAAAATTATTCACTCTCAGTCCTTCTTGTATATTACTTATATATTCTAAATGTGAGTCATGAAAAATTATAACCATTTCCAAATATTTGAATAGTTCCACTGAGCAGCGTGGGTAAGCACAAGCTTAGTAAAGAAAGCCTGTCTTTACTTGTTGGTATTATCAATATTACATGCCAGTACTTGGTATGTGATGCATGAAAAGGGACTGTTCTACTTTTCTTACTGGGCAGGTGTGGAGTTGTACAGATAGGCATAAAAGATCTACCACAGCAAGTCCAGAGTCACTTATAATCACTGAAGTCATTAGGTTATTTACTCTGATTTAAGTTGGAAAGATGAACTTCTGCCCAAGTGAGAGTATTTTTATTCTTCTGCCTCTTTTCTGACAAATGAGTATTTTCTTCATTTGAACCAGAATTTTGCCAGTTGAGATGAGGTAAACAAATCATCTATCTCTAGAAGACTATCTGTGACTATTTCTTTGATGTCAGCCCATCAGACTGAAGTTTCTGCGGGGGAGTAGAGCATCTGGGGATTAGTGATACCTGGTTTAGCCTTTAGGAGAATAAAGAGGAGGCAGATTTTAATAGAAACCTATCAAAATTTAACTATTTAAATAAACTATAGAATGTCTTATAAAGCTGTCCCAAATGGAAGAAAGCCAGCTATCGGAATAAAAAAACTAGGGCTTTTTCCTGGAATAATGGTCTTTTTCTTACTGTGTGAACCACTTCAGGACCCAGACCATCCTCAATGTAAAAACAGGTCATGTTACAAAAATTCATTTGTAAATAATTTTCTTATATCTTATAAACATACATTTAAGTCTCCATTAGTGTAAGCCGCTTTTGCTTTTTTTTCCCAGTGCTGTCAAAGACTGCCCTCTCCCCAGGTGTTTTGACAAGATCAAATGTGATAATACATCTTAAAGGGTCTGACATTGCTGTGTCTTATGCACAGTGCGTTGGAGCTCAGATTAGACGGTGACTCAGAGTGTGCCAGTGCAGTCATGATCAAATAAAAGAATCTCACCACCTCGTATAATGAGGAAAATGAGTTCAGAATTGAATTCCAAGTCTCTAGAGAAGCATCATCTTTGCCATAGGCCTGTCAGCCAAAGCTGAAACTCCCCCTCAACTCCTTCTGCTTGGCTTTGCTAATGGAAAGGCCCAGGAAACTTGCATGTGGCAGAAATTGTAAACAGGATGGGCCTGGGGGTAGGATTGCGAACATGGAGTAGAATCTCTGGGGTCAGAGGTTCAGCTGTGGATTTAAGGGATGGAGTAATTCGGTAGGAGCTGAACATTAGGAGGTGGGTAAAGAGAGAATTGAGTGGGAGGACTGAGGTAGTGAGAAATGCGATTGGAATAGTTAGTTGGTCCTCCCTTCTTGTCTTCAATTATTCTTTCTCTTCTCCCTCAACTTCCCATAACTGTGGACTGGATCTCTACCTGTGTTCCAATAGGGTGATAAAATGGTGGTAATGGTATAGTGATTTGCAAACAAATAACCATCTGTTAAATTACAAAATTCTTAAAGAGAAAATGGGTTGGGTAGTGAGTAGTTGAAAGAATAGTTATATAAATGGCCTCAAATTCTGTCTTTTGGAGTCTTTGTTTAAGCTCTTCATAGGGCCCTCTTGCTTTGATCACATTCAGTCCTCCCCTCTGGGGTTTCTCTCATCAGACCCCTCTCCAGTCAAGTCATAGATGTTGTGGATTCTTTCCTATTTGAAAAGGATCTCCCTAGACTTGAGCAAGTAGGAAATAGTGAAAGGTAAGAGTTTCTTGGGGAAACCCAGGGAATTTCGTCAGGGACTGAATGCGGTTTAAAAAAGAAATTAGTAGCTTCTTTCTCTGTTTAAAAATACCAGTCTTCTACAAAATGGAGTGAAAAATTTTAACCTCATTAAGTCAAGCTGACTCATTCCAGTTTAGCGCTCATTTGGACAAGGATGACATGGTTCTTAGCAAGCAAAAAGTTTGAATGAAGTAAGTGCTAAATATCAGATTTTGGGTGTTTTCCAAATGTTGGATGTTGTAGGCTTTGATGAACTATAAATTTTTCTTAAGTTTATCATTTTTCTTTGATTCCTAGTCCTTCATTTAAAATATCACTTGTCTGGTTTTAAAAAATTCATTTAGTAATTTTCTCCTCTGCTATAGATACAACATAAAAATAAGCATTTCTTATGCGCAGATGGCATGAAGTAGATCTGGCCTAATAGTCAGCTACTCTTTTTAGTTCCTGCCAGAAAGAAGGGCTATATTTCTGGTTCTTTAGATCTCTGCTCAAATGTCACTTCTGAAAAACTTTCCCTCACCACCTTATCTAAATTAATTACTCCTCTTCCACTTGCTGTACCTCACACAGAAGGTGATGTGATCATGGGGAAAAACTTGGACTCTGAACCCAGGTGGCTAGGAGTCAGGTCTTGGCTCTTCCTCTAATTAAGTGACTTTGAGCCCTGTCTCCTCATTTGTAAAATAATAAAACTCCTTCATAGAGTAAGTTAATTCCAATGATACTTATTCACAGTGCCTAGCACGTGATCAGAGCTGTATAAGTGAATATGATTATCTCCAGGGTTTCTATTACTCCTTCATAGCACTTTTTACTCTCTGTAACCATTTTAAGTTATTTGTTAGTGTGATTACTCTCTCCCAATAGTCTGTGTCTCCATTAGAAATGTGAACTCCCATATACCAGTATCTTATCTTTCTGGTTTATCTTGGTCTCCCAAGGTCCTTATACAGTTGCCTGCCTACAGTAGGCTCTCAGTAAATATTTGTTGAATGAATGAATGGGCAACCTAGAAACCTTTTGAACCTAAACCAAAATGAACTAGTTTTTAGATGTTACCGACTTTAATATTTTTTTCAACAAATATTCCCACAAATCACCATGTAGGTATATATTTTATCATTGGTTTGTCTTCATGTCATATCAGGAAGTTACATTCCTCAAAGCCAAAAGGTCTCTTGTGCTACCTTAGTGAGATTTTTTTTTCCCCCAATGAAGCTGGGTGAGTATTTGTTTAGAATTTCTCTATATATACTCTGGGGATTAGATCATGGAGCCTCTCTTTTTTATCTCTTAATATGGAGGAGAATCCCTGATAGTTTCTGAATTTTCCCCTGAGGTTATTCCTTTGGCTTACTTTGAATAGAGATATGGTGGCCTTATTGTCAAGGAACCTCATTTAAAAAAAAATTAAAAATTTTACTGAATTGTAAGTGACATACAATAAACTGCACATATTTAAAGTGCACAATTTCATAAAGTATTGTTTGTTGTAGGAAACTGGGAGACATCATCCATGTTCCAAGGAATAAGAAGTGGAGGTTTAAGTACATAGTTTGAAGTTGCCAAGGTGACCTGTGGAGGAGCTAAGAATAGCAATGTTAACTTTATTTCTTAACTTAAAGCCTTTGCTCTAGAGAATAATGAGAACGGAAGGCCAAAATTATGGTCTTTGGTTTAATAATCAGAGATGATTGAATGATATAAAAATATATTTTATCATTTGTATTTTTGAATGCATTCTTTTCCTTTAAAATTAAGAAGTATTCAATTGATTGAAATGATCTTTTACTAAAAATGTAAGAAAATTTGGGGGAAGTTCGAAAGACAGAATTACTGTATTGCTTAGCATCCAAATTCCCCCTTTAGTTCTGAAGTGAATTTTTATAAAAAGCAATTTAGAGAAAATGTTGGAAAGTCAGAAAAGTGGAATTACTATGTTGGTTACCACACTTTCTCCTTCAATTCTGAAGTAAGTAAATTTCTATAAATGAAAGTTAGAGATACTGTCAAGAAATAAGTAAGGGAGAATTAACATCATACATTCATCTTTAATTCTGATTGACTGAACACTTTGAAGCAGCATATTTTTTAACACTGTGGACCCTGTCTTATGCTGCTGGTTTTCATATTTTCTAATGTTATCATTTTGATACAATTGATCATTGCCTTTCATTCTTCCACAAGGATAGAAGGAAAAATGAGCACTGGCTTCTGATTTCTAAGGGCAAAGGCAGGTCTCCTGTGGACTCCAGGAACAACTACTTCATATATACAGCTAGACGCAACTAGAGTAGATTAAATCTGAAAAGGAGTCCTTTAAATTAGTTAAGGAACTTTATTTAGGGCAGTTTATGCTCCATCTATTATTCATCAGCCTCTTACTAATTTAGGAGGGTTTTTTTTTTCTTTTTTTCTTTTTTTTTTCCAGTAGGAAAACTTCAGGGAGCTGAGACTTCTAAAGACTGGTTAATGTTTATTGAGTTCTCACTGCATGAATTGTCCATTTCCGGTACTCTGGGTAGTTTTACAGGACATAAAAATGCAGGTCCCCTGTCTAAGCTTAATCCGAGGCCGAAGATAATGACCAAATGGCGTCTGATGTCCACAATGACTCCCCAAGGAATCCTCAAATTCTGTAGCCTGGCCATTTTCCCCTGCATGTACCCCGAGTCCCAGCTAAGTTGGTGAACTGATCATTCCTGGAAAACATACCTTGGAATTGCTGCCTTTATAGTTCACCTGGGATCTTTCTTTGTCCCTTTATCTGTGTAATGCTCCCACCCTTTCTGCCAGGTTCAAATGAATATTTTTATTTCTCATGAAGCTTTTCTTTCCTAAATCTCTTAGGCAGAAACAAAACAGAACAGAACAGAACAACCCTCTCCTTGCTTGAGACTTTTACAGTGTTCATTATGTGCCATTCTTACAGAGTTGGCACATGCTAAGAGTATAGTTCTGTGTGTAGATTATTTAATGTTTCTTGTGTTCCTTGGGAGGCACACCTTATATAATGAATATTTTTAAGATTTCATTTCTATAACATAATCACATTCCAGAAATGTTGGGAAGGAAAGAAATAACCCTTAGTCCCATCACGTATAATTTTGTTAAATATCCTTCCATTCTTTTTTCCTTATATTTTCATGATACTGCACACATGACTTTGCCTTTCTCTACATGATTACAGTACTACTAACCATCAGTTTTTATGAGCATGTAATAAACATTCTAGTAGCTAAACTGTAATTGAGTTAATTATTTTTTCCATTGTTTAAACAAGTTAAGTATCTTGTTTAGGAATATACTCTCAGTAACTGAGGAGTCATGGTGTCTATCCATCGCTATCCGAGATGCCTCCACTAGCCTCCGACAGAATACATGCAACACTAGTGAGTGTTGTAGTGTTGATACACAATCACTGTTCTTATCAAGCTTCCCCTAAGTGTACAGCACATTTTGATTTTTCATCAAGAATAATGACAACCTTTAAGTTTTAACACTTAAAAGGTTAATTTTCAGAAATGATTCATTACTCAACAATTTCAAATATCTGAGGTGGCCTTTCTTTAAGAGAAAAAATCACAAATTGATTAAAACTACAGTATTTTAAGGTCTTTTAATTTTTATTTAAAATTTTTATTATGTTTCTATATAAAGCCTCAATTTTACTAGTAACTAAGGCTTTAAGAAGCAAAGCTGGTTCACTGTAACTAACCAAGTGTTAAGTCTGTATCCTATGAAGAAGACTGAATGAACGTCCTAAACTATTCTACACACTTTAGGTACATATGTGGTATATAAATGGCATGAACAGATGAAGCAAGCATCTTGTTCATAAAACCGATGGAGAACAAGTGTCTCTATAATGAAGTAGAATGTGTTTCAGGAACATTTTTCCTAAATGTTGTAAAATGGTATTGCCTTTTATAGTAGAAGTTAGTGGCAATATACCTATTAGGTTTCACGTATGTATGGAGCAAAAATTATATACTGAGAAGAGGGAAGATTTTAAACAAAAGTATGGTTAGTATTCCCAGCATTCTCTTTCTGTGCCACTAGATTCTTTCTTAGTGATTGCCCTCTTCCTCCCATCTCTTTTCTCTCCTCTCTTCTTTCACTTCCCCTCCCCTCCCTTACCCTCCCCTCCCTTCTCTCTCTCTCATTTTAGGTACCAAGGCAGGGGAAATATTCATTCACTGATTTATAAACTAATTACACATCACTATGGAATTTTTACCAGTGTGTCATTTTACACTGACAAAGTTTTAATTAGAATTTAATGAACATTCTATATTCTTAACCTCCTGAGATATATGTATATTTCTTCTTTAGTATTCCTACATCTGGCAATGAGGTCCTTGAAAATGAATTGTATCATTGGAAGACTTAAAATAAGCAATGAGCTGAGTAACCTATGTTTCATCTTCCTAACCTAGTGCAATGAGGCAGTTACTTTGAAAATCCTTTTTTCCTGGCAGGATGTCCTGAGGGTTGGATTGTGAGTCTGTTCCTGTTCCTCACTGTCCTACTGTGAAGAGGAGTAATGCTTGTCTTTCCCAGCGAACTACTTCAGGGCTTAGGAAGCTTCAGAATGTGGGCCCTAGAAGTCGGAGGAGAATTTCAGTCGTTCTTTCTGTGTTCAGCAAATCGTGTTTAATGAGCCCCTGGAGACAGCCACCTTAGGTGCAGCTCCACTCCCCTCATGAGCCCCTAAAGTCTAGAGCTCCACTGTCCAATATGTATGGCTATTGAGCACTTGAAAGGTGGCTAGTCTGTATTCAGATGTGATGTAAAGATACAGTACACACTGGATTGCAAAGACTCAAGTACAAAACAACAAAAAAGAGTAACTCTTAATAATGATTACATTTTGAAGTGATAATATCTTGGGCATTTTGGGTCAAATAAAATATATTGTTAAAATTCTTTTTATCTTTTATCTTTTTTAAAAATGTGGCTATTAGAAAACTTAAAAGTGCACGTGACTAATGTTATACTTTAATTGGACAGTGCTGGTCTAGAGGCAGCGCGTCCTTCTCATGATAGTTTTAAGAGACCAACATTTTTCTTTATTCAACAAATATTTACTGAGGACTAAATGAAGCTGCTACCTGAGGGAGGCTTCGGGATCAATTTAAAGACTCCTGAGTAATCCCTTCAGTCTCTCTAATTACTCCTCTTCTGTGGGGGAGTCTTGTATTATAAATGAAGACTGAGCTTGCTTTTTTATTTAGATCATCCCAAAACAAAAACCTTGTTAACCTAAATTGCAGGGAAGAATAGAAGACTAGTGGAAATAAAAATTCCCTGTTGCCATTATGTAAAAGCTATTTTGCAAAGGACTATGAGGCAGAATATTTTCATTTCTGCTAAGAGGAGGTAAATAGCGTGAATTTTCATCCCATAGTATTCATTCATTGGTTTTTTCAAAGTGATTTCTGGAGAAGGCACACTAGACCTAGTAATGCAGCAGAATGTTGAAGTACTCCAGTTGTTTTTTTTTTTTAAATAAATGTATTGAGGTAACATTGATTAATAACATTATATAAATTTCATGTGTACAATTTTATAATAACAAATTTAAACATGACTTTATGACAGGAATGGGGAGCATGGTAGGGAATGCAGAGAGCAGTAATATAATGGCTGTGCATAGAGCCAGAGGGAAGATAATCAGGGAGATTGTTTCATAAACTATATAAATGTCTAACCAATGTACTGTGTACTTGAAACTAATAATAAAATAAAATGCTAAAAAATAACCCTCAAAAAATAAATAAACATGGTTTTATGAAGGTGGTGTTTCAAACCAGTGAGGAAAAGATGGGCAGACAAATGGTGATAGTACAGCTGCTGAGCCATGTGGAAAAAACAAAGCACTTTCCCTATGTTATTCTTTACATAAAACCAAATGGTCCACACGGTTTGAAGACTGAGATGTAAAAAGAAAGAAAAAAGAAGGAACCATAAAAATACTAGGAAAAAAGTAGTTTTCTTTTAAAAAATAATTATAGAATACAATTTTTAAAGCATGATGTTAAATTGAGATGCCATAATGGAAAAAGATTGATAAATTTGGAACATAAAATAAAATTTATGTATAATGAACATATATCAAGTAAAAAACAAATTGAAACTATATTTCTACTTTGATGGATATATACACATATATACATACATACATATTATATTAATAACATATAATATATAAAGAACACTTATAAATCTATAAGAAAAATACCAACAACCCAGTAGATGTATGGATAAAGCATGGAATAAGCAAATCTTAGAAAAAGAAACTAGATGCTTAATCTCATTAGTAAATGGAGAAATACAGATGAAAACAGGTCTCTTACCTCTCCAACTAATAGAAATTTTAAAATTTATTGATAGCACGTAATACTGTTAAGAACTTGGGGAAACAGGCTGTTTTATACACTATCAGAAATAGTACAAATTGACACTTGTTTTGGAGTGCAATTTGATGATAGCCTTCAAAAAAATATTCTAAGCCTAGTTCAATCTAACAGTTTCACCCTTAGAAGTTTACCCTACAGATATGCTTACCCAAGCATGCCAAAATGCATAACATCTCTCTACAATGGAATAGCATACCAACTTATGTCTATTGACATGGAAAGGTGTTCATGAGATACTGTTAGAGAAGAGAATAGTACATACTGCTTGGTTTCATTTGCCTTAAGAATAAAGTAGATGTATATTTAACAACATCTACACAAAAACATGTAGAAGAATATGTTCTAAACGGTTAAATGTTGATACATCAGGGAGATGGGTTTGGGGGAGACAGATGTGGGAAACGAGCTGAGGCCTTTCACTTTTTACTTTATAATAATCTGTACTATTTTAAAAAAATAATGAACACATTACTTTCATATTTTTTAAAATCTTTATTTGCCTTTCATAGGAAAACTACTAGGTTTGGGGACACTCTAGTAGGTTATGAATTCTTCAAACCTACTATTTGTATTCTCTAATACTCATATAAAATAATGACTATTCATGTTCTCATTAAATTTTTTGTTCTCTTAAAAAAATCTGAGTCCCATCTTTTAAAAAGGCCATATTCTTTTTAGCAGACAACCACACACACACAAAAATACTTTTATATTTCTTAGGCTTTCTTGTTGTCATTATTATTTTGTTGGTATTTTCTTTCTCATGTTTACTTATACTTTTGATAATCTCAAAGACTAATTCTTTCTAAATTTTAAGTTTCCCAGAAAGGGATTTTAGCATTTTAAGATCAGCAAATCCCATTAATCCATTCTTTTAGCTCCACTGTGCTGAATTTTACCTTGTTTCCAACCTAAATCTTATCAAATATTCCTTACCAAGTGCTCAGAAGAAGGTATTTTAAGATATAAATTTATTTTGCAGGTGATGAGTGCACTCCTAAACTTAAAGGTCATGGCTAGATAAATGTCATAGAAAGTCTACACTACTGAGCTCAAACAAACATTCATAAATGAACTTTATCAAAATGCCATTAAAAGCTATCAGATCCTTGCTTTCTTGTTGTTACTCAAGGTTAAGTTATACGTACAACAAAGGCCTCGTTAAGTTTATGCCAGATTTACTTAATGCTCTACCGAATAGTCTTAACTTTATGATTTTCTTTGGAACTTATAAAGGCTGTAAATAGCATTTCTTAATACTAACTTCTACTTTAAAAGAATTCTAGAGTACTATTAAAGTATGACAGCATCCTGCTAACATACATTACTGTCCATGTGTAAAAATAAAATGCAGGAAAAAGTATACTAGGCTATTTAGAGGAACAGAAATGAAATAGAAAAGTTAACTATTTAGAGCAAGATCATGCGTTATAAGGGTGGAGAGCTAAAAGAGACAGACAAAAAGATCACTGACTCCAGCTTCCTTATTTTATAGATGAGAAAGCTATAATCAGGAGCGGTAAAATAGTTCTGTGAAGGTCATAAAGTTACTTCGTGGTTGTGCCAGGGCTATAACAGTGGTCTTCTGCGTGCAGTTTGCTTGTTCCATTGCAACATCATTTGTCCACCTGCATACACACATGCTTCTGTATGTAGACTATATTTTTCTGAACATGGCAACCCTGTGGCCCAGGAGTTCCACTCCTGGACATATATCCAACATCTACCAAAAGACATGTACACGATTATTCATGGCAGCGTTGTTCTTAATAGCCAAAATCAATAGCAGAGAAGGTAGGAGAAAGGCGAGAGGAGAGAAGGGGAACTGAAATATAAGTCAACAGTAGAATGGATAACTAAATTGGTGTATATCCACACAATAGAACATTACACAGCAATTAAAAGAGAAATGGACTGATTCATGGAACGATATGGATAAATCTCAAAAAAGCATATTGTTGAGTGAAAGAAGCCAGACATAGGAATTATGGAGTACATCTGTATTATTTATATCTGTATATATCTCATCGAGGTCAAGGAACATTTCTCAACATCTGTAGATCTCTAGCACCTACCATGTTATCTGGCGCATAATAGGTGCTCAATGTATATTTCTTTTAATGGAAAAATATATGATATAGAAAAAGACTCAAGGGAGATGTTTTTCTATTGTGAAGAACAACAGGAAATATGAGGAATAATACTTTAATTCTCAGTTGTTTATCAGAGCACAGCATATGGAAACCTGAAATATTAACACAATATTAACTATAACTGACACTTGTCTAGATATGACCACATCTAGACTACGGTGATATTTCAGACTATTGCAAAACAGACACTGCTAATGGAGCCTATGGTATGACCCCAGAATTAATTCAACCATGATATCAAGTATATGTAATAGTTTTCTCTATTCATATTTTTGGCCTCAATGGAGAGAAAGTCTTCTCAACTTCTTCCCCTATTTCTTAAGCAACAGCAGTGCTGCTGTGTTAATTGGTCAGATTTGAGCACATTGATTAGGTTGTGCTTTTGAGGATTTGTATCTTGGGGTCTAAATGAGCTTATACTAGAAGGAGGCTTTCTCTGACTCCTTGTCCTCTGGCATTGGTGGGTGTGCTGGCCTTTCATCTCTATGGAGTAATAAGTTTAGGATGAGGGAAATGGAGGTAGCTCTTCTATCTGCTTTGATTTCAGACTCCTTACACCCAGCTTGTGTAGGAATGAGGACCCTACCACCGCACGATTCACTGCAGTTTATTAGAGCTCTACACTGAGGTTTGGGCCACTCCTACCATAAAACATCACATTCTTTCCTTTGGCATTTGATTTTCTTAGGGACTACCCAGAAGGTGGGTTGGCAAGATCAAGGTAAGATTTATAAATTCAGAATCTCTTGGTCAAATGCCATTTTAATGCTATACTAAGGCTACCATTTCATATATCTCATTTCTTCATTCTCAAACACATATCACAAAGAGTTGTGACCCTTTTTCCTACTGTTGGCACTTCAGGCATCTATAGGTGTTACTGCCTATTATTCCAAGTTATTATATGGAACAAGTCCTTAAAGTCTAAAGGAGAGGTATGCTCATGTTTGAAAAAGACGTGCCCTCCTAATTATAGATTAGACAGACCAGATGAATGTGAGTCCCTGGAGGAACCACAGGAACAAATTGTTAATCAATTTGCAATCATCTGTAGAAGCACTGGTTACTGAGCTGCAATTAATACAGCTTTGTGAATAGCCATTTTTGCCAAAGCAAGTTCACTTCGTTAAATATTGACAGACAAGATTTCTATTCTTCTAGTAGGTTTTTCTAATCAACAGGATGAAAAAAACATGGTCCTGACCATTTAGGTGGGTGAAAAATAACATTTGATGATGTTCTTTTATCTAAAGGCATTTGTAAAGTGTTGAGCATGCAATGCTACAATGGAAAAGGCTCTGTTATCCTTAATATTACTTAAATTACCTTTTAAAAGTTTATTTTTTTATCAATTTTTTTTTATGAGAGGTTAAACTCGATTCAAGATTTTCTCATTGTAATATGTAGGTAGGTTATATGCAGCTTGTTTTCATTGAAGCTTTCCAGAAACATTGTATTTTGCCTCAGGGAAAACAAAAAGCTCGTGTTCTTTCCTTCCTTGCTGGTGTTATCATCCCATGCAGCTTTTGACCCCTCGTGCCCTTCATACTGAGACAGCTTTTCAAATGGACTAAGTTAGCTTACCAACAGGACTGGAATTTCATGTTTTACCCTGTTACGATTTAAAATGTTAGCATATGTGGAAATAACTGACACAGTGACGTGACAAAAACATATCAAGAGTTCCTACCAACTATTTCATGAGTCTCCCCCAAATACATAGAGGCAGGAGGCTATTTTATATGAAAGTGCATGAGTTAACATTTAATGGTTTCATTCTTTGTCTTCTTGCTCATTTTTACCAAACCCAGAAGTTGCCCCTTCACTGTTCATCTGTGCTCTGAGCAAATTCCCTATTTTGGGGCAACAAAGTTGTTAGGCAAATGGTACCCTTTTAATTATTTTTCTCTTAATCTCATCAGTGAACTAAATAAATCTTCATTCACTACTGGCAACTTTTTAAATTAGATATTTCGAAGGTTCTTGGGGAAAAAAATTTTTAACCACATCAGTCTTTCATTGGAATTATTCATTCTTGACCTAACATCTCTCTGTGGCATAGATACTACAACGAAATCCCAGATTTGAGAGAAAAGATATCTCACATGGATAAAAATATATATGTGCTCACATATGCAAATTTTAGTGGTGATGTTCAATTTTAGATAAAAGCATGTTGAAAAATAAATCCCAGTAAGTCCATGAGAATTGTCTAACCTTTGCGTGTTGATTTGGTTTGCAGTTTAACTCAGCCGCTAAGCAGCTGATAGAATGGGATAAGCCTCCTGTGCCAGGAGTTGATGCTGGAGAAGGTACCTCGGCAGCAGCTCAGAGCAGCATTGCCCCAAAGCACTCCGACACCAAGAAGAACACCAAAAAGCGACACTCCTTCACTTCCCTCACCATGGCCAGCAAGTCCTCCCAGGCGTCCCAGAACCGCCACTCCATGGAGATCAGCCCCCCGGTCCTCATCAGCTCCAGCAACCCCACGGCTGCCGCGCGCATCGGCGAGCTGTCCGGGCTCTCCTGCAGCGCCCCTTCTCAGGTCAGCTATCCCAACGGCATGAAGAGAGCTCGGCCACAAAAGTGATCCGCTTGCAAACACGTTTGTTCACTAGCCAAAAAATGTTGTTTATTTGAGCCTTCAGAAGATGGGCTTTCCTAAGGAGCAAAGCCTTTCTCATTTTGTAGGTGGGAAGTGGAGAACGGAAAACTGAGTTATGAACTCAGAACTACTCAGTCATTTTCAAAGGAAAGATCAGAAATTACAAGATGATTTAAAGTTTCACTAAGCAGTCACTCAGCTTTACAGAACCTTCTCACAAAGCTGCTTTGGGAGATCTTACCAACTAAAACTTTCTCTCCATCCAAACTGAAGATACTGTGGTCAGAACTCATAAAGTTCACAGTTACCTGCATCTCTAGAACTTACCTTGATGTTTAGTCTTCCCAGTCAGAGTTATAGAGAAAAGATGTGAAGATACATTTACTTTAAGTTAAAAATTGGCATAGAATTTTTTTAAAGCTCATGAGTTCATCAAGATTTTGGCCTGCCTTGGAAAGTAGCTACTTATTATTCTTGTGTTAAGTAAAATGCACAAGATGATTGGGAGCATTCGTTCATTTATTTGGCAAACATTTATTGAGTGCCTTATTATAGATCCTTCTAGGCACTGTTTTACTATCTTTACAAAGATAAATAAGACATAGGACTTCTCTGCGTTAGGCCTTAATTCTGGATTGCAAAATAAGCCTAACTGTGGCCCTGCCTAAGTCACAAGGACTACTGTAGTTATCCAATTAGATGACAGTTGTATTTTCCTCACTGCAAGGTCAGAGAACCTGGTCCAAAGTAGCCTGTCACAAGCAGGAGAAATTTTTTTGAAATCTTATGTTTCATTTTAAAAATTTATGCAGCTTTTACATTCTACTCTACAATATAGCTGTGGTTAAAAAAATAAATAAATAAATAAATAAATAAATAAATAACATAAAAATAAATTATTTTCCCTTAGAAGGAAGGCAAGGAGGGAAAGGCACAATCTTTGTCTTCAGGAAGCGTACACAGTTTAATAAGTACCTGTTTGGGACCACAATAAACATTTATAATACAGTTTTTGGTATTCCTTGCCAATAATATTAAAAATTATTTTCTCTCAGACTCATTCATTTGACCCAGCTCCTTTAGATTCATATTCCAGGTTGTGAGTTGAATGCTGTCACTCTCTGAATAGGATTATGGTTTATCAGTGTTTTTTAGGTGTAGGGCCATGAAACTTTTGATCTAATGTGGGAAACTTTTGATCACACGTGCACACACACACACACACACACACACACACACACCCCCTATTAGAACAGAAGGCCACGAGGGCAGAGGTCTTTGTTTTGTTCATGATAAGTCTCAAAGTCAGACATACAATAAGCACTCAATAAATATTTGTTGAATGAATGAGTCATCTGAAAAATGGGTAGAGGGGAAAAGCATATTATTTTACATGTAGCTCATTATACTATGTGAAAAATAGACATGGTTTGTAGATTAGAGCAAGAAGCATCAAGTAATCTTTTGGCAGTAGAGAAAATTAAAAGAGAAAGGAAGATAAACTTAAGTGTTTGTATATTTTGCTTCAAACTCAGGAGTCAGGTATGAGCTTGTCTCGTGCTGCCACTCCAGAGCTGAGAATGAAGACTATAAAGCAGATTTATTTTTGTTTTGGTTTGAGTAGCTTAGGAAACAAGGCTTTTTCTGTGTTCCCATTAAAACAGTTTCCCCTTCATCCGAATTCCACCCCTCTTCCCATATTCTAATTTGTTCTGTTTTTTGTGGTGACATGATGCCTCAGGGAGAAGTTATTTCTAGAAGAGGATGGGAGATGTTTGAAGTGCTGCCTAGTTTCTCCAGTCTAGGTTTATAGAAAACACTACTTATCTCTGGTACTGTGTACATTGAAGGGAACCACAGTCAACAATGAAGCAATGAGTATGTGTAGCATATGTGACAGGCGTGTACTCTCTTAACCATGGAGATGAGTGGATATGGGAAGACGGCACTTGCGAGACCATTTAAAACAGGACTCTCCTTTTCTTATGCCCAGGGAAGGACCTGTCAGTAGATTTGACTGAGGTACCTGGCTGATGTGTCTCCTGCTATTGGCCCGATTTCTGTATTGCTTTTTCTTAATTAGGTTTGGTTGAATTTATTTAAAAATCCAAAGTGAGGGGCCTAAAGATGTGAGTGTTCATTTTTTCTCTCACACAAGTGAAATCCACACACATACTGGCAATTTCGTGATGGTGCGATGGCACCTTCCAGCTCACCTTTCCACCATATGGGTAGATCTTTATTCTCATGTTTCTATATGGCAATTAGAGATCTATCTCTCTGTCACATCCAAATTCTAGGCAACACATGATGGGGAAGTGGATTGAAGGAAGGAGCAAAGAGCTTGCTTGCTATTGCTTTTTGACTATTGGTTGAAGGCTGAAGTTTCAAATACATAAATTGGAAGATGATTTATAAGCTGTATTGTCCAGTTGGGTCACCGGAACAGATGTGCATGGATGTTTGTGATTGACATCTATGAAACGTGACATCTATAAAAATATGATACTACAACCAACCAAGACATTTCGCCTATTCCTCTGATATTACCCTATACCCATGATATTTTTTGACCTCTGCCGGTTGGAGGAGTGATTCATAATAAGTGTTTTTATGGCATTTTTGTATTGCCAGTGGCTTCAGGGGAAGAAAGACCTACCCACTCTCCCATTTGCTTTCTCACCTTTTCTCCTTCTCCACATAGCCCTTTCTTGTAGGGGAACCAACCTCGTTTGCAGTTCCATGAGAAAAGGATAAGCACAGCAGAAACTCAGTTTGTACCAGCTCAGGACATGCCCACCTTCAGGCAGTTTTCTTCTGCTTTTAGTTATTCCTTGGTGACTTCTGTCTCTTCCTTCACCCCAGAGCTAGGAATGGCCCCGTATTGAACTGGTGCCTGCAGGATTCGTCTTGCTCAGTGCTTCACTCCCATGTCTGCGATGACAAAGACCTTAGGGAACCTCTAGTTCAGCTCTTCACAGGGGTCCAGAGACATGAAGTGACTTGTCCAAGACCATGAGCTTATTAGCAGCTAATTATCCTAGCTTCCAGTCTAGGGCTTTCAGAGAAATGTCAGTCAAAGAGTGAGATCTTTTTCAGATATTTGTAGAGTCAGGCCCAGAAAGCTATATTTTGGTGAATTTTCGTCTACCCTAAAGGTTCCTTGATAATGGTGTGCACCTTGAAATGAGCTTTGTTGTATCTTCTAAGAAAGCCTTCATCTTTTATGTGGTGCCAACTTGTAGATTATCTTGAAGTGTATATATAAACAGATTTATAACAGGATAAACAGGATAAAAGAGCTGAAGGCCATTAGGTTTTATCTCAGAATGAAAAACTAGTGTGTTTGCCATTAGAAATTGATTGGAAATAAACTTTGGTTCATAGGAGAGACAGAAAATGAGAGTTTGGGGAGAAACTCTTGTTTGTGGCACCCCTTGGGTCTGCTTAGATTCAACCAATATATGAACTAACAGGTACAGAGGTAATTTTTAAAATATAGATTCCATGTGTAACAGATTTATTTGTGAAAGTAAATTGTACGATGTGAGGCTGATTTTCACTGGCCTTGGCAGGGTCTAATCCAGTGGGAATCTGAAAGTTCCTTCAGGCCCTCGGGGAACTAAACTCTCAGCTTTGCCCTAATAATCTTTTTTCTTAATTTATGGGAATTGAGGAAACTCTATTTGGCATTAAGTTTTTATTACAGAAGGCCTAGCATTTTGGGTATAGCATTGTTTCCTTGGGGAAACAAAGTATGAGCCAACCACATTCCTCTAATAGCGAAAGAAAAACATCCATTCGTGCAGAGAACCCGCGTCCCTACTTCTGCAGCATCTAGTACCACCACTGCGTTCGACAGTCGGACCCGATACGCAGTGATTGAAATCGATCAAGTAACTGAACACAGGCAATGAAATGACCTGAATAGCTCAATTTCTTCCTGGTAAATTAATCTTGAGTAGTATGGATAAGACACCTTTAGAAACAGAATGAGGGTAGAAAAGATTCCTTTAAAGTTTTATAAATAATTGCCTGCCTTAGGAATGTCTAGGCAGCTGCGTTTTAATTATGTGTCCCCACTGAAAGGTAGAAATAGTGAAAATGATTCTGAAAATAGCAAAATACCTTCAGCATTCCGCATAGACTTAACATATTAATAGACAGGCGAATATTCAATGGGATCTTCAGGGAAATTGTTAGTAGGCTAGTGAACCAGGCTAACCATCCGAAAGGCCAGCTTGGTTCACGGTAGTATCCCAGGTGGGGCAGCATGTTATTGTGAAAGGCAACAGCAGTTGGCTTCTGTATGTAAAACATTGTAGTGACCAGTATTTATCAAATGATCCCCAGTATCTTAATACACATGAGGTAAGCAGTAAATTTGGGTTGAATAAACTGAAAGGGGTTCTGCCTTCCAAGAATAATAGAAACTACAGATTTTTTTTTCAATTGTGACTTTCTTTCCCAAGGTTTAGCAGATATAATCTGTTGTATTAAATATAGTCTTTTTATTAACTTTTTTTTTCCCTGGCAGGTTCATATAAGCACCACCGGATTAATTGTGACCCCACCCCCGAGCAGCCCTGTGACAACAGGCCCTTCGTTCTCCTTCCCATCAGATGTTCCCTACCCAGCTGCCCTTGGGGTAAGTATAGTTTCTCCCATCTCTATTTCTCCAGTAGATATTAGTCATGTTAATCTTGCGCATCCACCTCCTAATACCTGCAGGTGCGGTGGGTCACTATCTTCCATCTATTATCTCTGTTAATCTCACAAAAACATTAGAAAGTCTCTTGCCTGCAGTCTGCAAAAATTTTAGCAGTGTCAGTGGCCTGAAGCTATTAGAAGACCTCTGTAAAATACTTTTCATTTTCCTTGTAGTTCATCCTGATTTCTTGAATGCTTAACCTTTATTTCTTTTGAGTTTCTAGATCTTGCTTATTTCTTACAAAGACACATTAATAGAACTACTGAGAACTGGGATACCTAATGCTAACTGGTTTTCTTTGAGTCATACCATAAGTCGATTTCAAATCTCTAGATTTACTATTCACCTTTTAGTTTCTTGTCTTCTGTCAGTATAACCCAAAGGTCCGTGCTGCCTTGGAAGGCCCCTCAGATTATGTTGATTTTCTTTCTGAAAACATAGCATTTTGCAGACAGTCTAAACACTAATCGCTTTAAAGCATCCTAACAGGGGAAATTAATAGGAAGAATGAGGCCAGCCAAGGGAGATAGATACAAAGAATACTCTGGAGAGAGAATTAAAAGGGAAGAAACAAGCAAGTCCAACAGGTTAGCAGAAACAATAGTTTAAATCCCTATTTCCTACAATTGCAGGCAATTGAACTACAAGGAGCCAGCAATTTGAGACATCTCTCAAATTATACTTTTAGACTATTTCTTCCAGTGCGGAGTTGAATGAGGGTAGAAAAAATTACTAAATCAGATCACGCCAGTGGACCCCATCCCTGTAAGTTGCTTTACTGACTCTCACCTGGTTGTGATACTCTCAGAAAAATGGTGTGTCCTGGTGATGAGGATACAGGCTTGGTTTGGAAGCCCAGCTCAGCCACTTATTTGTACAGTGAACATGAAAAATCACTCAGCTTCTTTAAGCCTCCGTGTGCCTCTAAAATGAGAGTAATAATATCTACTTTGGAGAGTTAGCACCATACCTAGAATGTAGGAAGTGATAACTGTTATTAATCTCATTATTGGCCTCCATTGTTGCAAGGTAGGACTGTGACATGCACCACTGGTTTACTCTAAGAATGCCTTGGGAGGGCTTGGTTCATTTTGTTACAGTTTCTCTGTTCTCTGTATCAGGAATGGTGAGGCTTCTAAGCAGTGGGTTTGTTTTTAGGTTGTGGATTTTATATATGTTATAAAGATTATATTTCCCTCTGCTAGAATGCTTAGAACTAAATTGGTACTTCCTTCTAGCGGGCACATCACAACATGTTGGTCAAACTGTGGGCTCCAACTGGTTTTATTGTCCTCATTTTCTTTTTGCTTCATTTTTTTTTTTTTAGTTGTTTTATCTTGATACATTTTATAAGTCACTGAAAACTGACTTCGAAACAAGGTAGGAAATAAATAAATGCAGAATTATTACCTAGCTTGACTTAGACTTTTGAAACCTTTTTATAGAATTAAGCATGTTCTTGTATTTAAATGGAAGTTAATTAGAGGAAGTTAATTAGAGGCTGATTAGAGGTTAAAGTTTTCTTACGTTCCCAGAACAGTGATAGCTTCCTTGGTAGTGTGTGTAATGTTCAAGAGAAGTTGCATTGATTCATCTGGAGAGAAGATGATATTCAGGTGATTTACTGAAGTGTAGTTTCCCTGACATTTTGTTACCCTGGGTATTTTGACCAGAGCTGAGTTCCACAGTCATCTGCCCTCTCACCTCTGGAGAAGACTTTTCTTTCCTTCCTTCCTTTCCCGTCCCAGTACATTCACAGCCAGTTGGTATTCCCAATGCCAGATGACTACTTCACAGGAAAAGTTCTAACCTGATTTCTTCAGGGAAAAAAAGACTGATATTTCTGATCTTAGAAAAATTAATTAGTAGAAAAGACATAGAACTGGCTGAGTTTCACCCTTTATGGGTTAAAAATTTTATAACATAAGAAATGGCCAATTGCTCTTAGCCGGTCATGCACTCTAGGGCAAATCAATGGGACAGGTGGTAAGGGAGCATGAATATACAAAAATTAATTTACGTTCAACCATTTCATCCTAAGATTACATAAGAAAAACTTCATGTTAAGCCAAAGGAAGGTTTATTAAACTGGTATGTCTACTATGACAGTTCCGTTCAATGAAAAACTAAATATAAACAGACATATCTGCCATCCAGGAGATGTCTAGGTTTGAAAGTCCCTGGTAGGTTGGAAGAAATGTTTTAGATTTAATCTGTTAGGGGTAAGTGGAAAAAATCTCTGTAGCAAGTACCCTCTGCATCTTAATCATGGCAAGTATCCTATGTAAAATTTGAAATATTTCCCAAGACTTTGAGGCTATCGCAGCAATAGTACGCAGCTTGGTAGGAAAGAAACCATGCTTTTCATGGTGTAGATATATAGATAATAACTGGCATGACTAGACTTGAAAGTGAAAGTTATTTCTAGTACTTTTTTATGAATTGAAACTTTTTAATCTTTTATGCAGAATGAAGTTATGAGCATATTGTCTCATACATCTCACATGTGCAATTAAAATGTTAAGTATCTAATATTAGAAGCACAAGCAGTATTACATCTATCTAATTCAGACATCAGACTATTAACAGTGGTGAGAGTATTTTCTGACTAATTTTGTGGGGGCAGGAGGATGAAGATTTTAGTCTCATATCTTTTGCAGAAAGGAAGAAGAACTTTTAAAACAGGTGATTAATGTGCGTGTGTGTGTGTGTGTGTGTGTGTGTGTGTGTGTGTGTGTATGTGTATGTGTATGTTTAAAGAAACAAATAAATGATGTCAGGTTCTCAGAATAGCCAATATGTAATTAGTTCATTGTAGCCAATGGTAGTGGCTAAACAAGATTTACTGCTATGGACAGGGTCAGGGAAAGGGTCTGGAAGGAGAAGGATGCGACTGCCAGCCTGGGTAGTTTGAGAAGAAGTAGAGCCTTTGGAATTGGCAGGAGTTCTGAAAATCAGTGTGAGGGGTAGGATATTGCCAAAACTGTCATAAGAAAGCGACTCTAGCACCTCAGAAAACAAGGCCTCTTGATCCATAGCCTGTTGTTCTAACGGGGTAGAAGCATAGCATGTTTTTTCATTTGTGAAACACTGAGGATCAGTTATCTTCTGTCTGCAAAGCTAGGTACCAGCAACACGAAGGTAGGTGAGACAGCCTCTGACTTCTGGGTCTCATGAATCATAACAGTAGCTTCCATTTATTGTGTTTCCTGTGCTCTAGGGAATTGAGACAGGCAGCTTCCCTAATCTGTTTTTGACTCCATCTCACAGATGGGTATATTAAGGCATAGATACCTTATATAATTTATGCAAAGTCAATTAACTAGTGTAGGTATTTATTCTAACAGATCAACTGTAGAACAGTAAATCTACAATTTGTGAGAGAAATTCCATCCCTTCTCCTTTAGACATCATCTAAGTATCTGTTTCTAACATTTTAAAAATATTCTTTAATTTTTTTTCTTTTTTTTCATAGCTGTACCCATTGATGACTGGCTTAATTCCAGTGAGCGTCTACTCGAGATGAGAGACTCACTGATTTCCATATTTATCTTAATTTTTTTGAATTCTGATACCTAAGTTATTTACCTAATACCTAAGTTATACCTAAGTATCAGCACTTTCATTTTGCTACTCGTTACATAAAAAATAAGGTGAAATACTCAAATAACTGCACAAACATTGCTACATGTCAGTGGTAATGCTGCTGAAGTTGATAACGCTGCGGACTTGAGGGAACATGATTATACAGCAGCTTAAACTGTTCCCTCACTGGCCAGTGCACATGTGTCTGAGTTCAGTTCACAGTACAAAAAAAAAAGACTGTTTAGAGATGATGATGTATATTGAAAGTGGGTTGATTAGAAATCAGATGTTTAGAAAGAAACAATGATGGAATTGAGGAATATTAAGTGGTATTTGCCCAAGGGACTCAAAAATACCCAGAGTCTATCCTACCAGTTACTTTTCTGTTTTGGGAAGTATGTGAGGGAGATGCCAACAGAAGGGCCAATTGGAAAGGAAATGAACCTTTGTCGGTTGAACTTGGACCTAAAACTAAATGCAAAGTACTTTACTGATAAGCTGGCCTACAGACCCTAGTCCCCCATCCTTAGCCAAATTCAGATCTAGCCACTATCTGGGCTGGTTTCATGAAAGGACAAAAGGAGAAGAGAGCACCAGAGAGGAGGGGTTTCACACCCACATACTTGAACTTTTCACTCACAGTGTCCACTAGCAAATGTGGCCTGTCAGTGGTCTGGAATCCAGCCCACTCAGAGAGAGAGCACTTTTTTCCTCATGCTCATTCTGACAAAGGAGGACCGACCTAAAAGGCTAAGCCAGGAGAGGAATCTACATTTTTCTGACTCCAAAGCCCAGGCTTCTCCTATAATGTAAAGTTGCCTCTTCTTTCAAGATCAGTGCGTCAGGAGAACAGAACCTGGACATGGCGAAATATGACCATTTCACAGTAGTAGATCAGTATGTCCTATTTTTAAGCCAAGTATTACTCAAAAATACTAATTCTTGTCTCAGACCATCACCAAATGTTGGTACAAAGAAGATCTGAATCTATAGAAGCACAAGCAGGAAGCTCATTTTTAGTGGATATCAGAATCACATCCAATTTTCTACATCAATATTTTTGTGGCCTGGGCCATAGCTATAGACAATTTTACTTTGATAATGTAGAGCAGTTGCATTTTCATAAAGCTAAAAGTACAAGTGACGAGCATTTTTCCAGCTCCTATAGATTTAACAAGTAGTATTTAGTGAAAATGTTATTTAAATATGGTATTAAGTTAAGAACAATATTAAGTTAACAAAGTACTGTTTAGCAAAATGTCATGTATGCTGCCAGCAGGCCTGTAGACGTTTTCTTGCTGCTGGTGGAGAGTGCTTCTTAGCCTCCAGTGCCTGGGCTGGCCCTGGCTGTGAAGTAATAGGCAGGTCTCCAGGTCAGCTCTGGGTGAATGAAAGGTTGTGGTTTGCTCTGTAGAAATTTCAGGTCTTGCAGGAGGATGGCAAGCTGCCTGAAGCACAACACATAGTGGATTACCTTTTGAACTTCCACATCACCAGATTATTTCAGTTTAGGTTGTTTATAGAGCAACCCACAGAACTTCCTAGTCTGTCACCGCTCTGGACTCACCAGAGCCCTATCATTTTACCAACCTCAGAGGGCCAGGCAACATCTAGGAATCTGATTTTAATCAGGCTTTCTCTCTTGGTCTTTGTCTGTGTGCTTACGTACCTACAAATACACATGCACGCACACATGCACATTTCCCCAGACATAGGTAACCCAGCTTTGGGTAAAAAAATCTGTTCAATTTTATTAAGACCACCTATGTTTCATCCACAAAAAGAGAGATAATTGTATTTTCTCTCAAACACAGCCTTTGAGATCTTTCAGGATATCCTCTTTTATGCCATATTTCAAATGCCTACTAATTTATTCTTTGTAATAGTAATGTGCATGAAACATTTGCTTACTATATTGTTTAACTGTGAGAGGTGACCCTTTTTTTACATTTGTTAACAAAATATGACATGACACGTTTTATCAGGTCTATAGATGTTCTTGCCTTTTTCTTAGGACTAATTTAGTACAGCCTCTGGTTTAATAAGTTAAACTATAACAGACAATTTCCTTTCCTCTTGAAAATGGAATTCTACTTTGAGTGTAAAATGGAGCTTTTGGGTTCTTTGCCTTAGGTACTATTTTAAGTAATTTCTAGGAGTGATTGTTGTTGGGCTCCTGTTGAGCATGTGCCGTTTGTCTTCTTCCTTTTCCACAGCCATGCTGTTTTGAGATTGGGTTTAGGAAGATTTAAATGGAAATCAGTTAAGTGGTAATTTTACAGTCTCTGTATATTATTCTACGTACAGTCTAGACTTGTTATCTCACCCGTCAAGCCGCTGGTGTGTTATTACCCATGAACAGCCCAGGTCACATTTGCTGACTGTTTTACCAAGGATTAGCTTCACTTCCCTCCACTTTGTCACTGGGAACAGACGGAATGGAATGAGTGTTTGACCTCCTGGTTAAAGGTTTGAAGGCTCTGAGCCTGAGTACATGCAAATTCCAGAGCTGTAACAAATCTTAAATTTGCCGTGTTTTGTGTGGAGAAAGTAACGTTCATGAAGCTCTAACTCTGTGAACTGACTTCTCTGCCTTGTCCAGGTTAGCACTCCGTAAGCAGCTCTGCACCTCATTTATTTCTGCACTGACTCTTCTGCAACAGCTTCAGCTACAGTATGGGAGAAATCCTTCTTGGAAGTCATTTTAGCAAAAAATTAAATATAATGTGTGAAACAGTGGCAATGTATGTCCAGAAATTTACAGTGTTTTTCTACTCAGTTTATTATGTTTCTGGAATTATGTACATTAACAGGCAGATGAAATCAATATTGATGAGATTCAAATTTTTATTCTAAAAAATAGAAAGAAAATGACTTATGAACTATGTTGAGAAGGCACTGGATTTGTCTTATCAATATGCTGATGCATAGAAACCATTTATGCTTTCCTAGGTGCATTCTTTAGCTCATTTCTCCTTTGATTCAGTTTTTACATATGGCGATTCAAAGATTTGGGGAGGACGAAGTGGGGGTTCAGGTGGGTCTTTGTATGCTTGTTCTCCCAGGAGTTTTAGTATACAGACTCTGAGGAATTATCTGGGGTTTATACATCAGAAGGTAACAATTGCTCCATTGATTTTCAAAACGCATGGAGTCCTGTAGGCAGAACCGCATTAGTCTGTGACCATAAAGGAAACTGCAGCTTTTCACTGGTGTACTTGTTAAAGATTACCAGCCTTGATAGTACTAAATTTCAAAAGCTGGCATAGTTAAGAAAAGAATAAGCAAAAGTAACAACAATAGCCCAGTGATTGTGGCTTGCTGTTGTTTGGGCTTTTTGGAGACTAGGCATCAAAGGAAATTTTCTTCTGAAGGCATGGTTTGAGATATAGTGCAGCTCAATTGTTTTGTTTTGACTTGTTTTTAAGTTTCAAGTTGCAGAAACAAAGACAAATTAATTCCTAGCAAGCAAAGTGGCATTATAGCTGCCCCCTTGAAGGGCATTTGGATTCTTGTCCAATTCTGTACTTAAAATTACATGCAGTTGTTTCTTTTTTCTTTTCCTCCTTCCAAGTGTGATTACTTACCTGTTTGCTGAAAAAGATTGCTGTGGCTTTAAGATCTTAAAGGAGAGCAAGGTAGATTTTTTTAAAGAAGGTTTTCATGCTAGGTAGCCTGCTGGTTCTGCTCTGTGTGGATTCCATTAAAGTCTTTTTTTCATGGATTTCTGATTCCTTTTCCTTTCTACCTTACATAAAAGATGTAAATAAATATGTTGTTATTTTTTTCCCCTCTCTTTCCTTCTTATGCCAGACTATGAATCCTCCTCTTCCTCCGCCCCCTCTCCTGGCCCCCACGCTGCCAGGCGCTGCTGCTGCTGCTGCTGCTGCTGCTGCTGGAATGGGACCCAGACCCACAGCGGGACCCACTGACCAGATTGCACATTTACGCCCTCAGACTCGCCCCAGTGTGTAAGTGAGGGTATCATTTATTACTGCTTAAACATTCGTTTCAAACGAAGCCCAAACAGCAGAGGTAAAGAAACACCTCTCTGATATGAGGTGGTGACAGGCTTATGGCTCACAGAAGTGGTTTGTGTTCTGCAAACTTCTACCCAGTCATGCATATAATTAGGAGACTGCTGAAACAAATAATGAGCTCTAATACATGAGCTCTCTAGGCAGCCATCCTGCTGAGTGAAGGCCTTCCATGGTGTAGGGAAACAGAGCTGTTTGCTTTTTCACAATATTTTATGTGTATGGAACTGCCTTTTGAGCCTTTTGTCTCCATTTTCGTTCCTTACCTTAGGATCCTAAGGAATGCAAAGGATTCCACACAAATCAGGTCTAGTTGTAGTATGCACATGAAAAGATCTAAGTCCCCAGCAATAAGTATGCAGAAAAGTCTAATTACCTTGTTCAGAGTTTACCGATGGCAGAAACAGCTAGATTTTTCTGGATTCTGTATTATTTGAGTTTATACACGGAACAGCTTAGAGCCGTTGTAGAAACTGAGTATTGCCTGCCTGGTTTCCATATGTCAGTGGTACAGTCACCTGCATCGTGGGGCTGTTTTGCAGTCTCTGTGATCTGTACTTTCTTTCCCTTTGACTTTTTCAAACTCGGTATTTTTACTGGCTGAGCATTCAGAAGCAGGTGCAGCCCAAGCCTCTCGGTTCAGCTTCTGTGTGGAAGGCAACACGCTGTGCTTCCCAGTGGGATTTCATACCATATGTCCTCATTTGGGTCTCCTTCCCAAGTCTAACAAGTGCCGTTTGAAGAGCTCAATTTTCCCAGTGGGTACCTAATCCCCAACAACAAGTTAGGCGCTCTGGGAAGCTGCATTAATTCTTTCACACCCTGCGAGTACCATTTGGTGGGATAGTCACCTTCACACAGAGGACCAAGGTGGCAGTTCTAAATCGGGAAGGCCTCTGCCTTTTAAATGTAGATGGCAGAACCTTTTTCACTGGACAATTATGAATGCTACTTGTAGGTTAAAAGATTATACTTTCTGTTTACATTTGTACAAAATGTTTCGGACTTTATACCAAGGAAGAGTTTTGCATATCTTGGGGTTTGCCTATTACTCAGCCTGAACTCAAATATTTTTTTCTATTCTAGGTATGTTGCTATATATCCATATACTCCCCGGAAAGAGGATGAGCTGGAGCTGAGAAAAGGGGAGATGTTTTTAGTGTTTGAACGTTGCCAGGATGGCTGGTTCAAAGGGACATCGATGCATACTAGCAAGATAGGGGTTTTCCCTGGCAATTATGTGGCACCAGTCACAAGGTATGGTTTTGAATAAATAGTTTACTAACTTCTAAACAGAGAAGCTTTGTTCTTTCCATGGCTCTCAGCCTATCCAGATTCCTTCTCACATTATAATGGCCTGTTACAGAGCCAACATTAAAAAAATCCTTATCTATGTTTGCTGAAATCCTCTTTAACTCTAAAATTTTTAGCTTACCTTCCACATGGATGTATGTGAAATCGTAAGTTTCTACAAATAAATCTACTGAGTTTTAAGTTATGTGCTTTAAGTTATATGTAGTAGACTCAAGTAGACCATTTTCAGTATTTTTCTGCTTGCAAAAAAGCATAATGTTTAATATAAATAAAATCTATATTATTAATACTTAGATGTTTCTATAATGCTTAGTACATGCTAGCCAGGCAGATTTCTAACTGTGTTGCACATATTAACTCTAAGCCATTAAACAGCTCGTTGTAGTTGTCATTATCCCCACTTAATAGATGAGGAAATAGGGGCACAAAAAGATTGAATAACTTTTCAGAGATGACACAGTGAAGAAGTGCTCAAAGCCATCTGGTCTGGCTCTATATCCCAATAGCTTGATTACCACTGAATTCTGGCAATTAATTTCTATAATACAGTCAGAAATACAGTTCCTTAAATATGACTTAGATCTTTTATCCTTCTCAACTGAAGGTGATTTTGCTCCCTAAGGGAATTTGCCAATGTCTGGACACATTTTTGATTGTCATTACAGGAGGGTGGTGGGGTGGAGTAGGTCGCTATTGGCATATATGCATAGAAGTCAAGAATGCTACTAAACATCGTACAGTTCATAGGACAGCCTCCCACAGAAAGGAATTATCTGGCCCAAAAAGGTCACTAAGGCTGAGAAATCCCATTATAAGTAAGAGCTTTTCAATATACAAAATTTTCTTTATTTTATTTAGAGATAGATCACCTTCTGGTTACAGAGGAAAGTAGTCTTGGAAACTGAATGAAATGACCTATAATGGCATCAGCATTAAGGGAGCCTCAGTTTTGTCCACTGGGCTCTTAAATGGTCCAGGTTTAATTGTGTTAAATCATTCTTTAAACCACCCTGATTTTAAATAAATGGCTTAATGAACTGAGATATTTGTCAGCTGTTGGCCTTGATTTATGGTTGGCCAGCAGCCTAATCAAATAAAAATCACTATTGTTGCAGATGGCGACAGGATGCTGGCTTTAATTTGACTTGCAGATTTTCAATCTGTATAAACCTTATTTTCTGTATATGTTAAAATCTACATTCAGAATCCAAAAGATAGTAGAGTAGATAGACACTACCTGGTGGGGAAAAAGAAAAAAACAAACTGCAAAAACAAGGGGAGTAAAATAAACCAAACAGCAACAAAATATTAAGTTAATAAAGGAAAACATTTTCATAAGATTCAAAAACAAATTGTCAAAAGTCTCTGAAGAGATGCTTACTTACAGTGAATTTTTTGTTATTCATCATGGAAGATAATAAGGACATTTGAGTAAATGAAGTATTCTACTTAGTAGAAAGTTACTATGTATAGAATTGTGGTTTAAATGAATTTAGAATATAAAAAATATATTGCACAAAAATATACCAAACCTAATTTAATTAAATTCAACCAGTAAGTATTTGTTTAGAGCTTACTGTACACTATACCTGCAAATCCTGGAGAAATGGAAAAGAACCGTTTCACACTAGCTCTGTCTTCAAGGAACTTTTACTGAGTCAAGAGTACTTAATAATGAATTTACTAAAAATAACACACCACATTTTGTAATCAAGGGCCACAGAAGGAAGAAATCTGCATGAAATAGAATAGTCAGAGCCTTAAACTTGAACCTTAGGCAAGGCTTCTTGAAATGATGGGATTTCCTCTGGGTCTTGACACATAAATGAGATTAAGGTAGGTCAAGAGAAGCCAGAGAAGACATTCCGAGAGTGCGTGTGTGTGTGTGTGTGTGTGTATGTACAAATGTGTGCATTACACAAGCAGTTGTGTGATACGGAGCGAGGGACAAGCAGGGAGAAGGGGAGAAAACATGAGCAAGGCTATGGAAATGTGATTGTAAGGTAAGAAACCTGGCTGCTTGGTAGATGAAGGAGGAAAATTCAGGGCGTTAAGTCAGTGGAGAGGTTTGGCCTTGGTATGGAGAGCTGACTGCAGTAACTGTACCTTCTTGAGCAGTGTGATGTATGATTTTCTGTGACTCAGAATACATTTCAAGACCTTTCTCTGCCTCAGGACCATTGTTACTTTGAATTTTCTATTCTTAGGTTTATAAAAATAATTTCATTCATTTTTTTAAATGTTCTGTCTTAAAGCTCTGAGTCATTTTTCTTGCATTTAATTGTTCTGTCTACCACTTTAATGATGGACTGAGCTTTCTGTCTGTTTTTCTGTTATGGCAGGGCAGTGACAAGTGCTTCCCAAGCTAAAGTCCCTGTGTCTACAGCCAGTCAGACAAGTCGGGGGGTGACCATAGTCAGTCCTTCCACTGCGGGAGGATCTGCCCAGAAGTTCCAAGGAAACGGTATGGCTGGGAGTGCCAGTGTTGTACCCACAGCTGTGGTGTCAGCAGCTCACATCCAAACAAGTCCTCAGGCTAAAGTCTTGTTGCAGATGACAGTCAACCAGGCCCGAAATGCCGCAAGGACAGGTAAGGAGGAAACCAGACTGGGAAGTATCAGAAAAAGGGCTTGTCTGCCTAATATCAGATCTTTAATGACAGATATTGAGAAAAGCTATTGTAATATTAAAATAACGAGTAACAGGAAATGGAAGTAGGCACAGTCTAGTCAGCGGCGCTTTACATCTGCCTATTTTGGCTGAAACGGCCCTGCATGTTAATTCAATCCTGATCTACAGATCGAAAGCCTGAAAGAAATTAGGCTGATCCTAAGAATGTCAATAGTACTTGAAACTATGACTTCTGTAGACAAGATCGTATGATCTCAGATCTCACTGCTGTCAGCTGCGTGTCCACTGCATGATAGTCTGCTAACTGGGATGCAGATGATTTTTTATAAATTTAGTCATAAGTCTGTTTTAGACCCAGTGGGATCTTAAATAGCATTGAAAACCTACCAAGCGTCTTGGATAATGGTGGTAGTAAACCTGTGCCTTCTATCAGAAAAAAAAAAAAAAAGAAAGAAATTAATTAATAACAAAAGGGAAAATTATTTTTGAAAAGGACTGGATGGAGGCCAATGTAGTTTGACACTGTAGAGCAGGGGCCCCCAACCCCCAAGCCATGGATGGGTACTGGTCTCTGACCTGTTAGGAACGGGGCAGCACAGCAGGAGGTGAGTGGCAGGTGAGTGACAAGCAAGAGAAGCTTCATTCGTGTTTGCAGTTGCTCCCCAATGCTAGCATCACCGCCTCAGCTCCACCTCAGATTGTTAGGTGTTAGATTCTCATAGGAGCACTGGTCTCTGGTGCCAAAAAGTTTGGGGCCCCCTGCTGTGGAGTACCATCAGAAACTGGCTCCATGTCTCTCATTCCACGGGAAGGCCTCCTCTCTAACCGAAGGGCCTCAGTTATAGCTGAGCTTCCAGGCACTCGACACATTTAAGGGCTGATCTAGAAGGAAAACAATGTCTAGGGACCCGGCTAAGATTAAGTGCTTTTAAACCACCGTACATCCGTTATTTATTGTAAAAAATGCAATAGCAACCTATCATTATTGTCCGATGCAGTGAAATGACTCATATTTTGGTGAGTAGCGTTTATTGGAAAGTTGGATTTCATTCTGTTCTCTCTTGTCGTCTGCTAGTTGCGGCACACAACCAAGAACGGCCTACAGCAGCGGTGACGCCCATCCAGGTGCAGAGCGCCGCTGGCCCGGGCCCGGCAGCCGTGGGCCTGCCCCATCATCCCCTGGCCTCCCCACAGCCCCCACCTCCAATGGCAGGCCCTGCTACCCATGTCCCTGCCGTCAGTATGGGTCGGGCCAGTGCCCCCCTGGCCTGTGCTGCAGCTGCTTCGCTGGCATCCCCAAGCATCCCCCACACTGCTCTGGAGACCGAGCCCAGTGGCCAGACAATGACCATTCTCTCTGGACTTCCCACCTCTCCTGAGAGCGCTTCGTCCGCTTGTGGGAACAGTTCGGAAGCTAAGCCAGACAAGGATAGTAAAGTAAGACCAACATCCCATGTCTCTGCTTATGTGGTGGTCCCATCTTTTCTGCTAGTGAAATGGCTCATTCAGCAGATGCCAGTCACTGTGTCGGGCTGGACTCGTGTTTCTCTGCATTTAAAGGCCCACTCGTTGCTAAGCCTTGTGTTAGACTTTGGGAAGCTGCAGCAAATAAGACATAGTCACTTCTCCTGCAGCTTACATCTCATGGAGGGGTTTCCTTTCCCTGTAGTTACTCATTCTTTCATCATTTCACTGTCCTTAATTCTTCCTCTTCAGTCAGTTTTGTTTCTTGTTAACAGTCTGCCAAAAAAAAAAAAGAAAAAGAAAAAGAAAAATTAAACATACAAAGGAGTTGAAACTGTTGATCAGAAGTGTTATTTTTGGATTTATTTCTTCTGTGGCATTTTTGGTTATAATCAGCATGAATAGTTTTTCTCTTGACTTGAAATGTAGGGGAAAATTATTTTCTAAATCCATCGATCTTTTAAAACTCTCTCTGTTGGGCTGAATTTCAAAGAAAATATAAATGGAAAGTTGTGTTTGAAAGACCGACCTATGGTTGGGTTTAGACACAGATGGTTGGAGGCAAGGGAAATAGATGGTGATTAAATGTGAACAGAAAGAGAGAAGAGTAAGAACAAAGTCTGGATATTATATTATATTCATGACTTTTTCCTCAGCATTTCATGTATTTCTACTTTTTAAAAGCTCCGTTCTGAGAAACTCTAGGGTAGTCATAAACTGTTAGCCACCTGGTGTCATCATAATGGATGTCGCTCTATTTAAATGGTTAGGTAAGCCTGTAAATGGGGGTTTATAAGGAAATAAACTTTATAGCCTACTAAAAAGTTAATATTTAATTGTTGGGTTAACATGAGTGTTTTTCAAAAAGATTGGTATCTGTTCAGCGTTTATAATTAACTACGTTAAACTTACACTCCAGCTGACATGTTAAACTTGGTCAAAATCTTTAAAAGAATTATGGTTTTGATTTTAATGTTCGGAACAATATGTCTCAGGGTCCTTGTCACCGAGGAAAACAGGGACTCTTTAGCCCCCGCCACCCCCCAGGAAGGTAATTCATTGAATCTCTGAGGCTTGAAGGGGACCTGTGCTAGACAGAATAATGGCTCCCCAAAGTTGTTCCAGATTTCCTTGAAATTTGAGAATGTGTTTCCTTACATAGCAAAAGGAATTTTACAGATATTATTAAAGATTTTGTGGCGAGGGGGTTATCTTACATTATCAGGGTGGGATGAATATAATCACAAGGATCTTCATGAAAGGGAGGCAGGAGGATCAGGGTCTGAGAAGATGGGACCTCAGAAGTAGAGATCGGTGTGATTTGAGGAAGGAGCCACAAGCCGAGAAATGCAAGCAGCTTCTAGAATTTGGAAAAGACGAGGAAGCATTCTCTAGGGCCTCCAGAAGAAATGCAGACCTGCCAACACCTTGATTTTAGGACCTGACTTTCATCATGAAGTTTATGGTAATTTGTTACAGCAGCAACTAATACAGAACCTTGGGGGTTATCCTGTTGAGTACCCATGCTTGACAAACTCTGGCCTCTGTTTGGAGTCCATATTGACTCTGAGGGTCTTCGCTCCAGAGTGTTCCATGCCATTTTCTTTATTTTGATTTGCTATGTAGAAAATGTTGATCTCCTTTCTATATGATCCCTTGAGGTATTTCAGGTTTATCTTCCTTTTTTAGGGTTATACTCTTGAAGTTTTTTTCATTGTTCCTCATGTCACAGGTTACAAATTTTTTCTACCTAAATTTATTACCTCATTTAATGTTCCAGATCCACTAAAGAGACTTTTCCTGGTTGATATAAATTTAATAATTCCACGATTAACATGTCATTTAGCCCACATTCCTCCATCCTGTCCACCAGAGTATCATGGCAGAACTTAGTAAATGCCCATTGAGATTCAAATGTCTTTTACATTCTCCAACCAAACAATTCCCCACTGGCCCCATCATCTCAGCTGTTACTTATTGTCAGCAAACATCTCCTGGAGGAGCAGTCTCATTTCTTTTTCTGAATAAACCTTTCATTTAATATATTGTTCTAGAATTTTCTAGACAGTCTTCAAAATGCATAGCAGTCTTTCTTCTTTTTGAAAATTATGACTATACATGCCCTTCTTTGGCCTACTGAGTTGACCCGATCCCAGCTTCACCAGGATCTGTCAGAGATTATTGGTTGCATTTCAGCTCTTCATTTTCTTTGCACACTGAGGTGAATTCAGCCTGTCAAGAGTAGTCGTTTGATCTCTAAATCCCAATCTCTTCACCCATTTCTCTCTTACTAAGGTTCATTCTTCCTTTCCAGTCTGAAGATCATCCTTCCCTTTCTTTATATCATCTAAGAACCATCATCTCTTCCAAACAGCAGGTCTATGTCTTTCTTGTTGTGGCTTCAAACAACTTTAAAGCAGCCCATGCACACACACACCCTTTTTTTTCTCTTGGTCTTTAGAATTTTGCAACTTTAAGTTCATGTGGATCATGATAATGTTCTTTCTTATGAGCTCTTCTCTTGATCTTTTGTAGAAGTCTTTTAAAAAATTTGAGCCCATTAGGCTGCTGCCTGGAGGATCACACCAGTGCCTTTATATGTCTCTACATTTTCATCTGCTGGGATAAATTAGCAATTGTATATTATAGTTAGAATTTCATTCTGGAGAGCCCTCCCAATCCTCTTGAAGTTTCTTTTCTTTTGAGTTTCAGGTCATGCATATATTTTTTTGAACTTAAAATCAGTTCTTTTAAACTTTAGAGTTCAAATCTAACTATAGCCAACCTCTCTTTGGGTGCTTGCTTCCAAGTTCTCAATATTTCTGCTTCACCACCTGAACCTCTCCATCCCCCACCTGGTCTCTACCTTGCCCCTAATTGATCAGAATTAGATCCAGAGTTGCAGTTTGCTCATGTTTCTGTAAGAAACATGTTAAATTATCAGGAAGGCAAGGAAACAGTGTATCAGAGATTCTAGTTTTGAGACTTCCAGCAAATATCTAGGTATTTGATCATTCCCTTGTTATTTTTGTCTTCTTTCGTCATTATGCGATCTGCATCATTCATGTACTTAAACTCTCGCGGCAGTGTGGGGTGTCTCCCCCAAACGATAGCTTGTCAATTGTTCTTTTCTCTTTACCAAAATGCACCGCAGAGGTGTGTAACTTTTCAGTGTGCACAGAGGACTATTGCAGCCCCTCGCCTGACTAGGCTAGTCCTTTTGAACAATATTTTACTTGGAAGTCTTCTCTCACAAAGTCTCAGAACTCTGTTTTTGTCTCTGATTTAAAATCTCTAGCTAATTTTGTCTGGTAACCGCATTCTGTGGTTTGATAAATAGGCATCTGAAACTCTGTAATATAATTCCCAAACGTCATCTCAGTTATTTCTTGGTTGAAATCTTGGGCCTTTCTGCAATTGCTATTCTTTCTGCAAGATCCCTGATGTGTTCTATAGTTACTGGTTTAACAGCTTTATCTGGACATTTTTCTAACTTCATATTCCATTTAAAATCTTCATTGTTTGATCAGATAGTCTCCAGGCAAATATGTTTTCCAATACTTATGAGATACTCATGTATATGCATATATATTTTTATTGTTTCTTATTTTAATAAAATTATACATGCTTATTTAGAAGTTAGGGAAAATCTAAACATCTGAACAAAACCTAAATATTATCCAAGATTTCAAAGAAAATCATTAATATTATGGTGCATGTATGTTTTTTTCCCTCATATACCAAAATATAATAAATATTAGTTTAGTATAATAAGCTTTCTTCACAAAATAAAATGTTTTATTTAGCACCAATTATGTAGCTGGCTGTTCTTATATTCTCTCAATTGTGTTAAAATAAGACTTTATTTGATCAGATATCTATTCAAATCAGGCAGTGCTAATACAGAAGTGATTAGGAGTGCTCTGCCCACAGGAACCAGAGGCAAAACTTTTATACAGAAGACAGGAAGCAATGCAAGGAAATTATTTGATTGGCGATAGCTTGTGTAATTGCCTTATTTGGGAAAGATTCACTAGTTGTTTGTGATTGGTTGTCCTTAGGTTTTGATTCTTTAACCTTGAGGTATTTATAGGTTTAGGTTTTCCTTTGCTAATGTAGGTTGCTAAGGCATTAGAACCACTTCAGTCTAATGGCCTCTAATTATACCTCTGCTCATTTAATTAATTTAACAGTTTTAACCCTCACATCAGAAAAAGAGGAGAAACCACCTCTGATCTCCCCTTTACCCCATTTCCTAACCCTACCTTCATAGTTTCTGAAGATGCTTTCTAAGTCCCCCGACGTTATTCATTCCCCTGCACATCAGCAGGAGTAGGTATTGGCTGTCCCACTGTCTGCCATAAGCTGGGCATGTTCCTGAAAGATAGCATTCCTACACGTGGTCAACATGTAGTGCATCGACTCCCACCTCAAATTCCTAATGACTCTCCCCCTTAAGGATCCAGCCACAGCTTTTCTTCAATCAATCCACTCATGTTTGAGGACGTTTACTATTATTCTTGGTTTTCTTAAGCACAGGGTCCATCTGGTTTTTAAATGCCCATTTTCTTCTATTCTGAACACTCGTCTTGAGGTCCCTAGTGATCACTTTCTTTACTCACATGATTTTCCTTTGTCCCAGTCTTTGATTTTGCTGTCAGAAACCAAGATGGTCTGTGGGCTTTGCCATTTCATTTTCTTAAGGAGAAGCCCGCCCTCCCTTTTAAGTAGTTAGAGTCACTATTCCTGCCCCTGCTGGCAGCCGGGATCCAGACCAGGTCTGGACAGTGCAGATGTGCACAGAGTTCAGCTCAGAGTGACCTTTGTGATCACCAGCCTTTAGGTACCTGTCTCTGCTCTTGTCATTTCATGGGGTAGGTGTGCTTCTAGAGATGATGCCTGTGCCGAACTCACAGAAGAGTAGGGGCTTGGTTCAAATCTCACTTTCACCCCTTACTAGCAGTGTGATTTTAGGCAAGTTTAGAGAAGGTTAGACAATGAGAATAATATCGATGCCTATCTCATCAGGTGAGTGTGAAGAATAAATGTGAAAATCCTTGGAAAAGCATTGAATAAGATTCTTGAATCCAGTGGTGATTAACCATCTCTAGAATTTCGCATGGCCTTTCCTTCTCTCCACATACTTCCTTAGAAAAGCCTTTCCTGAGCCCCCTGCCTCCCTAATCCCCCTCCCCGGCAGACAGCAACCCCTGGTCATTTTCTCTCCCCTTCCAGAGCTTTATTTTTCTGCAGAGCACCTGTTTTACAGCCACGTTGGTGTCTCTGCTGGAGAATGTGAACTGCTTGTTGTCTTGCTCACCATTATATTGTCATAGCCTAGCATGTTGGTGGTTCATATAAAACACTCAATAAATATTTGTTGAAAAAATGAATGATTATTAATAGACAATCATATGAATTAAGTTTTTGAGATTCCTTACCTAAGAACAGTGACTGATTATTGGGAGTCTTACTGTATAGATTTTTGATGGCCAATGGCCTAGAACACTATCTTTTGCTACTTTCTCTGTATATCTTAGGGCAAGGAGACAAATAAAGAGGAAGATTTAGTGGGTAGAATGTGATTAATTGTAAGCAAGAGATATGTAAAAATTTCTCTTTCTGGTTATCTGGTAATTATTTTCTGACCTAAATAGTTCTTTTTTTTTTTTTTTTTTAATCTGAAATGCAGGTTTAAGCCATCAAATCTTCCGAAGAGAAAATTTGACTACAAAAATATTATTTTATCTAGGAGTAATTCCTTGGGAAACCCACAGGAGAGTAATTATTAAGGTTTATATTAAAAGATGTGCCCCTTTTCATGCATTCTAACATTACATTTAAAAAATTGCTTTGCTGAAGTGTAGTCTTTATTAATTCTTCCATGGTTTTCATTTCTGTTGTTGGATTTTGAAAAAACAAAGGTGCCCTTAGATGATAAGTGTCTGAGTTTGCAAAATTATCTCTCAAGTATCACATCGTTCTGCTAACATAGAAAACATCAGATTGTGATACTAAAAGCACAGCTCCTTGGAATTAGGGCAGCATCTTCTCTGTTTAACACCCCCAGCCCCTACCCCCAACCCTGCGACAGCACTAATCCTCTGCCTTCTGCTCCGTGGGTAGTCTGCAGCGGCTGATAATGATAACACATCCCATAGAAGTCATTAAAACAATCTGTATTTAATGTGTTTAATCATTTTAGATGAACCAAGTCATCTTTCTTCTTAATCACTTTATAGGCTGTTCCCTGAGCGCCATTCAGTTAAGTGATATTTTTCTGAGTGCCCAGACTGAGCTTTTAAGAAACATCTTTAGCTGTGGCTTGCTGAGATTGTAATTTGTCAATGGACTTGATGTTCTCAGTAGATCTGTGGGGGTCCAGGGATTAGAGATGCTTTCTTACATCACAGCAGGGGAAGTTGTGGCTGGCTGCTGCTTTAGATGTATAAGCTGTTGAACATTACTCTTTCCCAGCTCATTTTTGGCCCTCCAGACCTCAGGCTCCCTTAAAGAAATGTGGCAGCAGCTTTGGCAGATGTTTCCTCAGACCATTTCATTAGTCATTGTGTAGAAGGAAGTCTTCATCACCGCTGGATTTAAGAAATCCAGAATATCCTCTTTTACTTGTTTAGCGCTAGGATGAACTAAATATTTTTCCTTCCTCCCTCCTGTGTCATCCTTTGCCAGTCTTAGCCTCTCGGCTCAGGAGGTGCAGGGCTCTGCTCTAGGCACTGGGTGTCATACAGAGACATATGAGGTGCAGACACTGCACTCAAGCAGGTAGTCCATCTTTATAGGGTCATTTATTGGAACACATATGATAACCTCTTGGAAAATGTGAAGTTAAGTAAATGAAGCAAAAGCTAGTAAGGTGAGTCGAGGCCAGGCCTTTAAGGGAAATGTGGAAGAATTTTCCCCAGGCCGTGGTAGGGAGAAGAGGGGTGTGCAGTCAGTCATTGATTGGCTTTGCTCATCTGCAGCCTGCACAGAAATGACAGGACTTCCAGCTGTCTTGCTCCTCCCTCTGTTTCTAACCCATGGGTTAACACTTGCTGTGAGCAGCATTAGGTAAATGGGGCCTGTGGTGCAGTTTCCCCAGACGCCTCTTCATCGTCTGATAAATGATACTTTTGTCTCTCTTTTCCTGCCATTCTCTCTCTAATGGAACTGTGTTATTATGGAGTCACTCTTTTCCTCAAGGGATTTTTACTGAGTATGAAGTAACTCATATTCTCAAGAAAAATACTTCAGTGTTTCATCTTGTGGGCCTCTTATAATTCTATTTTTCTATTAGTGAAACAGTAATTCCAATTTGCCTATAGAGTTTTCTATAGAATTGTTTCTCTATGAAATATTTTATTTATAAGTCATGTTTCCCTTCAGAGGACTTTATAACATGGTTGACATCTTAGTAAAACAATTGAAAATGATGATTGATATCTATGCTTGGTCATCAGAAAGAACACTGACCCTTAGGATTTGGGAATGAAGGCGAGCTAGCTCTAGATCTGGTTTTCCTAGAAGAGCAAAGAAGGAAAATTTCAAAAAAGGCAAAGGTTTAAGAGCTGGTTTCTGTGGCACGATATTGCTGAGAAAAATTCTTATTTCTACATTTTCTTGCAAAAAGAGACATAAAAATAGTTTCGATTATACTGAAGCTTTCTTTAAAATTTTGTAGGGTTATTTTTAGCTTTCTAAATAAGGAGGTACTTGTACAATAGAAATGGTTCGACTTCTGTTATTTTTGGCTTGTTAAATTTCATTAAGGTGACAGGTTAGAAGTGAGTGGTTTAGCCCTTAACTCTGATCAAGATATTACTACCTACAGGAAGTCAGATCTGTGTATGGAGAGTAAAATGCTCTTATGTTTAATTCAGCATACATGAACTACAGATAGGATAGGCAAAATTTCATGAAATTAAATCTATAATCTCAGATTTCCATTTTGTCCTAAAGTGTCTACTTCTGCCTTCACCAAGCTTGAGATGTGAATTGTTGAGTTTTTCGTTTTACATCTTTTTTATCTGCTTACTCTGCCTCAGTAGAAGATAGTAAGGAACAAAACAAGCAAAAACATTCAGGCAGAAAGAGAGAAGAGAGAGAAGCAAAAAGCTGGGTTAATAGCACTCAGAAATTGGTAGGTAGAGCATAGATAACTGAATTTCCACAAAAATAATTTTAAAGGTTCAAATAAAAAAATTGCAACTATAGCACCCTATAGATTGCAACTAACAATACCGTCAGCCTCCAAATAATTTACTTTTTTTTTTCTAGAAAGAAAAAAAGGGTTTGTTGAAGTTTATTTCTGGCGCCTCCACCAAACGTAAACCCAGAGTATCCCCTCCAGCTTCTCCCACCCTGGAAGTGGAGCTGGGTAGCGGGGAGATGCCGCTGCAAGGAGCAGTTGGTCCCGAGCTGCCGCTAGGGGGCGCCCACAGCAGGGCTGGCTCCTGCCCCGCCGAAGGGGATGGCCCCGCCACGTCACTGGCCAAGTCTCTGATACTGGATGCAATTCGTCGCAAGACTAGCTCCCTGGACTCCGCTGTTCCCATAGCGCCACCTCCTCGTCAGCCCTGCTCCTCCCTGGGCCCCGTCATGAATGAGTCTAGGCCTGTTGTTTGTGAAAGGTAAGTTCATTGCTTTTCCAGGAGAAAACTAAGAAATGTATGGCAGGGTTTATGCTGGAATATTTATTCTGACATTTAAGATATTTCTCTACACCCTCCTAAGTTTTTCTTTTTTAACTGAATCTGTAATAATGAACAAATACTGACTTTCTTTTACCACTTGCTACAACCTTGTCTAGTCTCTGCTTTTCCCTCCTGTATTTCTTCTTTTCATGCACTTTCTCCAGACAACCACTGCAGAATAGTATCCAGATGAAATTTGTCAGTCACTGGAAACTCGTTCACATCTACCTCTTCTTCTTCTTGCTTCTTTTCCATCACCAGCAGTCGCTCCCCTGTTTGATCCTTTGCCTTTTTTACTAGTATCTGCCACTTGTCAAGCTACTAGAGAATTCTGCACTAAGAGGATTCTCTTTTGATTCTTCCTGAGTCAGAAGAGTGTGGTTCAGTTTCAGAGACCTGTCTCCCCTCCTGACCCAGTGACCTGGTTCAGTTACACTCAGAACAATGAGCCCAGTTTTAGTGATTCTGGCCTTGAGTAACATTACCAATGTCAGCAGTTCTGTTTGATACAGTTGCTGGGGTTCTAGGAGTGCACTAGGAAAGGAAATATATTTAATAAGACAAGTATCTACAGGACTTGATGAATTAAAAATGAAGCACTGTTTGTTCCCCAGGACCACATCTTGAAGTATACTAAAAATAGTGGACTGTTTTCACATAATGCATAAATATACAAACATTTGTTTCAAAAAGTGTCATGTGTTTTATTGTTTCTATAAGCTTTATTCCCTCTGAACCTGTATTTCATAAATAAAACAAATTTCTTATTTGTGGAAACGTTGCCTTTTAGGTAGCATTTCCTGTGTTACTGGTTTGAAATCTTACTAAAAAGTGTTATACTTTAAAGTAGCTTAAATTCACCTTAACCCAATATTTCATCAAAATCTCTCAGTCCTTCATTTATATAATTTTTTGAGCATGTTTTTTTACCCCGAAATAAACTGGAAAATAATAAACTTCAAATAACCTATGTGCATTAAGTACAAAGTACACAATTTATTATACATTTTTTAATGAGGTGAAATAATTTCTATATGAGATATTACCCTAAAAAGTGTTCTTTCCCCACAAATAAAATCATTCTCTGTCCCCTCATCTATTGTGCTCTTTGTAAAGCTTTGAAATTTTGTCTTGAATTCACATAATCCTTTATTCTGAGGGCCAGTCTTTTTTCTTGCCATATTAGTCTGCTTTCCAGGGATAGACCCCTTCTGTCTCTGGAGTTGGTCCAGTGACTTGTTTACTCTCTTTTGGTCACACAGGCGGCTCCTCTCCCCACCCCAAGGCATTGATCTGCAGTTTTTCCTTCGTGCCCTGAATGCTCTCCTCTTTTCCCTGTCATTTGTGGTGTTTGCGTTACTGTTCTGAGTGCTCATTCACTTTGCCCAGACTCTCCCTAGGCGCTGGCTGGGGCACTGCTGCCTCCCACCCCATTGTGCATTCTTTTTCAGTTGCCAGATGTCCGCAAGCTCTGTGGCTCCTGCATTCCGGCCCCTTCCTCTTAGAAGAGCTCATTTCTAACAGCAGGCTCCTGCTGTTCAGTGCGTCTGAAAAGGAGAACAGACAGGTGATGGCGGTTCAGGGAGCACAGAATACACATCAGATAAGGAACACGGACACTTTAATGATGGGACAGATGGGCACGGGCACTCTGGAATTCTCTGGAAGGTTTTTCATATAACCGTTTCTGTTTTTACAAGTAGGAAAGAGGTCTTTGGAGAAGATTTGTGCCCAAGTTTATATTTTTATAATCCACATGTTCAGTGGAAGATTAAATATAATAGCCAGCCTGACCAACTTTTCATGGCCCCTTTGCCTTCATACACTGATAGTGATAGTATTCATTTAACAAGGATTCTTAATCTGCCTGGCTTTAAAAACAATAGGAAAAATTTGTGGAAACAAGTAGTATAGGAAAACAGCCTTTACCCACTGAGAATGAAGTTTTTTTTAATTAATAGAAAGCTACCAAGTATTTCATTCAGGGATTACCTGTTTTGATATTTCAAAAATTTCAACGCAATGAAAAGTGCTTAATGCTAATGGAAGGATTAACTTTCATATCACTATGACTTAGAAAGCATTTCAGGATCTTGAATTCCTTGATTCACAATCTAAATATCCACAGCTCCTGCCTTGGCAAAGTGTAGAAGCCTGGGGTTCTTTTGGTAGAATTTTTACTGATAGAATTTCATAGAACTGTTTTTCACTGTATAATATTGGTATGGTATGAGATAGGATTCATCTACAGATTATGAAAACAAGCATAAATTTTCTTCTCAAACCATGACCCTGTTCCATAAATCTGAAGTACAAGAATGTGACCAGGGCAGCCAGTGCTGTCAGTGGAGAGAAACCTTCATGTGATACAAAGACTTAAGCAATCTCACAATAAGGAAGGATGAATGTTGAGGTGTGTTAACAGGGCTTGGTGTCAGCTGAGACAATTCTTTGAGGAACGAAAGGATTCTTTTGTGTTTGTTGAAGAGACTGAAGAAAACAAGAAATAATGCTATATCCTGGAGATAGAAAATGTATAATTGACAATAGCATTTAGAACAAATATTTTGGGCGTTATTTTAGAGAGATTGAGAAAAAATAATCAGAAAGTTGCAAACAGAAAATAGAATTAAAATATTTCAGAAGGGGTGGCAAATAAAAGAAAATATGACAGATTTTTTTTTTTGTCTTCTAAAAAAATACAGATAAGGGGCTTAAGGAGTCACAGCAAGTCATCTCTATCTATATTTTTAAGATTAGGAACTAAACTGATAACCACATACTTATAAAACCATCTCCTAAATTAGAAAAGAACCTATGATCTTTGATCAGGGATTAAGCTAGAACACTTGGAAACATACGAATTGGATAGAGAGAGATTCAGAGAAAGGCAGTCGCCTTAACCAGCATGATTGATATTTGAGTCAGTGAAAATGATCCCACTGGGTGTAGCCGTGGACATAATTTACTTGGACTTCAAGCAAGCTGCAAAGTGAGTTAGTGTGGTTTTGCCAGTGAAATACTTAATTGGATATTAGATTATTGCAGCAACTGGCAGAAAGCAGTTAAATGGTTAGCCACCCAGACCAGAGTGATGGGCAGGGTACCTCCCAGAGCCACAGGGGTTCCAGTTTGGGCAATACCAGGTGAGATTAGAAACAAAATGTGTAAACTGCAGAGAACGCAAAAGAGGCCAAAAAAATAAAGGAAATAGAAAATTATATTAATAAAAAAGTGCAAGTGCCCATTTAGATGGAAGCCAGACACCATAGGCCAAACCAGGAAGACTGATATTAGGGTGTCAATGGAACTTTTCTGTAGCAAACCTCTGTTTCTCTAATTACATCCTGGTAAATAACACCAAAAACTGACTTACGGTCCAGCAGCCACCAAGAGGCAGAGGCCCATTCAAGGCCAAGTCTGTGAGCCACACTGTACCCCCTACACTGCCTCCCAGGTGCTCTGTGCAAAGGGACCAAGCGGTGCTTTCCAACAGCCAAGTTGCTGCTCAGCTTTGGATGTTTTCCTTTTTTTGTTTTCCTCTAATCTTTCCATTATTTTTATTCACTCACGGATTCATTCATTTATTTTTAAAATTGTGGTAAAATATATATCACATTTTTTCAAGTGTAAATTCAGTGCCATTAAGGACATTCACATTGTTGTATGTATAACAGTGTTCTATGCATTGTAGTATATAACCGTCACCATTATCCATTTCTAAAATTTTTCCATCACCTCAAACTGAAACTCTGCATCCGGTAAACACTCCCCATTCCCTCCTCCCCATCCCCCATCCCCCACCCCCGACCCCACACAGCCACCATTCTATTTTGTGCCTCTATGAGTTTGACCATTCTGTGTACACGTGAAATTGTGTAATTTTATCCTTTTATGTATGGCCTTATTTCACTTAGTATAATGTTTTCAGGGTTCATTCATGTAATTTTTGTCAGAATTTTATTCTTTTTTAAGCCTTGTACATTTTTTAAAATAGTTTTACTACACAATTAGGCCTTTTCTTCTTTGTCATTCAGTATGCTTATTTAGAATCATCATGTGTGCTGTGCTAAATGGTGTGAGGCATGTAAGTGAATTACCATCATCTCACCCCTCAAGCAGCTTACGGTCTAGTAGAATAAGTGAGACAGGGATGCAGATGGCAATAATACAATGTAGATTAGGCTAAGTGCCATAAAAATATGCATGAGGCCTCTGGGATCTGGTCAAGCATAAAATTACTTCCAGTCATTGGGGCCACAGATTTCACAGGGAAAACTGGAGCAAGGCTCTGAGAGGCATCGATTGGGTGCAGGTGGGCAGAAAGGCCATCAGAGTGTGTTCCTGGTGGAAGGATCCAAATGAGCCAAGGTACAGAGTGGGAAAAGTGAAGGCTGGATTAGGGGACACATTCAGGTGTCAAGGAGAATTGGGTGTATTCATGGAGACAATAGTAATTATAGCTGTAAGGAGAGGCTAAGACCAGATCATTGAGGGCTTTCTATACCCTGCTGAGAGTTAAGCTTACTCACAGACATTGATAAGCTGGTAACAGTTTTTGAACGCTAGCTAGCTACAAGTATTGTTGCCAGTTAAGAAAATTAATTAATATGTCAGTGTAGAATGGAATGGAGACAGGAAGAGATTTGAGGCAGGGGGGATTATTTAAACAGGTAGATTATTGTAGTAGGTAGAAGATAATGAGTTCATCCACCAATGATGGTGGCAATGACAAGGAAGAGGAATGGGTGGGGTGCAGATTTTGTGGGTGGGTCAGCAGGTCCCTTGGAGTCATGGGAGAGTGGTCATTGACTTCTGAGGTTCAAAACTTCCCAAAAGCCCTGTTCAAATAAAGACAAGCATAATTCGAGTGAGGCCGAGCGTGGAGCAGCAGATGTGAAGGGCCTCATCAACATCTGCACCTTACATCTGCTTCTTGGTCTGGAAACATTCTACTTGGCAGAGCCTTTCCATGCCTGAGATAGTTGGCCAGTTGTGCCTAGTATTTGGCCTTAAGAGTCTATATTAGAAATCTGTATGCAAACTGTTTCATAAGGTTTGATGCTAGGATCGAAGCTGGGAGATTTCTGAATAGAATGTTACTGCTGCACCTGGTAGTCTTCATACAGTCAAGACTGTGTCACAGTTTCCATTATGCACATGATTTCTCATTCCACCCCCCAGAGATTTATAACTTAGCAATAAAAATGTGCTCCCACTGGAAACTTAGCAGGAAGATTATGTTCTTAGCCCAGCAGCAATTCTAATTCAAAAAATTTTTTGACAAAATTGTTTTAGTGAATTTTATAAAATGCAAATATTAATCTAATTTACTTCAAGTTTTTCAAGAACTATTTTTGTTCCATTTTACCTTGAAGGCAACTCACAGAGAGCTGGTGAGAACACACTTCATCAGAGATCTGCTCTGAATGTGATCTGAGTCACTTGTTCACTTTTTTCCAGAATTGGAGAGCTTTGTGCAAATTTTAACTTTCCCCAAATGGCAACTCTTACATTGCTTTTTACGTGGATTTTTAGCATGTTGGCAAGACTTGAGAAATCTTGTCTGGATCCCTTCCTTCAGATAAGTCCAAGATGAAATTATTTGTCTCGCTTTTAGAGGTGTCAGAGAAGGGATTCCAAAACCTTAAGCTTGTCAAGTCTCATCAGGCAGTTTTTCTTTAGGTTGTAGCCTGAGCCTGTTTCCTGGGTAGTGGTGGCCAGCTACTGACTGGCCCATTCTTCACCTCCTTGAAGCATCAGGCCCCTCCCTGCCTGCTTTTGTCTAAGCCATATAATCATAATGAGAGCCATTATGAGCCATTATGAATGGGGTAGTTTAAACATTTGACAGACCCCTTATTAAGAGCATCACACTTATAATCTCACTACATTACATGATAATACCTGTTTAACTCACTATAATCCTACTCTACAGATGAGGAAACTGAGAGGGAGAAAGCTGAGACCATTGGCCCAAAGTTAATCTGCTCCAAATGACCTTTAATGGCTGTGTCAACCCCCAGGCCAGAGCTTCCAGTACAATGCCTTGCCTCCTCCCTCATTCCATGCTTGATTGAACTCTTGAGCCTTATTGGTCTGTAAACACTCAAGTCTGAATTAACTAAACCTTCCTTAGAAATGATAAGCCTGCCTCCATGCTGTGCTTTTGCTTCAGATCTTAAAGAATAAATTCCCAAAATACCTTAGAATTGTTTGAGAAACCACATGACCTTTGCACAGATGCCGTTTTAATAGAGTAAGAGCCTGGGACTCTTGCCATGGTTCTTCTTAGTGAGAGTGGATTCTGGTTTTTATGGGATGAAGATGGGTAACATTAGCAGTCCTCTGAAAGAACTTAGCTCTAAGCTGGATTTCATGAGTTATGGGGCAGTTCTACTGAATTTGTTCTATCACTTTTTAAACCATAACATTTTTTACTTAGTAGTCAAGAGTGGACCCTATAAGGCTATAAACTTACTTTCTGACTTTGAAAATGAAATGAAAGCAGAAACTCAAAATCTGAATACTACATAGCATCAGAGAAAGATGTATAGTCTCATTTTTTATAGTGTAACAAATTACCTCCAAAATTTAGTGGCTTAAAACTGAACATTTGTTACATCACAGCTTCTGTGTGTTTGGAGGTTGGGAGCAGCTTATCTGGTTAGTTTTGGCTTAGGATGTTTCTTGAGATCGCAGTCCACATGTCAGCCTGAATTGCAGTCATCTGAAGACTAGACTGGCCCGGAGACTCCCTTCCAAGGTGGCTCACTCACAGCACTATTGGCAAGTTAGTTTTGGCTTTTGGAAAGAAACTTCAGTTACCCACCATGTGGTCCTCTCCATAGTAACGTTGAATTTCCTCTTAACATGGCAGCTGATTTTTCCCAGAGTGCATGATTCAAGAGAAAGTAAAATAGAAGCCACATGACTTAGCCTTAAAAATCACATACTCTCCTTTTCACAGTATATTATTAGTCACACAGTTCATCCCTATGCATTATGGGAGGAGACTGCACAAGAATGTGACTACTAGGAGGCAAGCTCACCAGGGGCCTTCTGGAGGTTGGTTACCATACACCACCTTTTTTCCCCTGTGGTTGGGAAAAGCAAGAGAGGAGTAAAGGAAGGCAAAAATACTGGGAAAATAGAGAGGGATAAAGGATATGAAACATAAATCAAGTCATCTCCCTCTGGCTTCCATGGCTGCTAACTAGTTTTGCAGAAGGAGACTAAGAAGCATGGAAGCAGGGGATAGATAATATTAAATCAACAAGGCTTCTGGGGTTTTTGGGTGGTAATTACAACTTTCCCCACCGATTGTCTGAGTTGAGAACCAGTGGAGAAACAGACACAGTTATCACACTAATGGAGGTCAGAATGCCAACCTCCTTGCTGGTGGCGTTGGATTGTGTTTGTGGGTACAACCCTCCCCTCCTTATCTAGACCTTAGGACAACCTGCCTGAGGGAGAACTGGGGTGGGTAAGGTGGATGAGTTTCCTTAGATTTGCTGCCGTATCCATGTCGAGCCCAGTGAAAGGGACACAGAGAGACGGACTTCCAGACCCACTTGCGGAAGGCAGGCCTGACCCCCGATCACTCCGTGCTCCCGACATGGGCACAGAGGCAGAGCAGAGGCCACTTGGCCTGGAGGCAGGCAGTTCAGAGATGGGTGGACCTACCTGCTCAGCTACTTCTCTCAGTCTCACCAATCAAAGACATCTGCTCCTTTCTTCTTGGAGAAGAGGGGCAGGCCGTTTCCTCCTGTGAAATGGAATAAAACTTTCCTTCTGTATGTCCAAGGTACAGACCCTGGGAGTGGACAGCGTTGGCTCTCTCTCTAAGGGGCATTCAAATAAACCAGTCTGGGTCACCAATAGCAGACTGTTCCACAGATCCAAACTCTGTTAACACCAGGTTTCTACTAAACAGAGAACAATTGTGTTTTGAATTGTTTTACAAACATTTTGAACAAGTCATGCTACTTTCTATTCTGTTTATGTTTAAGGCTATACAGACTAATAGTATACCATTTTTTCCCCACTATATTGAATGGTCTTAACTAAAATCTCTCTCTCTTTTCTAGGCACAGGGTGGTGGTTTCCTATCCTCCTCAAAGTGAAGCCGAACTTGAACTTAAGGAAGGGGATATTGTGTTTGTTCATAAAAAACGAGAGGATGGCTGGTTCAAAGGCACATTACAACGTAATGGGAAAACTGGCCTTTTCCCGGGAAGCTTTGTGGAAAACATCTGAGGAGACTGACGCTGCGAAGGCTCAAAATCGTATCACACAGCAAAATAGCACAACACAGTGTAATGGGAAGAGCACATTTGTGGACTTCCAGATGGTCAGGAGATGAGCAAAAGATTGGCATGAGACCCCAGTGCCCCCCAGCACATTTAGACCAGCACACAGCGTGACAAAGGCGTTTGTGTGGGTTTTGTCACTCTGGATTCTGATGTATAAGGTGTGCCTTGTACTGTCTGATTTACTATACAGAGAAACCTTTTTTTTTTTTAAAAGAGATATAGCTACAATGGACAATTGTTTACAAGGCTTAACTAATTTATTTGCTTTTTTAAACTTGAATTTTTCTTGTAATAGATAAATTCTTTGGATTATGATTTTAAGAAATTATTAATTTATGAAATGATAGCTAAGGAGAAGCTGGATTATCTCCTGTTGAGAGCAAGAGATTCTTTTTGACATAGAATGAACCTCCTCTTCTCCCCATGCAGGTGTTATTTTTTGTTTTTTTTAAGACAAATGCCAGTTCTCTGATTTGATTTTCCTCTTTGGGAAATCAAAGCACACGACTGAATCAATATCAGTAAGGGCCTGGGGTAGGGAAACAGAAACTTCAGAAAAGAGGTTAAGGATTACCTGTCTTTCTGGTTTGGTCAGGAATCATCCTTAAGACCTAGTCCTCAATTTAATTTTGTGGGTTTTTTAATTTTCCTAGAATGAAATGAATGAAGTGATAAGGAGTAGTAAAGCACAACCCTTGAACAAAAATGTATTCAGAGCTATATTTAGTTTTATAAGAGAAGCAGCTCAATTCATTGATTGGAAATTGGAAAAATTGAAGTTGTACTCCTGTCTGAGAATGGCTATGAACTGTAATTGCCCATTTTACCCCAACTGATCTGCATGCCCAGGACACAGTAAAGCATTTGTGAGATAGTGGTGGTAAGTTATGCACTCGTGCTAAAGTCAAAGGCTATATAAGAAACACTGTGAAAAGTAAATTTACATTCATTCATTGTGAGTCTTTTCCCACCATCTTGCATGTGTTACTGGATTCCCTCAGTAATCTAGGCTCTGCATGATGTGTATATTTCATTGCAATTTCCTGTCGAGGTGAGTTTGAGCTCAGAATTGACCAATGCAGGAGCTGTAAAATAAACAGTACTCTTTTTCTCTATCCCCAAAGCCACTGCTGACCAAGGTCTCTGAGTACACTCACTCCCTCCCTGGCCAAGGCATCCATCAGCCATGACACAAGCCATTAGCGGAAATGCTCCTTTATGTCCTCCCAGCTGATGGATATGAAGGGAGAGCCGGGAGGCTGCTCCTGTGAATGTTCTCTGGCAGCTCTGGGAGGCTTGGCACAAGTGAGAGTGCCCACACCTTACAATTGTGGCAGGACCCAGCTGAGCCCGTCTTTTTATATCCATTCTTTGATGTCATTGGCCTCTTCTACACATTTCACTCCCGTGCCACGCAGTCGTGGGTCTGAGGAATCCTGAAAACAAAAGGGAAGACAGCCTGGTAGTGAATGAAACCAGTGCCACAATTCTCTCATGGATGAATAAACAAATACAAAAACCCTTTTCATATTTTACTTTTAAGAATTACAACTGGGAAATAGAAACATGAACTGAAAAGTCTTCCTGTAAAAGCAGGAGGTTTCATGGTCTTAAAAAGATATATGTGATTGAAATGAAATCATTCCTAAATTAACCATTTTTTTATAAGACACTGTACATTATGTTCCTGTGTGTTGAATTTTTTTAAAAATACTTTACTTGGATATTCATGTAATATATAAAGTTTTGGTGAAATGAACTTTAGTTAGAAAAAAAAAAAAAGCTGGCATCAGCTTTCATCTGTGTAAGTTGACACCAATGTGTCATAATCTTTATTTTGGGAAATTAGTGTATTTTATAAAAATTTTAAAAAGTAAAAAGACTACTACAGGTTAAGATAATTTTTTACCTGTCTTTTCTCCATATTTTAAGCTATGTGATTGAAGTACCTCTGTTAATAGTTTCCTGGTATGGTTGGTTAAAATTTCACCTGTTAATAGATCACTTAGATAATATAATGTATGGGTTTTTCTATTGGTTTTTTGGAGACAGTAGATGGAGATTTTGTAACGAGGGCTTGTTACACGGCAATAGGGTAATGATAAAATTGCAATTTATCATTTCTATTCATGTTAATAATTTGAAGACTGGAGAAAAGGTTCAAGATTAAAATTTGATGTTCATCCTTTATATGGCCCTTGTGTCAATCTTTAAAATTGTTTTCTTTTTTTTTTTTTTAACCTAGACACATTTGACTTATTTTCTACTTCATAAAAATTCTGTGCATGATATCTCAAACAGAAGTGTCCTTAAATAATCAATTTGGTGGTGGTTGTACATTTTATCTCCAACTAGCAAACCTTATTTAGTTCCCCCAGGAAGTTTAGTCTTATTAAAGTGGCATGTGAAGTTTCACCAGGGGTTATGTAACACTTCTGCTCCCCTCTCCCTCTTTGTGGTGGCTAAAACAGTCTGGTGACTGCTGGAAGTTTTGTCTTAGCCATAAAAGGCATACCGGACCTACAAGCAACTTGGGTCTCATCAAGGCTTGAAAACACAATCTTTAGACTCACTGTGATTTTAATCTTCCGACTCACGGTGATTTTATTCTTCCATACCTACAAGTTGTAAGTTTAAAAGAACCACGTATGTCATTTTTAAAAATATTTTCCTAATTTAACTTTAGTTACTTTAACTTTAGTTACTATCAAATAATCAGAATGAATAATCAGGAATTCTACGTTGTATCATAGTTTTGCCAAAAAAACCCTCTTTTTGTAGCCATCTGGACAAGTCAGTTATTACTTAGTTTCTTCCTGTTGCTGGTCTGTGTACCTCCCTGAGTGAAGGGGAGGCACGCAAAGGAGACAATGTCACCGTTTTGAAAAGTGCTATTTTAATATATGGTATTATTTTCATCTGGTTTCAAACATTTTATCTCGCTCCCTTGGAATATATGCAGCTAATGCCCTTACTGGGTCTAACTGGGTTTAGAAGGAACAAATTAAGGTGATGTTTCCAACTTTTTTATTCAGAATGATAAAAAAGACAACTTTTTTTCATGCATCTAAAAGTTCAGGTGAATGTCTCAGTCCAGAATTCTAATCATTAGAAGTGAAGTTTGGAAAATGCTTTTAATAGACTTAGACTAAGTCATATAGCTTACTGTATGTATCTATGTGAAATTTTTAGAAGTATTTTTTGAACCAATTAAACTAACTTTTTACCAAGGTAGCATCCTATTGAAATTCCTCCTTTCCTGGAAAAAAAGAACTTGTCAAGGCAACACAGTAAATGAGAGGAAATTTACAGAAGAGATTAGTCAGTATCCAGGCCTAGCAAGGGCATGCTCCTCACTGTCCCCTGGGAACTCCAAGCGGGAGCAGGGTGTACCAAGGGACTTTGCTCTGTCCCTGGTAGTAACTGTCAGCAGAAACAGGACGGAGCTGTTGGAGTGGGAACCAGCCAGTATGAACTGTGACAGCTTTAAGATACCATCCCTCTGGTTTACACAAGAACGTTTCTTTTGTGTTTTCTGTTAATAACTTTCTGACTTGGCTATTTCCATTTCGAAAACCACCTTGATCTCACTAAGTGCAAATTCTTATTGTATTGCAATGACCCATACTTCCAGGAACCAGAGTGAAGGTATCTACAGTTGGCATTAATCTCTGAGCCACCATCCAATACTGTTATTATTGAGTCAGATTACTTTTAGCCTTAGTGCCACGTCCTCTCAATAGAGCTATTGTCTACTAGAGGATGAGGGGTAACAAAAAAATAAAAATAAAAAATAAGACCTTCATAGAGCTAAGAGTGTATAAGCAAGATGTAAAATTCATAGAGCCCTTGCCAGCACTGTGGCTAGAGGCTTTCTTCAGCTCTTCCTGCAGATTCTGGAGTTTTTCTTTCAAAGAATTCAGTTATTTTTGAAGGCGGAGTCTCTGAAAGACCCACTACTATAGGATATCAGTATGCCACACCCAACTGACCATTAAATTACAAGACCTAATAACTTAGTCTAATGGCAGTTGAAAAAATTACATTTGGATTGATATTTAAATGTTTAGGCATTCTGAATACATGTGTGGAAGCATGAGAGAGAAATAAATTTCATTAATATCTATTTTCTAGAGCAACACTATCCAATAGAACCTCTGCTCTAGAAAGCGATGAGAATGTTCTGGATTTGTGCTTCCATTATGGTAGCCACATGTGGCTGTTGTACCCTTGAAAAGTGGCTACTATGACTGCAGAACTGAATCCCTAATTTGATTTAATTTTAATTAATTAAAAATTAACTATAAATAGTTGTGTGTGGGTAATGGCTACCATATTAGACAGTGCAGCTTTAGAGAATAAAATTCTATTTTTAAATGATCATCCAAAAAAGAGATAAACAAAAATGTGGCATTGCGATACCGTGTCCAGCCTCTCCTTTGGAGGTACCAACTTATGTTAAAGATTACAGAACTTGATTGCATTAGAACCCACTCAAGAGATGTGAAAACATCTTAACTTTGAGCAGTGGAGATTATTTCTTTAATTTTGAATAGCTTCTTCCTTCCCCTGTCCTCTAAAGAATAGATGAAGTAAGAGATTAGATTCAAGAAGAGAGTTGGGGGATTCTGCTGGAGCCTTTCGGTGCAGCTGAGTGGACCAGTGCCTTCTCTGCAAGTGGAGATCCTGTCAATTCCTCAAAGGTCAGGTCTTGTCTCTTCTAAGTGTGTCTTGATTTTAACATTCACCATGGTCTTGACTCCACCAGGGGTCACCAGAATAAACACATGACTCCCAGGGCTGTTAAGATGATGATCGGATGATCTGCCTACTGTGAACTTAATGAACATTTTCTCAGCAGACTGAGGATAGGGTTTATAGAGAAAAAAAAAAATGGAATTCTAGCCCTCTAATTAAACATGAAATGACACCTCTGGAACAGAGACCATGCTTCTTTTCCCCCAACCCCTGGAGCAAGGTCAGTTCAAGTGAAGGCCAGTGCCTTATCTTTCCAATCACTACTAGTTCATTTCTTTTGCCAGTGGAAATTGAAAGCTTAATGGAATTACCTTTTCCCTTTTTTTTTAAGCACTCAAGAGTGCTACAAGACATAAAGCAAAAACGTCCTTTTGAGTAAAACCAATTTCCTTATAAATTATATCACAAAAGCACATTCAATAAACTCCCTAAAGGCAGAAACAAAGTAAAGACTGATGTTTTGCTGCCTGCTCACTCTTTAATGCAAACTAATTCAATCATTGCCTGTGGTCTCAATTTGTAATGCCACCCCCCTTTCGTTTTTTTCTTTTTAACTAAGATTTAGTAAGAAGTCCTGTTAAGGACTGAGTCTGATTGAGAATCTTGATTTTGGCGGGGAGGGAAGGAGGATTCTATGGGTAAAAATCCTTTTTGTGTTTTAGGAGATACCAAGTGGTAGCAGCACCAAATCTTGTGTTTCTTGTGAAAAAATCTGGTGGCTTTAAACCTCTCCATTTCACATGAGAGCACCTTGGTTGTTAAAATCTTCTGTGTGCAGTAGATAAAGATGGACATAGAGACTAATTTAAGAGACATGGTACTTAAAAGTGGCTCATATTATGTTGGCCCCACGATGCTCAAGCAGCCAAGCCCACGCAAAGTAGCCATCTACGAGGACACAGGTCTAAGGTAAGGAGTGAGGAATTGTCCCTCCCTTCTGGTGTGGAAAGGAAGGTCTGGGCTCTTGCAGATGTGAGGACATATGGTAAGCTGCCTGCTCCCTCTTTTCCTCCAGCCACTCTGGCAAAGGGGCAGTCTCCATATATAGCCCACACGGCTTGCTCTGGGGTAGCAATTGTGGATTCCTATGATGTGGTGATGGTTTCAGAAATCAAAGCTGGGCTTGAATTTCTACCCTTTAAGCTGAAATATTCTTTCCTGTGATTTATTTACCCACCAAGACAGATGTGTGGGATTGGCATATTATCAGTCAGCCCCTGTAATAAAACTAAAGGGAGTGAAGCTTTCAAGAAGAGGGTATCGCAGAAGAAATGCTTCACAAAGGGAAAGCTGTAATAATCTCTCCCACCATCTAAATTCACCCAGTGGCTTAGGCATGAAGAAAGCAGACTCAAACTTACCAAATCGGACTCTTAGCCTTTGATTCTGAACAATTTCATATGCTGGAGGATGCATTTTTTCTTAAACTATGTTTTGGGTTACTGCTTTCTTATCTCACTGTCTCTGTCTCTGTCTCCATCTCCACCTGCCCTACCCTCCTTCGCCACCTCTGTCACTTCAGCGAGGGTGTTGGGGAAGGGAGCTTGGTGTCTGGTGGAATATTCCTCAAACAAGTATCCTCATCTAGAAGTGGTCTATCAACTACTCCCTTAAATTGCCATCTGAAGAGCTGCTGGGATTTTTTGTTGTTTTGTTGTTTATTTTTACCTTTTCTCTCTTTAGTTTTAGTTGTATCAAGTCATTATCGGGGTACTATGATATAAAAGAGTACAGCTGAATCAGAGGGGAAAATGCCTTAAATGATTCCATTTAGATTTGGATTTTTAAGGAATTGAACTGTATTTTTCAGTTGCCTGAAATTAATACATATATGCCCTATTATATTTCAAAACCAATAATGTATTTATTGTGTGGGTTCTCACAAACCACTCTGTGTTTAGCTAGCATAATGATTGGTATTATGAAAGATACAGAAGAAATGCCTTTTTATCCTGAAAATGTTTGGAATAGCTTACAAAAACATATACAATAAAAATGGTAAAAATAAAAATAAGCAAAATGTGGGATCATGGAAAACAAATAGGATATCAAGAAGAGGGGATAATTAGGAGGAAGAAATAAAAAACATTGTCCTTGTTCTCGAGATTACAGTCTGGTTTGGGAGAAAGTACAAACTGAAAATTATAAGAAATATTCGAGGACGATGCATCATCATCATAACCTTGCGGTAGAGATCACACATACAGTATGAGCTCAGAGGAGAGAGAAAGGCAGGAGTAAGTTTTAGATAAAAATATAATAGGACCTGGACAATGAAGGGAGAAATTTTCAGTAGGTATCAGAGATCAAAGGACGTGCTGGGACAGGACAAGAGGCACAATGTCTCAGCAGCAGACATCAGGCCAGCACATTTGTGGGGAGATAGAAAACCCACGACTCATGTAGAAATGTATGTTTTGTTTTGTTTTGTTTTGTTTTGTTCTGTTCGTAGTTAGGTTAGGGCCAGATACTAGCAAGTCATGAAAGCCAAGCAGAAGTATTTACCTTGATGCTACTCGAGCTTTCCTAATACAGAAGTGGAGAAAAGATTAGACTGCCAACTGTTTGTAAGATTACAGCTGTGGACAGGAGCAGGTGTGTCAGGGGTGTGGGGACAGGATGAGGAGCTATACCATATGGGGTGTGTGCAGAGGGAATGACCAGAGAAATAAAACTGAGACATTTTCAAGGGGGAAAAAAAAGGCAATAGGGATTTATGGCTGAATGAATATAGGAAATGTAGGCAATCCAACAAAAATAACGCCTGAGATCTGTATCAAGATGACTGTGACAATGGTGGGGCCTTTGAAAGAGATCCAGTAGTTGGATGGGAAGAGGATTTCCAAGTAAAAATGGTAAGTTTTATTTTGGAAATGTCGAGTCTGAAATGATGGCAGGACTGTAAATGTCTATGGGCAGCTGAAAATGTGACATTTAAGTTCAAGTGGGTGACAGTGAGAAAAATCAATCAGGTGATTTGGAATTCCTTCGAGGAAAAGGGTTATGTGGAGACAGACAAAGCCCAGGACCAAAGACCGTGGTAGGGGAAGGCTCACAGGCAGAGGACTTCATGGAGCGGAACATCCACAGTACTTCCTCCTAATAACAGGGCCAGAAGAAGGATCAGGATGAGTCACACATCCCAGAAGCCAGGAGAGCAGCTCCAGAAGTAGATAGAGGTCGACAGGATCCAGCACAGCAAAGAGAGGAACTGAGAAGGAAGTTTATATTTCCCAACCTCTTCTCACATCACCGGCAATCCGACTGAATCCCCAAATGGGATGTTAATTTGACATTCTGAGAGATTCTGCTCAGAATGCTTTGGAACTACACCAAGAAGTTCTTGGCAGCCATCCTGACCCTTTTCCCTCCTGTGTTTAAAAAAAAAAAAAAAGAAGGAAAAAGCTATTCCTCTTCTGGAAAAGAATGTAAGACCTTGTAGACCCAATCAGTGTTGAAATAAAATTTCTATGTTCTTGCTGTATTGTAATTGTGCAATGACATGTAAATCTTGCTGGCAGGTCATATGGGGACTGACATATAAAAAGGATGTCTTTGAAATCATACAAAGATCTCGTTGGACATAGCACAGTATTAGCTATATAAAAATGGCAGTGTTCTCATTGCATTGATTTTTTTTCTGTGCAAAATAAGAACAGACCTTTATGAGAACAGCCACATCCCCCGCCCCCCACTGGCCTCCAGTGCCACTCAGACAATTGTGTGCAGAGAACCCAGTCCCTGGGATGAGGAGCAATTTCGGCAAGCGCTTGCTGCTGTGGACACTCACAAGCATTTCCATTTGCTATGTGGATTCATATCTTGGCCAGTCATTCCCTTTATGTGATTTTTTTTCCATCTCTAATCATTTTCTCTGCTTCTTATATTACATCGCTCACTCTGGGCATGTGGCCATGGAGAGGGAGGAAACACATTTTTGTTGATTCTGCAGTGCTTGAGATGTCTGTTAACTGCTGGTGATTTCTCAAGATCAAGAACATGGCGTGACTTTAAAAAATGTTTCCTTCCTGACGGGACAAAATGAGAAGTATCCAGAATTGTTTGTGTTTTTCCAATGCAGAAAGGAAACATCCTGGGAACCAGACAACTCTTTGCCGGTCCTCAAAGACGGCAAGTCCAGACCATGGATGCCTTTGTCTTGAATTGCCATGCATGTTCCCTTTGCTAATGCTGGGGGCCCAATGCTGCCCCCTCTGGGCTGGCTGAGCACAAGCTGGGAGACCTGGGAGGTGTCATCTGCTGTGACTCAAGATTCTCTCCAGTGACCTCTCTCTGTTTCTTCTGTCCTGGGTTGATAAGTTAGTGCACACAACTGTGGCATATAGAGGGCTGTCAGGTGTCACAGATTACCAATCTACAGGGTGCAGGCCCTATGGAGGGTGGGGCCATAAAGCGTTGTCTTGTTGCAAACTTAAGCTCTCCCAGGATCAGCTCTGCTCCACTGCC
>CM053512.1:25097507-25134757 GCA_028627145.1 Eidolon dupreanum
GAGCTTCTGGGCTGGCCAGCACGTAAAGGGAGAAGGCATGGAAACTCAGCCTGCTTTTCTCACATCTTGCTCCACGAATGTCTTCCATCTGGCTGTTCCTGATTTACCCCGTTGTAAGAAACCAGCCTCCAGGTAAGTAAAATGTCTGTCTGAGCTCTGTGAGCCGCTCTCGCAGATTAATCGAATTGAAGGAGGGTTAACCTCTCCTGAAGTGCTCTCCCGGCTTCGGGGATGTGCGGCTTAGCCTGACCCTTTGTGCTCTTGTCAGAACCTCCGGTCTGTAGCCCATGGGTCAGAAGCACAGGTAAGGACCTGAGCTTGCACTGGTGTCTGAAGGGGGAGGGGACAGTCTTGTAGGACTGAACCCTTAACCTATAGAACCTGACACTGTCTCCTGGTGGATAGTGTCCAAACTGAGTTGAATTACTGGACCCCCTGCCAGTCTCTGAGAATTGTTTGGTGTTTGTAGGAAGCCCCTCTCACCAACACATACTCAGTGTAGAGGCCCAGGAACATAGTTTAGAGATCCACCTGGAAAGTCTCCAATAATTACTCATTAAAAACATGAATTAAACATTTTAAGCATTTCTCCTGCTTCTATTCTTTGAAAGGGGCTAGTTATTCCGATATCTCAAGTTGCTCTCCTCTGCACTGTTCAGTCTGTTCATATGTGCGGTGATTTTTGTCTGTTGTGATTTTGATTATCCTTAAGGAGAGGAGTTCTATGTATCTGGTAATGGGAATGAGGTGTGTTCTTTTAGAGTGGTGTATATTCTGCAAACCTTTGGGAGATGGGAAATGTTTGTTGCAATTTTCTTTAACATCTTACAGATAAGGATGAGAGCAGGTGGAAGGTTGTTGGTACCAAAGGCCATATCTTTTGGGCCTAAAGATTTCTTAGAGGATTGACATGACCCATTCCATACCCAGAGAGCAAATGTGCAAGAGCCCCCTTCCCATGATGGCGGGAGTCCCAGGTGTCAGTCTTCCTGAAATGCTCCAACATCTTCCTTCGTATCCGTCCGTGAGTAGCCTGGTAGTTTGGGCCTGGTCCACCTGGGCCTGATCCCATGTCAGTAAGTGATTAGGATGGAGGGGAGCTGCTGACTGAATAGGGCTTGGTGTTGGCAAGTTATGTCCTGAGCCCAGAGCCAGACAAAGCCCTGAACTCACCTAGTGGCTGAGGGTATTCAGGAGAGAGGCAGTATCTCTTGGAGGAATTGATTTCAGAGTGTGTACTCCTCTTCCCATCTTACTGGCCAGGGGCCTTCAGGTTTAAGGTGTTCCACATTACCTTCATCTCAGTGAAGGAGGCTCCCAGCCAAACTGGCCCAGGGACTTTAAGCCCAACCCTTTCCATTCCTCATCAGCCTGTGGGTATAGGGCGGCAGAGGGTTCTGGTGAGCACAAGAAACTCAGGAGTCAGGAGTGGTTGGGTCTCCTCAGTAGAAGCCGGTGGAGTAGGGGTTGACTCTGTCCCTGAATTTTATGTCTCTGCTCCTGCTGCTCCATCTAGCCTAGAGCAAAGCCCTTCTGTAGGAGCTGTGGAAACGGTAACTCCCTGGAACCGGGCTTAGCCATGGGGGATCTCACTCCCTACCAGACCCAAACCCAGAGTGTTGCAGCCCTTAGCGACCTACTCTTTCATCATAAGCACCCTCGCCCAGGGCATAACCACCCCCCCACCTCCCAGGAGATGGGCCACAGCTTTGTGCAGTTGCAGAGAGCACCAGCAGTGGGTCTTCTGCATGGCTCCACCTGCAGCAGCGCCCCAGGAGCCGTGGGTTGGAATGATTCCCAGCTCACCTCTCTGGACCAAGACCACCCACCCTCCTGCTCTTCCGGGGTCTGCTTTCCGAGGACTGGGGCCAGTTTCCTTTGAAAGCCACAAAGCACACAGTGTCTTGTGAGTTTTTTCCTGTTTCCAGGCAATGTGGGTTTTGACCCTTTTCTACTCTCAGGGAGGGTCTTCTCTTTTGCTCTCACCAGCTTGGAAAAATAACTCCAAGCTAATTTCTGGCAAGGCATTACCTTAAAGAGGCAAAGCACTCCACCACGTGTTGTACAGCCATCTGAAGTTATCCAGGTTGGTGGCCTTAGTCTAACTACTGTACAGACGTTCTCATAGGAACCAGGGTGGAGAGAGACCTGACTTGCTCATCTCCTCATTTGTGCTAAATGTAAGCCCCAGACACTAAAGCCAGATGTCCCCGGTGTGGGATCCAGCATCTGGTCACTTCTAAGAAGCATTGGTGGAGCCAGTTGACCCTGTTCCAACTATCCAGTGACTTCAACCCAAGCTTCACCCCACCTTCACCCAAACCAGAAAGTCGGCGTGTTCTCACTGGGACTGACTTTCCTTCTCTCGGATAGGACTTTTCCTCCTGATGCAAAGGATCATGGCTTGGCTGATACTCCTTTTTCTCTGGTCTTGACCACAGTCCATGCTAAAGAAATCCCTCTAAGCTTTTGGCACATGGGCGGCACTATCCCTTACCTACTGGGAGTCAAACAGATGTATAATCACATTATTTTCATCAGGTCACTTCAGTAATGATTTAGGAGTAAAAGGGGGGCATTCTGGGCACGATGTGGTGAGAATTCTTTTGGAGTGCATTATGGAGCCCACTTCCGCTGCCAGAAGAAACATCTCAGTCCTGCCAAGGTGACCTGGTCACTTCCTAGTGTCTTGGATTTCTTAAAATAGCCTAATTGCCCACATTTCTGAATCACCACTTTTACAACGGTGGGGACGGTTTAATGACTTAATTCTCAGAACACCTTTAGGTGAGGGTAAATAGAAAAATGAAACAATGTTAAAGCAATTGAGCACTGAATATATTCATATTTTAAAACTAATAAGAAAATGTAGTCTATCAGGATGATTTGGTATAACCTCTGAGGAATCATAAAAATTAACGCCGTCACTGGGAGGTCAGGAGATGGCAGGGTATGTGCTCTGTCTGCTCTGCTCTTTTCCCCCTTCTTTCTCCTTCATCTGTTTTTTCCTCTCCCTCCCTTCTAACCCTCTGCTAATTCTCTCAACTTCCTTTCTTTCTTCCCTCTGTGCACTTTGTTCTTTAGGAATTAAATAAGAGTCTGGCAGTTTTGAGTTCAAATTGCTGGTTTACAGCTTAAACAGTTTTGCAGAAATTATGAAGGACATTTTTTTAAAAGTCAGAGGAATATGAAGTATTTAATCATAACACTCTGGATATAATCATTCTCCTTGAAAACTACCTCTCTCTATCTTCTTACTTTATTCTCATCTTCCTTCCTTGGACATTTTCTCACCTCCAATCCCATTTCTCATGGTCTGCATATTTCATTAACTGAATAATGTCTATTTGTGCATACATTAATTGAACGTAATATGATTTTAAGATTGATTCTGGGAAACAATGCAAAATAATCTTCAATGCTTTTGTTGTCCAAAGATATGTAAGCTATATTCAGACTAAAAGGTGATGCTTAATGAACTTAAATAAGACCCAGGTGATATAAACTACCTTTTACAAGGTCGTTATTTTGCCATGGTAGAATTTAAGTATGCAATGATAGCAGTGAATTTCAAATGGTCTGAAGGTATGCCTGCGAGTTAGTTTGTTAGCTTTGTTCTACCAACATAAGGCACTTACTATGTAAAAGAGTGGTATGTTCAGGCTTGAGGGCATGTGATTCTTTTCAGACATTTGACATTGCCCACTTGGGCTGTTCCTTGCCTTGGTCTTCAGGGATGTAGACAGGCTTTGAGGAAATTTTGTAATGTAAACTGATGGTGTGGTCTTCAAAAATAACAAAGAATTTCTCAGCTCTTGCTTTACTCTGCCTTCTTAAAGAGTGTAATCAAGTACCTTTATAAATGGTTAAAGGACCATAGCTAAAGTTTGCTAATCCTTTTTACTCTAGCAGGTTTTTATTGGACATACCCCAGGACTCTGCATTTTTGTGCTACGAAGGGTGTTTTTTAATCACTGGTTTGGCTAAAAAGAAAATATGCTTATTTTTTTTTGCAGTTGACAAAAAAGTAGAGTGGAATGCTAATACATTCAAAGGAAAAATCAGAATCACAAAAGAGCTCCTAAAGTCTGAACCAGTCAGCCCACATTACAGGACCAAGTCTATCAGTAGTAAATGGCAGTCTCTGTTTTGGGGTTTTAAAAATCCAGCTACTCAAATATGTAGTTGCTGCTGAGAAACAAGCCATAGTTAAATGTGGTTGCCAAGAAAGCTAATTAAACCCTAGGCTGTGTGAATAGGTGCATAGTATTTAGAACAAAGCCTGCCTCGCTCTGCACTAAATACACCACAGCTGAGCTCTGTGCCAAGCTATGAACACCCCAGTTTACTAGGGATCGGACAAGTTGGAGGATGTTTAGAGGGGAGAATCGGGATGGTAAGCAGTCTCAGACCCCTGGTATAGGAAGAATGGTCACAGAAACTACAGGGGCTTTGCCGGTGAAGAGAGGCCTTGAAGGGAGGGATAAGATAGAGGCATACCTCATTTTATTGTGTTTCACAGATGATGGTTTTTTTGTTGTTGTTGTTGTTCTTTACAAGCGAAATGATTAAGACTTGCTTTATTAAGATTGTTGCTTTATTGTGGTGGTTTGGAACTGAACCCACAATATCTCTGAGTTATGTCTATAGCGGTGACCAATTACCCAAAGAATTACACATGGAAGAGGAATAAAATTTATCAATCAAGGTGTTAAGGGCAAACCTACAGGCAATAGGGCAAATTATAGGTAGTCTTCAATAAAAGGAAGACTTTCTATCTGAGCTATCTAAAGCTGGACGGGCCTGTGCTGAGACGTAGTCAGTAACCTGTCCTGAAGAGGTTCAGATAAGAGATTGGTGGCCAGCATTTGAAGATGCTGTTGAGGCCCTCAAGCTATGCTTAAATTAAATAAACTTACATTTTTTTTTCAATTTTAATATTTTTATTAAAAAGATTTTATTGAGATAATTGACAATAAGAGTAGTTTCAGGTATGCAACATAATGATTCAATATTTGTAAATATTGGGAAATGATCATCACAATAAGTCTAATTAACATTGGTTACCATATATAGTTAGAAAATTTTTTTCTTGTGAGGAAAACTTTTAAGATCTATTCTCTTAGCAACTTTCTAATACACAACAGAGTAGTATTAACTATAGTCACTGTAATGTACATTACATACCCATGACCTATGTATTTTATAATTAGAAGTTTGTAATTTTTCATCCTCTTCACCCATTTTTCCCACCCCACCCCTACCTCTGGCAACCAGCAGTCTGTTATCTCTGAGCTCAGGTTTGTTTTGTCAGACTATTATTGTCTTTGGCTTATTCGCTTAACATAATGCTCTCAAGGTCCATCCGTGTTGTCAAAAATGGCAGAATTTCCTTTTTGGTGCCTGAATTATATTCCATTGTATATATATGTCACATCTTCTTTATCCATCTATCAGTGGACACTTGGGTTGTTTCCAAGTCTTGGATATTATAAATAATGCAACAATGAACAAGGAGGTGAAACTATTCTTTTGAGTTAGTGTTCTTGTTTTCTTCTGATCAATACCCAGAACTGGATTGCTGGATTAGATGGTAGTTCAATTTTTAATTTCTTGAGGAACCTCTGTACTGGTTTTCATAGCTGCTACGCCATTTATATTCCTACCAACAGTGCACAGGCATTCCACATCCTCACCAACACTTATTTCCAATCTTTTTGATTAATAACCATTGGAACAGGTTTGAGGTGGCATCTCTTTGTGGTTTTAATTTGCATTTCATTGATGGTTAATGATATTGAGCATTTTTTCATGTACCTTTTGCCCATCTGTATGTCTTCTTGGAAAAATGTCTATTTAGACCTGTCCATTTTTTATTGGATTATTTGTTTTCTATTGAGTTGCATGAGTTCTTTATATATTTTGGATATAGGCCCTTAACAGATATATGATTTACAAATATCTTCTCCCACTGAGTAGGTTGCCTTTTCATTTTCTTGATAGTTTCCTTTGCTGTTTAGAAGCTTTTTAGATTGATAGAGTCCCACTTGTTTTTTTCTGCTTAGAACTTTCAATTTTAAGATTCTATTTTTTATGAAACTATAAGGTTTTACAAAGGTAATATAAGTATCTTTAATATACATGTTAAATACGTGTTAAAATCTTTTAATAAACAATTAAAAGATTGCTTAATATTAAAAAATGCATAAAGATATTTTGTGGATGTCCCAAAGCCTATAAAGATTGTTTATTCCCATACATGGGAAGCTCCAAAGGCAGAGTAAAAAGCCTGCTAGGTGGGGCTCACCAATGGCCAAGGCCAAGGCAAGGATCTTCCTGGACCTGTTTGGTTTGGGCTCTGTGAGTAGGGGCCACAGTAACAAAGAATAGCCAAAAACTTAGTTCTTCTCTTAAAGAAGGACTCAGAACAGAGCCAAAGCTGCAGTCCCAGGGAGCTCCACGTTTTCTGGACACCCCCACAAGCCAACATGCTATTCCTGAGGACAACCAAAGCAAATAACCAGTCATCTCTAATTCGATCTCCACTGAATACTCGGGCAACACCCAATTTATCATGTAAGGAAATTTAAAGAACATCCTCATTTTACCTGTATGCTTCATAATGCTTTAGTTCATTTACTCGTGAATTATTAGTCACATAAACCTGTGAGTTGCAGCCTTTTTGTACAAAGGGAAGAAGTGATAAATGAAATTACTCCAGAGAAAGCTAATAAGGGCATTTAGCTCCAGAGTACTTAGAGAACCACAGTCTGAGCCTCTCATCCACATATCAGGAAAAGAATAATTCAGAGGCCTAACAAAGGGAAGCTAGGGGTCATAAAAGTTGAACACCTGGCTGACTGCACCCAGCTAGACAGGGCTGGTGTCCATCCATAAGGTTGTCCCAATCATCGTGGATGCCATTTAAAGAGGACAGTTATAGCAAATGTTTACACTGTAATTTTCTGTTTCCAAGATATCAGTCAGATTAAAGTGGAAAGAAATGAGGAAAAAGGTAGACACCATGCTATGTATCATATTGTCTTAGGTTAGGATAGCATGGTAGTCATGATTGTTAGGATGACATTGGAGCCATCAATTTTCACGTCGGTATTCAATATTCATGTCACCTATATAAGAAACCAATTGTTCCTCTCTCCTGAATACTTTCCCAAATTAGATTTCTGGAAGTTCAGAGTCATGCTTTGATAGTAGTATATTTCTGAAGTCAAAGTATTCCTGCATGTCTGGTGTAGGTCCTACTAACCACAGTCCCCAAAATGTACACAAATTCTCAGCATACAAAGCTGCCTTTGTGATTGGAAGTTTGGGGGGCATAGGGAGGGAGGGCAGGGCTTTCAAATGTGTAGAATGGGTTTCAAATTTACAATGACATCTCAGATGTGCAAAAGTAGAACTTTGTTTCTCTGTAACTGCACTCGTTTATGAGGTAGTGGAAAACTCAATCTTGGCACTTTAGGACAATTGACTCCCTCCTGGCTTAAAACCCTCTTTAGGGTAATTCCTCAGTCAAGTCAGAATTTTAACTCCACCAGAACTGTTTTCTCTTGTATTTTCCTCCTGAATGAGTCCCGGGTATGAGTCTGATGCTTTCAGTTCTCTGGCCCAAATTGGCCTCCTTGGTCTTGTCGCCTTGGTCATGGGTGCTGACCTTGGTCCCTATTGCCTTTGCCACTGACACACCTTGTCATGTCACGTGACATGGGGGTGCTGCTTGCTGCTGACCAGGCCCCATCTCTCCAGCAGATGGTGCTGCTCTCACCAGCTCTTCAGTGTCCTCGCCCCTCCCACGGAGCTGTGGCTCTTCTCCCCACACAGAAAGGAATTAGGGAGACTCAAGGCAGACAGTCGCTTGAAGCCCTCTATCAGTCTTGGTCTGCACTGCTGACCTTCCACCTCTACTTATCTTCTCTCCCCATGTTCTTGTAGGGCAGGTGGTAGGCGTTTTAGAGAGAAACAAGGCCTGAGTCCCTTCTGCCCTCAGTCCCCCGCCCTCTACCTCCAGCCAGAATTTCAGCTCAGGAGGCAGGGCACAGCCCCGCAATCACACACACAACATGCACTCCTATGCAGCCCTTTCTCTTCTCTCCCTGCCTGTGTAGGCTCCACCCCCACCCCTGTGTCCTGATTCAGGAAATATTTTTATTGCTTTCATTTGTGATGGAGAAATGATCTTATGCTATGACCTGCATTCCTTAGAGGTTAGCACCGATAAATTCTATGCGCTGGTCCTCCAAGCTTTTACTGTCATCTTAAAGCTAAGCCCTTTTGGAGTTCAGAATAAAACCACTTTTCTTTCACACACACACACATGACCAGCTCTTTCAAGTCTCTTCAACTTCGGATGTTGTGAATTATAAATCCATTCGGCGCTTCCACTTGACTGCTCTCTTCTGGCTATTTCCACTTTCTCCTTTAGTAATGAATGCCGTCGAACCAATGGGAAGAGAGCCAATAACTTTGGAAAGGAAAAGAACCTCAATTTAAACGTTGAAAATATTATTTTTTTAAACCCATATGCCTCTACTTTAGATAAATGAAGATCGAAATATGTGAATAAAAGTCAAGGTGACATCAATCTAGTTTTTCGCAGTCCTGGTGTAGCGTGAGTAAGGAAAAGCAGGTATCACTAGTAATAGCTTAAAGTAACTCACCAAGTTTGTTAATATTTCTGTTTTTAAACTATCCCCCAAAGAAAATCATACTGCCTTCATCAAAATCTAGTGGAGGCTTATACCATTTACCTTTTTGTTTTCATCGACAAAGAACTTATCAATTTTTAAATGTTTGCAATGGTCATGATTTGTTCTGTATTGTCATAAGGCTTTAAGTTTTAGAGGGAAACTAGGTTTTCGAGTCTGCCTTGGGCCTGTTATATGTTGTCTCTGATGTATTTTTTGTAAATTTCTGTTGTAGAAATGATGCAGTTCCAGGTCCAGCACCAGTGATCGCTGACATGGCTGCTCTGCTCCCTCCAGGCCTTCTGTGGAAGTGTTGCTTCTAGTACAGGAATCGCCAGAGGTGCCCTCACTTCTAGCGGCCATCTGCTCTGCCAAGCCCAGGCCCTCCCCAGGCTCCTGGATCTTGTAAGTGTTGGTGGGCATCTCAGCAGAGTTGATGAGATTTTGAGGGATGATCCTGATGGTAGGTAGAGAAAGTGGTCCAGGGAAGGCAGCTCCAGGGAACCTAGAGAAATATGTGAGCCTGAGGCAACTGAAGCTTGGCTTATTGGTGAAACAGAAAAAAAGCAGAGGAAATGCTTTTTAATGAGAAAGAGGAAACAGTATTTAATTTGGCGAACATTTCAACATTTTGCCCAACACTTCTCTACCTTCTCTAAGGGACAGAGGCAGATCTTGGTTTTATGGAGCCTGAAGTTTACATAATCTGGCATGGGGGTATGGGGAGGGCTTGTTAAAAAAAAAGAATATAAAATGTATACAAAATTTGTTATGACATAATGAGAAAAGAAATCACAACAAATTGCATATTTTAAAAAGCTAACAAATAATACAAAATCACTAAGTCCAGAAAAAGAATACAGTATTTTTACTAATTAACTGCGTGCTATACTTTTGTACTACTTTTCCTTCTTATAGTCCGTGGCTGTATGTTTTTCAGTTACCCTTTTAAAAAAAATTATAATTTCATTTTCTCCAGAGTAGAATCCATCTTTCCTCTGGCATAGTTGATTGAAAGTTGTTCATGGATAGTATGAAAAGATCGTTACTGGTAATGTCATTTAAAATTTTAGGGTTGTTGTTGAATTTGGGATAACCTCTGTTGAGTTCTCTTTATATGTAAGCTATAAAATCTGGAAGAATTTTTCCCCAGACTGGCTTCTGGCTCCATGTGTTTCAAACTATGTTTTAAGTTCGCGACCCACACACTTGTGGGTGCCAGAAGCCACAATACGATCGATATACTGTGATGCAGATTCTGGCCCTGCGCCTCTCGTCATGATGCAGGGTGAGCTGGCATAACGGGTGGTAGTTTTCCTGGAATCCGTTCCTGAGTCGGATGACTAGCAGCAACTTTAACTGTACACAGACGTGTCTGTGAACCAGATGAATATATTCTTCTAAGCCTAAATGTGTCCTTAATTCAACTTCCCCTTAGCAGGATCCCAAAACATTCGTGACCACTTCTGTGCCATCTAACGCAAGGGGAGGCACAGGGTGGAATGTGAATAGTCTTAAACATCCGAAGTTAAAATATCTTACCTTTTGCATATTTTATTAAAAAACAGATATTGCTAGGGGCCCTCCTAGGACCTTGGAAGGGGCCTGTGCGGATGAGGGATTCTGAAGCTTCCATTCCATTGGCTTCGTAGTGTAGCCATATCTGATGGGGTGGAGGGCACTGAGCAAGGAGAGAAATCAGATTCTTTCCGAGAAGATCAGCACAAAATACCACAATACATAGCGTCCATTTCAGTGACTTGCTATGTCCTTTTGAAGGAGAGGTGAGGGGTGGGGATCAATAAAGCATAAAGCTGCAGCTCAGAGACAGGAGTTTCTGCAGACTCTTGAGCATTTGCTTACCCCAGTGCCCACTGGCATAGGCAAACCACCCCCTGCCTTGGCACAGCCTCATTATGATGAGTTTCAGGAGAGATTTAAGCAAAGTCTCTGCCACCTTCACTTATTGGACAGTCAAATGATGTGAGGTTTGTTATCACTCTGTTTTCTTTGCTCTGTTGCTGCTGCGAATGGCTGGTGACATTGGTGCTCGGTGACATATCTGCTAACAAAGGGCGCATGCTTTGATACGTCAAAATGCAGTGACTGCCATTCTGGTGTGCTGAAGTTTGGTGGGGAGCACATGGAGTGAGAGGCCACAAAGGCAGCATTTAGCTGAGGAATTACAGTTGTTCCCCATTCAGGTGTATTTTCTCCTGTCTGGAAAAGTTAATGCATTTCACGGTTGCTACCAGAGAAGGACACAGACCCTAGGCTATCTCTCGGTTCAACAACGACTATCTTATGTAACAACCATTCACTTTACGACCACCTTAGGAACCACTAAGGAACATAAGAAGGAGTACACAGAACTGGTTGTGAGGCTTCCCTTTCTCCCTCGGATTCAGATGGGAAAAGATAATCATCAATGCCAGAATGATGACAGTCAGGATGGAACAGTGACTACGTGGTTATTAACCAGTCGATGCTTGTCCTAGCACCGCCGTGTCTATCTGGTGCGATCAGAACTATTTTCTATACACCCTTCCTATTCAATGCCATCAGAATTTTAGGAGTGATGCTTAAAGTAATTATCTCTCCCCCATCCCGTTTTCTTTTTCCTCTGAATTGCTGCCAAAGCAACTAAACTCATATAATTTTAGAGCTGGGAGCTCAGGGGGAGAGGTTTGGATCCTGATGAGCCAAGCATGGGAGAGACTTGAAAAAATTTGAACAACCCTCAGTTGTTGATCCTACACACTTAATATTAGCTGATGTTGGCAGAGGTTTATATTGGAAAGACCGCAGCTTTCTGTGCCCCACATAAGCAAGATGAAACTCAGAGAAAGTAGTGTTGGTTTAATTTAGAAAGGTTCTGGTTTTTATTTGATGCTAAACAAATCATGCAGTTTACAAGTCCTGTGACACTCAAAGATCTAACCAGTATTTTTTAATACGCTATATAGGGTCTATGAAAGACAGATGCTAGGATGGGGGCTTTGAAAATATAAAACAGCTGTAAATAATAACCCTTGGACATTTCACCTGTGCTTGCTTCTTTTCTTTATATTATTTTGTTCTAATATTAATTTTGATCTGGCATCTTCTTTCTGTCCCTCCAAATGCTTTTTGCCAAAACATATTTTTGGAATAAGAGGCAAATTGGATGCTTAAACTTCATTACGTTATTCCCTCATCTGTCACCTTTCGCTTTTTAACTCTAGCATTTGTATATGTGGATTTATAAACCTCATCTAGTGTGAGCAAGGAATGTACATGATGATATTATTTTTCAACCTGAAAGCCCAGGATTTCAAATACTTTGGTTTAGCTAGTAGAACGCAACCTCAGAGGTTTTCCGGGCTCTGCAAGCCAGGTGCTGCAGGAGGCACACCCACTCTCCCAGGAAGACCGTTCGGAGGTGCTCAGAGGGAACTCATTTCCTCTTCTGCCAGACGCGTATCCGGGCCCGGCCTGGGCTCTGTTCCCACACCCTGACATCAAAAACAACAGCAGCATTGCTGAGAAGATGATTTTTTTTAAATCTCCGCAATTTAGTATAGATGTGTAGAATTGATTTTGCCTTCCAACAGGCTCCAGTCACAACGACAAGATTCTAGGCCATTTTGTCTGCTATGCTGGGCACAGACAAACTTGGCTACAGGAAAAAAGAGAAGCCATGTTTTCTTACAAGTTGTCCATGAAAAAAAAATATAGGGAAAGAGTGATATATGAGCCATTCGAAGAATAGACATGTGTTGATGACTAGATTTCTTCAATTGGAAAGAGAACTCAGTGGTTTTGGCCTTCAAAGCTTAAGACCCCAGGGGGCATTGTGACTCCAGTGGTCCCAGGAAGCTGAAAATGAGGAATACAGTCAGTATGGCTTTTACAATCTTTGATCAACTCATCTCTCACAGTGAAATTTGGTACTCGAACGTTTTGCTGGAAAGGAAGCAGGCTTTAGGAGGTCTGGTTTCGGGGGTGCTCCAAGAGCTGAATGTTAAATTGTTCCAGAAAGTCCTGGCAACTTGGTACAGCAGATTCGATCAGTGCCATACGCACGACCTGTCTCAGTAATGGTGCCGTGCGTGTGACGAGGACTGCAAAGCAGCTTGTGCTAGTGGGGGAAATGACAGGCACAGGAAGGAGAAGCTGGGAACACTGAAATTGTTCCTAATTGTGCAGTGAGAAAGAGGGGGCTACTGCGTGGCGGAATGGCACGTCGGCTAGAAGGGGGAGTGATCAGCTGGGCTGGCAGGAAGCGCGCAGACGTGTTGTGTGAGCTGACAGAAGAGGCAGCAATCTGGAGGAGCCTCGGATCGCAGAGCCTGAGAGAGAGGGATTTCATTTCTTCCACCAGGGAGCTGGGTGGGAGGCCCAAAGGAACCTTTCATGGGAACTACGGAAAGGGCTCCTCTGTTCCAGAAGGACGAGCTGTGAACTAGATGCTCACTGTTTTCAAAGGCCTAAAAGTCAGAAACAAGTTTTCTTCAGTTTTCTGGTAGACGCTTTCTTGAGAGGATTCCCACTTAGGTTCCATCTACCCTTTCTCCCCTATCAAGATTCCTCCTTCTAGAGGTCTAAAGCTCACAGCTTTTCCATAGGGACATGTTTTTTTCAAGTAGCATTACTGGTGTATTTGGTCTGAAAAGCATCTAATGTACTAGAACATTGCCGTCACCACATTGAGCCTACCACGTGTTTGGTGTGGCTAACGTTTGTCAGACAGTGCTGTTTCCAATGTAGGCCTGAATGAAAGAAAAATGTAAAGTTGAAGGAGATGTTTGTCAGCTTTGGGAAATATCGAATTGTCCAAAGCCTAAGTCTTAGACTGTTGTAAGTCTGCAGAAGGAGGCTCTCACTGACTTGTCCAAAGGGAGCAGAAAGTGGGAAACCTTTGGAGAGCTTGGAGGAATTGTCACTGGGGAGCTCTTTTCCCACCTCCCCAGGTCACACAGGCTCACACTGAGCCCTGGGAGGAGAATAATGGTCCCTAAGACTCACAGCATGCTTTGGTCTGTTTGCTCAGAAAGGTACCGTGGCATTCATTGAATGACTTCGTGGCCCTGTCCTTGGAAGTAAGCCTGTGCTTAGGGGCACAATATGGGGTTGGACGTAAAGGAAATTCCCTTGTTGCTGTACTTGGGTTACAAGTAATTGTCAACATGGGAGGGTGGATCAGTGGTGGATCAGTGACTTTCCAAACTGGTGGCTGACCTCAAGAGAACTATTATAGACATTGTGGGAACCACGGCCTGAGAAAAGAATTACTACCTCCCTCTCTGTCCCATGACCCCTGAGAGTCTGCTCGACATGATGGCCTTTTGTTCTTGGAGAGAACAGGAACTTTGGAAAGTGAGGTCACTCCGTTGCTTCTGTAGGTCATCTTCCCAGACTTGTCTAAGCCTCAGCATCTTGGTCTTCAGCTTTGTTTTGCATATATGTTTTCTGAAAGTTTTTTTAAATTATGAACTATTGTATTTCAAGCATACAGAAGAGTGTGAAAAATAATATAGATATCCAAATATCCACCATCCAAATTTAACAAATACTAACTTCTTGCCTCATTTGTGTCATATTTTTTAAAATTGTAGATAGAATTCAAATCCATGCATATTTATTTTTAGTAGATAGAAAAGCATAAACAAGTTTCATTCCTAGTAAGTTGTTGGCTATACACAGCAGCTTCTTTTGAGTCTTCAAATAATGGAAACTTTGTGGATTTGTGCACAGCACTGAAGATCCAGCAATTTGTCCCAACCAGAAAAATTGCCAAGAGTGTTTGTCTGAATGCTAGAACAGGTTTTCTCAGATTTATGTATATTTCTCCACCGCTTTTCCAAATGTCCATCCTAACCAAATGCCAAGGACCCTCTAGTTTCAACAGTTATAGGTGTGAAAAAGTTCACTCTATCTACTCAGTCTTATCTCATTGAATAAAAAAGGATTACTAAATATTTTTAGAAAATTCAACAGCCCTTTAAATGTTCAAAACTTTTCAATGTCCACATAAGCAAAACTTGTGGAAAGTTAAGTGTTAATTCACCTACTGTGATAGAGTATTTAAGGCTTTATAGAGAGACATCTCTCTTGAATTCTAGTCCTAAATTTCCAATTTAATTCATTTCTACCAGAATGCCTTGTGAATGGTTCAAACTTGAAATGCCTTAAGCTAAACTTATTCTTTCCATCTGATTATGTCCTCTTTCCAATTTCTTCCCTCCCCCCATTAAAGGTACCTCTGGTCTTCCAGCCACACTAATTCAAATTCTTGGAGTCAGCCTCAATTCTCTTGTTTCCTTTGTCTTCAACACCCAATGATTCACTAAGTCCTGTTGAATCTTTCCTCAAAATATCTGTTACTTCATTCCAATCCCATTGTTATTTTTCACCTTTATGGTTGGGCTATAGCAGCAGATTCTGCCTTTCCTCTTTCTTTTTTCAATCTATTATTAATATCAGATTAATCTTCTAAAGGAAGTATTCAGCGCCAGTCTGCTCAGTGATTCAGTGTTTCTGTAGCTTACCAAAGACCAGTTTGTTTGTTTTTACCTAAAACCTTCAGCATTTTTCATAATTTTTTCTATCCCCCACCCTAAAAATGTATTCCACATCACTACCCCACTGAAGGCTCTGCCCCATGCACACAGTACTACTTGCCCTCTCTAATTCTGAGTCCTGTTCAGTGATTTCCTCTGCCTGAATCTTCCTTCTCCTTCATTGGGCACCTAGTATGAATCAGATCATGTGGTAGGTTTGAAGAACAACAACGAATAAGATAGAAACCACCCCTGCCTTATGACCTAGAAAATAAAAGAATAAATAAGCAACCAGCCTTCCGGGCTGTGCAGGAAGTGCTGTGATGAGGAAAGAAGGGAACCCCAGACCAGAGGGAATCATCTCTCTCAACTCCTACCCATCCTTTAATACGCAGCTCAAATGCCTTCTTAACAAGTGTTGTACTTGAGAGCACAAGTTAGAAGTTGCACACACCCAAATTATAACCCTGACTCTGCTGCATGCTAGGCATAGGAATGACCATGCTTAATTTACAGTTTTACTGTGTCAATCTCTTAATCTGTAAAAATACAAACTCCTGTATCAAGAGTTTTCCCATTCAGTAAATATTAAGTATGAGAACGAAGTACTCTCCTTGGTGATAAGGATACAACTATGAACACAGGAGAAATCCTGGCTCTTATGGTACTTATTTTTTATTAGGGAAAAGTAGACCTTAAATATGTAAGTTATACAGTATATTAGAGGGTGGCAAATTCTATGGAGAAAATAGACAAGAGAGAGTGTAGAGGGCTTGCAATTTTATTCATTTGTTCTTTAACTTATTTTTTTTTTAAAAAACAGTATTGTACATGACAGGCACTGTTCTAGGCCCTGGGAATACAGCAGGAAGCAACAAGCAAAAATGTTTGCTTTTATGGAACTTACATTCTGGTGGAAGAGACAAACAAGATTTAAAAAACTGGAAAATATAGAGATGTGATGTAAAGTGGAAAGAAAGGATGGGAAAAAGAGTAGAGATATTCAAATATTAGGCAGGGAGGCCAGCGAAGCCGACCTGGAGAAAGTGGAGAGGAAAACCAAAGGGACAAATAGAGAGGACACTAAGCGCAGCAAGTCCAAAGGTGCCGAAGTGGGACTGTGCTGGGGTGGGTGGGAGAAGTGAGGGGGAGAGCAGAGAGCTGTGGAGAGGTGAGGATGGTGAGGCAGGTCAGGGTCCTGTGGGTGGTCGTGAGGACTCTGGCTTTTATTTGGATTGACATGCAAAGCCGATTTGGAGCAGATAAGAGACTTGATCAGGCTTATATTTTTAATGGGATCCCTCTGGCTGCTGTGTCAACAGTAGTCTGAAGGGGAACCAGGGCAGATCTGGAAGGGCAGCTGGGGAGCTACTGAAATAATTTAGTCAAGGGGTAATGTTGACTTGGACTAGGGTGATGGCAACAAGTAGGGAGAAGTGAGAGGGCTCTGGATATATTTTAAAGGAAGGACCAACAGGGCTTGTGATGGATCGGGTATGGGCACAGTAGAAATAATTTGACTCCAGTTTTGTCTTGAGCAACTAGAGAGTGGAGTTTCTCTTTACCGAGGTAGGGAGGACTCTGGGAGGAGCAGGTTGGGGGAAACTAGTAGGGGTTCAGCTTTTGATGTATTGAATTTGATTTAGAATGATCCAATGAGGTTTCACTGAAAAGGAGAAAACAGATCAACAAAAACTTGAAGGAGATGAGGCAAAACTTGGGAAGACTAACTGGAAGGACGCACGAGAAAGTACCTAGCACAGTGCAGTGCCAAACAAGCTCAGGACCAGTTAATTTCATTCCATCGTCCATAAAGATCTGCTTATGTTCCAGGGGGAAGCAGCTGATGCTTACTCATCATCACATCCTCGCTTTAGTGGGTAGGCCTTACCTTGTGCATTGTAGTTGCTAAACGATGTCTTCTGAGTGCATGAGAGAAAGGAAAAAGCTATAATCAGTAAAGGAGACTGTCCCAGCAGTCTTCCCCTCCAAGGACAAGATTCTGTGGGGGTTCTCCAAGTGCAGCTCCACCTGCGGCAGAATCAGCAGGGACTGGGGTCAAATACAAATTCTTGGACTCTTTCCCAGACCTTCTCAATCTGAATTTTTTGTGGGGAAGGCTGGGATCTCTCTGTAACAGACTCATCAAGTGATTTTTCAGAAACTAAAATTTAGGAACTACCAACCCTGAAGATGACCGCTCATTGACACTTTTCCTTGGAAGGAGATATTTTTCTAGCTGTGATGTGGTGAATTACAGCTGCTCTGCAATTTTATGATAATGTGTACTCATCACCTAATCAAACCGCCCCAGTTGAGTTAGAACCTGGCTGGCTCAGATCCCCACTTACGTCGTCAGGTGATTGCTTCAGCAAGAGAGGCTTTTTGCCAAGTAGCTCTCAGTTGAACTTTTTGCAGCCCAAGGAGAGAAGTATGAGGAAATACATAAATGCCAAAAATCTTATTATTCTAGGAGTTTTCAATGAATATGATTTCATCACAGGTTCTCAAGGAATAAAGCAGCACACCTACTTCATTCCTGACTATAATGAAGCAACAAACTTGGTTTCTTCATACTGTCAGTGAGTCTATGCCATAAAAAGGAGTATAAGTCTCATGTTGACTTTTGAAACCATATATTGAAAGGGACAAATTAAAAGATGAACCAAAGATTAAGCTGTTCATGAAGCCAGGAAAAGGAGATGAAAAAGAATTGGATGAAAGAGAAAAAGCTAAAAAATTGGACAAAGAGAACCTGGATGTCGAAAGCACCAAGGGCAAAGCTATACATGGCCCTAGAGTTCTGACCACAAACTTACAGGGGAAAAGCCGAAGAGCCCTGAAGATGAGAGTGGCAGAGACTATGGGGAGACAACGAGATTATAACTGAGATCAAGAGCTTGTACTTCAGGAAACAGACTATAGCCACAAGGACAGGCAGAAGGAGAGGCTTTTAAAAGAGGAAGAAGAAATGAAAAGAGAAAGAAGCACTTTGGGATAAAGGAAAGACTGAAAATATAGAATCCGTAGGCAGCTCGGAAAAAACCTGAAAAGGAAGAGGAAGTGGCTGAGATGTCATAAGAAACAAGGGTTGCCCAGGACTGCGGCTTTACCGAGCTCAAAGCCGATATCCTCTCTGCGCTGATGCCAGCACCAAGCCTAGAGATTCAGGAACAGGGGAAAGCAGGTCTCATAACCTGAGTGCATGCCCTCCCCAGGTACACCAGCACTTGTTCCTGTTAAATGGCAGCTTTTAGTCTTAGCTTGTATTGCATTGATGTCAAATATCAACATCACTTAAAAAAAGAAAAGAAAAAAAATTTTTAAAGCCCTTGATGGCCCATCTTTCCATGCCATGACAATGTCAACTCCTTGAGGGCAATTTTAGTGTGTTTCATTGCTCTCCCCAGTGCCTAGAAGAGTGCCTGGTGCACAGTAGTCACTCAGTAAATATCTGTGGGTGGATGAATAAATCCATTCCGCTCCCAGGAGTGAAAAGCCAAACTTACACACATTTCCATCTGTGGAGGATCACTGTTTTCTGTAGTTTACTTCGTACCTCACCCCACCAGTTAACTACCCCTTATATAAATCGGTGCAGTTTCACTTAAGATCTAACTTTCTGGTGACCCCGTAAAAAATTGGCAGAAATCCTAGGAAAGGATGATATTGTAATTGGTCTTGTGGGGGATCCCTGGAGGGATAAATTTCACATCACTCATGTTTCCAGATGGGCTTTAGTCCCCAGGGCAGTCATTCCAGAACCTTTTCTCAGTCATAAGTTTACTTCAAGAAACATAAAGAGTGATTTAAGGCTTCGTGGCTCCCACCAAGGCTCCCCTGTTTCTGGTGCAGAGTGGGAAGTAGGGCAGAGGAGAAGGCAGCCGGGGTGAGGGGCTGGTGCCCACAGGATGGGCACTGCGTGGGAGATTCTAGTCTGCAGTGTCTCTCTGGAGGATGAGGGCATAGGGGGGCAGAGGGACAGGTTAGAGACAGAATTGTCTGCGTGGCCAGGCAGTTTGGGACGCTTTCAGCAGCAAGAGCCTTGGGTGCTGCATGCCAAGTTCGTCGTGAGTGCGGGTCCTTCCCACCCTTCCACAGCAATAGTCTTTGAATGCCAAGGCTAGTGTCCAAGTCCACTTAGCTCAGTGCATTGGAGTGCTTTGCAACTGAGGTTTAATTGTAGCATTTCTTGAGCTTTTGCTAGGTAACTCCAACAGATATTTATGTGCCAGCCTCCTTGCTGGGTGCTACGGATACAGCCATGAAAAAGGATGTGGGGAACATTTTTATCAGTGAAATCGTCTCTGTTTCATGGCCTCAGATTCTAGCCCTAGTCAGATATTTCTCAAATGTCTGTTGTTTTCAAAGGCATGCATGCAGAGGAAGTAGGTCAGAGTAAATTCTTGAAGAATTCTCAGCTATAGGTCAGAGGAACCCCATATTCTAAGGATGTGATGTAATGAACTGAAAATCAGTCACACACACATTAGGCATTCAACTCCCGTGAGGCTCACCCAGAATTCCAGGGTAAGCCTGAAAGGACCAAGTCTTCATTTATGAAGGAGGGAACCGTAGCTTGCCCGGACTGCTGCAAAACCTCCTCGGTGGGAACCCTTGATGCCACTCTTACTCTGCAGAGTCTATTTTCCACATTGTAACCAAATTATTTTATCATGACTTGGCTCAAAATCCTCCAGTGGCTCTGCTGCAATTAGAATAAAATCCCATCTCCTTACCAGGATCTACACAGCCTTAGGATCTGGCTCCTGCTTATATTGCTGACTTCATTAAAAGCTTATTCTGGCCTCAGAGTTGACCTGAAATTCTCCCTCACCTTATTTTTCTTGCCTAGCTCCTCATTATTCAGGGCTCAGTTCAAATATCTTCTGAGAGAGGTTCTCCCTAACCACCCCTCTTAAATAGCTCCATACCTTTTCCCCACAGTTGCTTTATCCCTTTAGCATATTTCATATTCTTCATAGAAGAAACTTCAAGAGGTTCATCTTATTTATCTGAGTACATGTTATTACCCACGTCCCCTGATTAGAATGTAAGTTCCTTGAGAGCAAGAGAGTAGGTGGCACTCAGTAAATATTTAACTGAATTATGGCCTATCACATTTCCTAAACCCAGAGGTCTTCCCGGGACATCTGTGGCTGTTACCAGACTGCCGATGCTCTGACAGCACTATAGAAATCCTATTGGAAAACATAGTACATGACACACAACCCCAGCACCTGGTGTTAGCCTAATGCTTGATAGTTTTTGTTAAATTAGCTTAAGCTAAATTAGCAGCAAACCAATGACTAGAAAAATCACATGTGACCAAAGAATCCCATTAATTTTTCAGTGAGTCAGATAGTGTTCCAGGAAGATGAGTTCATAATGACTGCTTGTTAAAAGCTGATGTCATCTCCTTTCCTTTACTGGAAATGCATGGCTGTGACAGAGCCTAAGGAGCATGATCCTACCTCCCCCACCCCCACCCCCCAAAAAAGTCCATAACTGGGCCTGGGCTGGTTAAAATGTGATGGAAGGGAAATGGCACAGCATTGCTGCACTTGATGTCATGTTGAGACTGATTGTCGGTAGGATGATGCCCTTCTGTAATATGTTTAGTAGTTGCACTTGCCAAATTGACAACCTCTCTGTTTAAAACTGACAAGGAGAAAATTAAGTTTTCCCTTGTGTTTTTGTGTGTGTCACACGTGAATAACCCATTGCTTGGCAGCTAGTTAAAATTTATATTTCCCTTGTCAGATTTTTAGCAAGTGTGAAGATTGGGTTAACATAAGTCTCCCCTTCTTTTGCCCTCTTTAGTAACCAGTTAGCTATATTTGCATTTCTTTTTATATAAATCTTTTTTCCATCCCTTTGACAGCATGGTATCAGAAATGCAATTATCTTCACAGATGTTCCATGTTGGAATGTGTTTGCTCTTATAATAAAAACAGGCATAAAGAGTCATGTTGCATGTACATATTCAATCCTTTTGATGACTTAAGGTCAGAGGTGGTTGTTTTCCTTAGTGGAATGACCAACAAAAAAAAGATTTGTCAACTGCTGGGAATTTGAAAGTTTCTAATCCTGCTGGAATGGGAAGTTCTAAACATTTGAGAAATAGATTTCCCTATTCATATAGATTCAATTACAGATCCTAAACCATACAATTATGTCACTAACTTATGGAAAAGAAGACTCACTTCAACTTTAGCATGATTTTCACGCCTGTGAAACACCTGGAGTGGTGTCTTCCTACTCTTTTCTCAGCTCAATTGAATGACCAAATCTCAAAACTGTGGAAAACAGACAAGTTTTGCTCTGACCCTCTCTTCATGTCTCTTCTTGATCCACAACTTAACATAGAATTGCAGCTGAGAATCACTTACTGGCAGCTGTAGCCACAGATCTTCTCTCCACATCTCAGGGAATTAAGAGTCATCTCAAGGTTTCACAAACAGTGCCGCAGAAACAGGGCTGATCATCACCCTGTACAAGGGACAAGAACCAGAGAGCAGGATATGAATTTTCTCACTCCAGAGAAACCCAGGAGAGATACTCTCCGAAGGCCTAGAGGAAATTTGTTTCTGACCCGAGGGTCACAGAATAGCTCACTATGAATTTTAATAGATTGGCTGCCAAGTCATTGCCAATTCATCTCTGATTTTGACAGAAAAAAATTGTTACAGAAATGAATTTAGCAGGAAGTTTTGTTTTTGTTTTTGTTTTAACATGAGGATGGTCTTACAGCTGCTGAAAGTCTCACAGAAGGGATGGTAAATAAACATATGCAACAAGGGCGCATTCATTTTCAGAACTTTCTGCTTGAAGAGGAGTCTGGAAAACTAAGGTTTACTTTGGATTATAAACCTTTAATTCTGACAAGGGAGTTCTCCTTCTACTGCCCCAAACAGGCGAAACCAATTTTGTGATGCTGTGAGACAAGGCTGAAGGGACAGGGCATAAGAAGACCTGTCACATGGTATATGTCAAATGAAACCAACACCAACTTTGGTTTGAGAAGCGGAACTCTTAGACCTCCTTTCCTTTTCTTGTGTGCTTTAGAGGATCCCGCTGTGCTTCTACCCAGTTCTCTCCCTATTTTTCCCGACTTTTCTCTCCTCAAAGTCACATTTTCTCTTTCTCATACTTGCTATCACATATATTCATTATAATATTTTAAAAATTCACAGTTGAATTATTAAACATCCTAATATCTGTAAAAAAAACTGAGCAGTCTTCCCAGGAATTTACGCTTCTTGACAGATAATGCCGATCTGTTCATTCAACATGCATTCCTGGTCACCTTGGCCCTCGTTTCCTTTACTGGCTAGAAAGGAAAATTCTCAACTTTCCAGCTTCTCTTGCAGCTAGGTGGAGCCTGAGGAGTCTGATTCCTGGGTGAAAACCTGTGTGGGATTTTTCCGGCCTGACCACAGGCAATTCCAAAGGCTTCACAAGGCAGACCTCCAGGGAGAAAGCTGCCTGCTGGACACCAGACTCTTGCACAGCTAGTGTGTTATAGTCTCAAAGGGGCTTGCAGTCAAAGACCCAGGGACCCTTGGCCTGCCATGCTCTGTAGTTCTAGTTGCATTCCTAGCCCGGAGCCTTTATTTGGAGATCTAGATTGAGAAAACCTTGAAGACGTTTTTTTTCCCCACTCTGACTCAATACTTTTCTACTCCTAGCCCTTCTCCTTCACACTCCTCCCTTCCTCCAGGCCCATAAAACTACAGGAATCTTTTCTTCTGGGCTTCCTCAAGAGTAAGACAATCAGGTTTGTGCTGACCTCCCGCCTCCATCCTCCAGTGGTGTGGGAGTGCCAGTCCATGGGGTAAAATGAAGCTGTGGGGTAGGTTCTTTCTCAATTTAGCCTCTTGCTTACACTGTTGCATTAAACAATTTAAGGTTTCACTGTTGCTTTCTTTTTGGTTTGTTTTCTGCTTTAATTGGCTGCTCTTACACCAGCTCTCTCTCCCACCTCACCTGAGCTCCCGACAGAGCTAGGTGACACAACTTTGGGCAATAAATCAAAGAGGAAGTCACCCGGATGGTTTATAAGAAAGCTTTTACTTTCTTGCTCAGGCAAGTAAGGGAGTAGGGGCTGGGGAACAAATGGCATTCTTCCTTCATCCTGCTTAGAATGCAGGATTGATGCCTGCAGAGGCAGCAGCCATGACATGAACGTAACATGATTAATCAAGTCCTTACAGATGCTGAGAAGGTTTAAAGAGGCTGGATTTTTGATAACACCAAGTTACTCCAATAGCCTTGCGATATATATTTTTGTACTTCTTATGCAAGTAAAATAGACTTCTTATAGTAATTTTAAAATATGTCCACAAATTCTTCTCATCGAAAGGAAAAGTCTAATTTCATTCTTCTTAGTTATGGATCAGCTATAGCTCATTGCTTCTAACAAAGAGAATACAGCAAAGATGATGCTGAGGACAGGTCGTTGAAGGTGATACAGCTTCTCTTTTATTTCTTTTTCTCTCTCAATACGTGCCTTGAGAGCCTTTACCTGACAGATAAGATGTCCAGCAATACTAAAGCCTCCATGCTAGAGAGCCCACATTTTATTATTTTTCTACATGAACATGATCCTGCAGCTGCTGAAAGTCTGACAGATAAACATACGAGCCAGGGATAGAAAGCTGGAATGTTGAGCACTAGGATTTGGATTACTTAGGATTTAGCATGAATCATTCTTGGGGGACCAAGGAGGAGAGTAATGAATGATACTAATTAGCCTCTAAGTATTCTCTGTAACTAGAGGATATTGGGTTGCAACTGGAAAGCTGGGGTAATTATCTCTTTATTATGTATGAATCTATTTACATGATCCACCTGGGCATTTATGACTGGTTAGCTCAGATAAATGGATGGCCAGGCTAATGACAATATCATGGATTCAGGCCCTGTAGCTGCCTTGTATTCTAGAGAAATAGGCTCCATCCCTTGTAGTAAAAGATGGCCACTCAGTCTGGATGCACAAATATAACTTTATCATGTAATAGTAATAAGTCATTATGTGTTTTATCTGTGTTTTCAGAATTTGGTGGTCTCCCTGGAGACACTTGAGGTGGGGGTGGGGGTTCTTTACCAAAACTCAACATCATAGCTCTCAACCCATTCCAATTTCTCTGAGAAATGCTCCTGATCCACCTGAGTGGGCTCCTAGTGGCTCTGCCTATGTTATGTGACTCACTTTGCTGGCCTCGGATGATTGAAGAAGAGGTAACACTTGGTTCAGGCAGGACCAACCCAATCTCTCCCAGGAGCAGGAATGGACAGTCAAATAAGCAGTCTCTGCTAACGACTGAAACAGTCACAGATAAATTCATTAGCTGTGGTTCAGCCATATTCAGTCTTATGGAAAGGAAGGCAGAGAAAGCTGGGCTCTAGTGTTAGAGAATGTGCAAGAAAAAGCAGAGAAGAGATGGTCCAAGAATACATCTTGAGATTGTGGCTGCTTTTCATTTCTTAATTCCAGCCCTTTCTAAGGTCTAGCTGTACTCCTCCCCTTAATCCCTTGGTACACATCTATATCCTTACACCTGATTTCCCCAATCGTACTTAAGTTCATTGTTTTTTGTTACTTGCCACCAAAAAGTCTATCTAACATAACTATAAACCATAGGAGAGGGAAAATAATTTTCCTTCTAGCCTTCTGAGTTCTTAGCTGAGACTCTTAGAATAAAAAAGATTACTAAGAGAAAAACAAACAAGTTTATTAATGTGCTTATCTCATCATATGTAATTGGGAGATGCCTAGGGAAAGATGAGTAACTCCCCAAGGTGGCTTAGAATTCAGGGTTAAACGCCATCTTAATAGGGAAAGGGGACGGGGGACATGGGCCTCTTAAGGGAGAGAAAAGGAAGTTTAAGAAAGATGAATGGGATCTTAGAAGAATAGATGGGAAGTATGACAGTTTGTGACAAAGTTGGGTGTGGTGTCAATTTTTAATCTCCTCCTGTGACAAGAGTCAATCTTCTCTGGATGATGAAACTCCTGCGGTGGGAGGCAGTTTATGACAAGTGATTTCCTTTTGGAAGATCTGTCTTTTGGCAGCTAAGTGGAGTTCAGAGAAAGCCTTTCCCTACATTTGCTGTTTTTCAAATTCCTGCAGCTCAGCATAATACACCCAAGTGGCATATTTGGGGTGGCATACCTGCTATCCTTCAAAACCTTGTGCGCTGTCTCCCCCAGGGACTTCCATTGGCCATGAGAGGCAGGAAGGAATGTGGAAATGCATATGCATCCACTGTGGCTGAAGTGAAAAACTTTTAAGAGCGCGGTCTTCTGCAATGGCACCAGCAGCGTGATCTTTAAACAAAGGACAGCTGTACCGGTCCTGCAGAGCGTGGCAAGCTCTTCTTTCTATTCCCAAGTTGATTTTTTTCCCTAATGGGAAAGAATTTTCCTGAGGTAGTGACGGAAGAATCTGCGCTTTACAAAACGAGTCCAGATCCTTGCGCGGTCACAGACCCTCACCAAACGAGAAGCTGTCCTCAGACAGCCACAGCCGACTTGTCCTCATAAGTTATTCGCACCGTCCTTCGCTAAAACTATCTCCATGGGGTGTCACCAAATGGAATTGCTTTCCCAGGCTCAGTTCTATAGACATGTCCCCAAACTGCACTTTATTAGATGGTGTGTCTGGTGTTTTCAGTGGTTAGCAAAAAGGGGCAAAACAAGGCTGCTTATTTCAGTATAATGTCTCTTCTTTATCAGGCTGGACAAAAAGTAGAGGGAAAATAGCAAAAGACTTTAATTGTGAATGTGAAAGACAAGAATGAAGGAAAGAGGCTAACAATCAAAATAACCTAACGAGAAGCAGTGGGCTGGGAGTAGGTCAGTATGTGAATTCCTTAAGGGCTAGAGCATTACTTTGTCCCAGAGCCAAGAACTTTGCCTAGAATAGAACAGGAAATGAATAAATGTCAGGTTAACTGATTGAATGAACAAATGATTGAAAGGATTGATAAAGTGAAGGCCAGAAAAGTAGATTACCCACTACTAATAAGACATGCATTTGTTTCTGTCGAATTGCAAGTATTAAATCTTCCTGAATTTGTCCACTCCGATTAGAATCTGATGTAGCCTCTGGATATAAAAAATAAAATTCTGAAAGCTTGTCAGATTCTCACAGTTAATGCTCTTATATTATTTTGAATGTAGACGTAAGTCATGACCCTGACCTCCCCTCATACATATATAAGCAGAGGGGTTCACTCTGCCTTCAGGTAGACCCTCCCCGAGTCACCACCTCAGTAGTCTAAGGTCTGCTCTGTTTGGGCCGCCAACTCCCCCAAGGACAAGAGTGGGAGGAAATGTCTCTGGCCTGGTGTCTCAAGTCTGGTGCCAGTCCTGTTGCAGGGCACAGGGAACCAGTGCCACCCATTTTTAATTACAGTCCCTGGAAGAAGAGGTCAACCCCCCTCTGATTCAGCGTAAGGCTGGTGTCTTCATCTTATTAACAATAACGTATCCCAGCGCTCCAGTAATTACTGACCTATCCCTGAAGCAATCAAATTGCTTATTTGAAAGAAAGACTATTTCCTTTCCCTAATGAATGTGAGCAGTTCCTCAGAGCCCGAAGGTGATTGTGTATGAATACCTTACTGTAACAATGAAAAGCAATTATAAATAAATGACACAGAGCTGCTCTGTTCTTAAAAATCACTGCATGATCAATTTGAGAGACATGCATAGAGATGGGACTCCTGAGATTTTGTTTTAATTATTCTGCCGGAAGGAAAATGATACTTTGTTCTTTGCTGGCACCATTGCACATAGGAGCTTAAAGAAACTTTGAAAACATGATTCTTTTCATCTTTCTCAAACCACTGGCAGATAGAGTTGCCCTCATTTGTTAGGAAGGGAAACTGGGGTCCAGATAGATAAGTGTTTCTGTTCTTAGCAGGATCTTTAAAGGTTTATAGCCAATAGATTTTTATGTCTCTTCCCTACTCAACTGCTGTGATAGTTTGTATTTGAAAATCCACCGAAAAGGGGAGAAATTAACAGAAGGCTATGAAGAAGGTGCCAACTTCTGAAAAATAATGTAAAGCGAGAGGGATGTGTGTGTGTGTATCCATATGTGAGTACACCTTGGTTTGGGGGTCAGGAAATAGTAAGGATGGAAAGATGGGAGGAGGTGGGCATTCCACCTCAGCCGTTGACGCTGGAGCAACCATCCTTCCCTGAAAGTCGAAGCATATGGGGTAGAGGGCTTGCAACAGCCAGAGGTTGGAGCAGTAAGGGGACTGGTGAAAAATCATCTAAATTACAGTTCTTTTGGAATAGAGAATAATATCCTTGGAATAAAATATTTTAGAATAATAAAGAACAAACCTTGTTACTAATTGATACGGAATCCCTATTTGAGTCAAACTGCTACCCAGAATGGCAGTTATAATTTTCGTCCAAGGGTCATGCTACAGATCACCAAGAAAGCTCTTGGAGAACATATTGAGGAATCAACTCGTTATCCTTCACCATTTCTAAAATATGAAAATTGAACCTGTTTGAAATTCATAGAAATGAGTCTACAGAATTCTCAGCAAGATAAACTAAAAATAGTTTTTCAGGATCCCGGATATTTATATTTCCAGAAATTCTTCTCTGAAGAATTAAGTTATCGGTATTTCTTCAATGAGTTTCTTGGTTCTGGATGACATGTGCCATTGCACTGCATTTTTGCACAACTCTTAGCCATGTGACAGTCATCAGGAGTTGGCAGAATCCCCCCTCCCCCAATTCAGAGGAGCCTTATTTCTGCTAACTTTTAAAGGACAAGAACACAGAAATTACTTAGAATTGTTTGTGGAATTTGGCTGTAGATACAGATTAATAGTTTTAAGGGAATCAGCTAATCATGTTGACCAGATAGTTCACTAGGCAGTCCAGTAAATCAATCAATCAACTCATGGTCTCATTGATGATTAAATCAATTAACTGCTTTTGTTTGAGTTCTTTGTTTTTGTTTCATTTTTGCCATAGTATAGGCACAGCTCAAGTTCAGCAAAACAATCTTGTCAATGCCTACCAAGTAGAAGTGGACGACATGTTTAAAAATCTGAGAGTCCATGTGGAAAACAGAACCTCATTAAAGAATTAGGTGGAATTAAATGGGTTAAGCTCACCAGAAAAAAGAAAATTAAAGGAAAAGGCTATTCTTGCCAGGGAATGTAGTCTCTGCAGAAATTGATTATGTGGAGTGTCCCTCTGGGCCTTGGAACAATTAGCTCTCAGAAAATTAGAGGACAGCCTTTGTGCTTCTGAGGATTCAAATGTAACAGGTGTCTCTTGTCCCTTGGGAAACCTTCACTCCTTCCAGCCTCTCATTTTTTGCGATGTTTGCCCCTTCAGGGTAAACCCAAACCCTTGAGAGTTAAAGATTTAGCATCATAGAGAGTCTGAATAATTGGATAGTTGGAAGGCATTACTTTTGCAAGATTCTGCCACAGATGTACTTCCTGGGGTGTTTTCTATCCAGAAAAAAAAAAAAAAAAATCCCTTCTCCTACCGAGAAAAGGCAAGAACTAAGATGCTGTATTTCCTGAAGTGGATGATAAGAGGAGACTATTTTTTCTGTTCTTTTACTAACTTTATTCTTAGGACGAAGTGAGCAGTGGGAGAAGATAACTAGGCCTTAATCTTCTAGATGCCTGAGAAGAATGAAATGTGATCATTGTGAGCAGAGGCAGTGTCATTAGGCATTTAGAGAAAGCAGGGGGAGCACAACAGAAAATGGCAAAGGAGAGCAATTTTCTCATTTTATCTGCTGAGAACATTTAGATGTATTTATGCCGAGGTGGGTGTTATTAACCTGATGCGGGACAATCTGACAGAGTTAATGAAGGATCTTGAGTGTAAGGAGCCAGAAAAATAGATATCTCCTCTCCTGGGGGGGAGAAGGAGCTGTGGGAAAGGTGAATTACAACTGGAAGGTGAATACATTTCCCGCAAGGAGGAGTCAGCACATTCTTTCTTCAGAGTAAAAAACTTGACACATTTTGGAATGAGGTTCAGCATACTGTATATTTTTAGCAACTGATGTGAAAAGTCCTCCCAGGGAGAGACTGGTCTTTGGGGAAATTGCCTCTACCACCCCCCGTGGGAGGACTGCGGTGCCCAGGTTGACGAGGCCAGGGCCCAGCTTTCAGAGATCGGAGTTAGAGGATGGGGCCTGAGAGCAAGAGGAAGAGGACATAGAAGAAGGTCTTCAGAGAGGCTTCAGGATAGGCTGAGGTGACATAATGTTTATTTAATGAGAATGGATTTTTTTTTTTTGGAAAGCCGTGAAGGTGATCACCTAGGTGTGGAACAAAGAATGTGTGGCTGTAGGATCTAGATGCAGAGGGGTTTTTAAAACTAAGTCCATGGTAGTGGCACAGGAATCACAGCGGGCCCCACCTGATGTCTGGGTTACAGAGTGAAGCAAAGTCGGAATTTGAGAGGGTGTGTTGTATTTTAATACGTGGCTGCACATAACACAGCACATCTGACTTTCACCAGAAAAAGAGAGAACCACTTTGCAGTATAGAAATCTACTTCTAGTGGTGATTTTTACTTAAGTGGGTATATTAACACATCTTTTTGGAGGCAAATTTAGCATTACCTAACAAAACTTAAAATGGACACACCTTCCAACTCAATAATTGCACTTCAAGGAATCTTCCCTATAGAAAAAGAGGTGTACAAATATGTCAGTTCAGGGCCATTTTATTGAAGTACAATTTGCAAAAGCAAAGACTTGGAAACAGGTCGTCCATAATAGGGGAATGGCTACATCAATTATTGTCCAATTGTAAGGAAAGATCTCCAAGGTACTGATAATTGATTTTTTTAATGATGTAAAATTCACATAACAGAATCAGCCATAAACCACGTTAAAGTACACAATTCGGTGGCACTCAGGACCGTCGCGGCGTTGTGCAACCATCACCTCTGCCTCGTTCCAGGACATTTTCATCACTCCAAAAGGAGACCCGTCCCCACTGAGCAGTCACTCCCCTTTACCCCAAGAAATGGTTTTAAATGCCAGACTATTGTGTACAGTATTATCTCGCTTATGTTTTTTGAAAACTTCCAAGCTCCGTCCTGGATTCCCACACACTAGAGGCAGTGAAGAGCTGTGCTTATAGGTAGGAGCTCTGGAGCCTGCAGCCTGTTTCCAGTCCTGGCTCTAACAGGGGCCAGCTGCGCCTCTCTGGGCAAGTCTTTAGCCTCTCTGCCTCCATACTTGGGGATAATAACAGTACCTATCAAGTAGTTGTGAAGAGCAAATTAGGACAAGCCTCATCCAGTCACTATTTAGTCTGTCTTCATCTATGTTGTTTAAAGTTGTTTAAGCCAAAATCATGAGCAGATAACCCTGTTTCCAGCTTAGAGAGCAGCTGTGCTGAGCATGCATCCCCAGAGTAATCCCTTTCCGGACACTGAGGGAGGTCTGCGGCAACCATGGTTGCCTCTCGCTTAAAGCAAAGGCTGCGGGGAGATGCGTTTTAGTGCAAGCAACAGAGCTGTCAGTTCTTTAAAATCTTAACAGCACAGCAGAAATGCAGACTTTATAAATAAAATTCCTATTTTTGAATACAACTAAATCAAAGGCCCGCAGGCAATTCAGAGAGGAAGGGGAAGGGTCTCTGAAGCTGAGATAGCTAAAAGGGTAGGGAGAGAAGGAAGGAAGTCAGAAGGATAGAGGGAGAGAGGAAGAAAAAGAAAGAAGGGGAAGGAGGGAAGAAATAAAAGGAAACGATAGTTTAGGATGAAAGCAAAGAAGGGAACGGTGAGGAAGCGCGGAGAAACCGGCATGCACGAGAGAGACCTACCCAGCCCCGCTGTGACTGCAGCCTCAACTGCAAATGGTTCAGGTTAAAACATAGCGCGTGGAAAGCATTTCCTCCAAAACTTAGAAAGAAAACTAAGCATTAGTGATTGCCATTAAAAAAAAAATCTACATTGAGATCAGAAGCACAGAAACACAAAGCTGCTGTGTGTCGAGAAACATGCATGACCACCGCCATACTTTCGCACCGCGTGGTTCTTTCTTCGTTTCCTCTCCGGGGTGACTGGGATCACCCCATGCCCCAGATGTGCCTGCAGACACCACTGCGCCGACTCCCCCGAAACGCCTCTAACTTTGTTTCTGGGTCCGAACACAGCCCTGTGCAGATTCTGGGATCCAGGGCCATCGAGGCTTTGGGAACATCTAATGAGGCTTGGAGATGGAAAACAAAAAGTGCAGGTCAGGTCAGTTTCTGTTGCAGAAGAATGCGTACTGTCTTTTCAAAGGGAATATTTTAGATCTCAAATGCTACAGAACCACTAGAAATGAAGTAGCATTTTGCTAGCGTACATTTTCAATGATTTAAAGAATGTTTTGTATGCTTCTGTTGATTTCATGAAGTGATTCGAAAGGGTTAAGCAGGGCCTGGCATCTTCAAAATGGCGATTTTGCTTCTGAAAGCTTTCCACAAAAATTAAATGTATTGGGAAGGATAAATTACAGTTTGATTTGAGTTGTCTTGTTAAAATGTCATTCCTCTTCCCCAGCAACCTACTTCCCGTCTCATTAAGCCAGTTGACTAGATATCTCTAGATAATTATGATGGTGATTTACTACCTTAGTGCTCAGTTGTTACTGGAAGCTGAAGGGTGGGGGAAGGGAAATAATATTCCCATCTTCTGTGTCTCATGGAGGGATGATCAAGTCCTCGGCTGTAGCATTAAACACAGCAATAGAAAGCAGAGACACAGTAAAGCATTTTCACTGCTGTTTTGAGCTGAGATATAAATGAGATTTATTTGCAACAGTCTGATAGAGAAAATTGAGTCCTGGGGAATTGATGTCCCAGAAAGCCTTTCAAGTCAGCCAGGAGTTACTGTAGGACGTGAGTCACACAGCAAAATATGAGTGAGAAGAGAAAAAAAAATTGAGCTTTGACATTTTCTGCGGCAACTGTTAAAGATAAAGGAATTGACCCGTTTATACAATATAAATTATGGCCACAATTACAGTCTTCCCCGGATCCAGTCTCTCCTAACAGTTGGCTGTCTTGGGCCCTTAAATTGGTGCCATAATTCAGCTTTTCGCATTTTTTAAATGCTGTTCTTCTGCAGATGGCAAATAAACAAAACTCACAAATGGTGCTCTCCTTTTCCCAAAAGGTTTAATCTTAATAATTTTAAATAATTGTGATGATTCTTCTAGCATTTCACATTTAATTTCTTGAATTTTCTGAAAATTACCATTGAAATTTGAATTTGATGATATAGAAATTCCCAGTGGATATTTTAAAATGAGAGTGGAAATTACTCGGGCATTTTTCAGCAGCCAACGTTTGTCACAGTTTTAATGTGTGTCTGATGTTGCTAGGCTATGTTTGAAGAGAAGATATATGTGATTTTTCAATTTGTGTAATTTGCTTCCAGAGCGTTTTTCAAATCTATCCATGTTTGAAAACTATCAGAGGTCGCAGATAAAACTAAAAAAAAAAAAAAAAAAAAAAGGTGGAGGTGTATAAATATATAAAGGCTTTGCTAAAATCAGAATGACCCCTTCCCTGTAAGGTTAACTTTAATTCTTTTTAATAAGCAAGGCCTCTGAAACTTTAGGATACCAGGTGATAAACTAGGTCTACTGTATCCTCTATTATACCCACAACAATGCTGTACAACATTCATGTAATACCCACACCCATTTCAGCTGCTAGGGAGAATCTTTTTTTCAAAAGTTATAGCAATATAGACTTTCACATGATTTGGGGATTTTTGTCCCTAATCTACAGCTATATCTATGAATAACCAGTTGACCACTCCCAAAAGGGAAGACTTTCTGACACTTTGTTACCCCCTCTAGGCAAAAATGGGGGTTGTGTTATCATTCCGGAGTAACTGGCACTTTCAGTCATAGCTCACCACCTCACTCGAGGCAACAGTGTCGGCCCAGTGGATGCTTCTCTTTCATTCTTCTCGAAGAGGGTCGGTGTAACAACTTTATAAGCACTTCTTGTTCGTGAATTTGTACAATTTGTCTTTCTGGGGAAAATTCACACAGCTTTTGTGTAACTTGCTTAATAGTCATAATTTGTTAATTTCTTCTTCTTTTCCTGAGAGGTAAAAAAAAAATGATGTATGGTGGGTGACAGAGAGTCTTTCTTTGGCCCATAAGTAAGAATCAAGAGTTTCCCAAAACAATATCATTGACTAAAAAATCACATCTGCATTGTATTTATATTTATCTTATTTTTTGACCCATTGCTCTTGCTTGAATCAGACTTAATTTCAGTTCTCTAAAAATTTGAAAATATTTTCATTGTTTTATTATAATTCATCTCTGAGTTCAAAGGATATACATTGTTCCTACCCAAAACTTTTCTCTCTTTCTATAGTTGTGTCATATTAACTTTATTTAATAAGACAAAATATCTATCAAGCTTGAAACTATATGAGAAAACATAGATTCCATTCAGAAAAGGTACTCTGGATAGCAGTTATCTCTTTTCTGATTATTCAGACTGACTTAAAAATTTTTATATTTTAAAATAATTATAGACTCACAGAAAGTTGCAAAATGAATAGAGTTCCCTGTACTCTTCACCATCTTCCTATGATGGCAGCTTATATAACTGTAGTACAATCAAAACCAGTAAAATATTAATTGGATTGTAGACCTCATTCAGTATTCTGCCATTTTTTTTGTGTTTGTTTATAGTTCTATACAGTTTGACTCCAGGTATACTATCTGTATAACCATCACTACAATTAAGATACAGAAATATTCCATCATTATGAAGGAGCTCACTTGTTTTACTCCTTTATATTCGCAGCCTTCCTACTTCCCCTGTCCCTAATCTCTGGCGGTGACTAATTTGTTCTCCATCTCTATATTTTTGTCATTTCTGGGATGTTATACAATGGGAATCACAAAGTCTGTAACCTTTTGAGATTGACTTTTTTTTTACTAGGCATAATGCCCTTGAGATTCATCTGGATTGTTGCACTTATCGATAGTTCACTTTTTTTATTGATGAGTAGTATTTCATTGTATGGATGTTCTAGGTTAAACCATTCACTCTTTGAAAGACATTCGGGTTGTTTCCAGGTTTTTCTATTATGAAGAAAGTTACCATAAACATTCATTACAGGTTTCCGTGTATGAACTTTATAAGCATTTCTTGTTCAAGTGTGTGTGCATGTGAACATAAGTTTTCATTTTCTTGGGTTAAATGCCCAAGACTATACGATTGCTTGGTTGTATAGAAAGTACATGTTTAGTTTAGTAACAAACTACTGAACAATTTTCCAGAGTGGCTTTATCATTTTGTATTTCCATCAGCAGTATAGAAGGGATCCAGTTTTTCTGTATCCTTGCCAGCATCAAACCTTTTTTAGAACGGTAAACAAACATCAAAAACATTGTAAGAAGTTGCACAAAGGCCACATACATACTGAGCAAAGTCTATGAATAGAGATACTTGGCTTGTATATGAGCCTTAGACTAAATTTTCAGGAGGGCTGACAGCAGCGTTTGTTTAATAATTTCCCCAGGCCTTATCAGCCTGCAGCCACATATCACTTAGCAATGACTGCAAAGTGAGAGAAGGCTCAAGTACAGCAGTTAAGCTCATGAGGCTCTTTTCCTCATATAACGAGACAACCAGAAATCAGAGGTTGCAGAGGCTCAAAGAACATGGCAGCTGCTGCTTCAAGAATCATGTCGACATTCATTTGGGAAAAAGATAGGAGAAAGGAAAGTGTTTATACCAGGAAGGAAAGTGTTTTCCCAGGACTGTCACTACAGTCTGTTTTTGTCACATTGCCCCGAACACTGTTCTGGTCTCTCATGGCTGAAATGCTGTAGGGAGAAGGGCCTAGGAATGCTGGTTGGGTCAGGCATTCCACGTTGTCTGCCACAGGAGATGGTCAACATTAATGGCCAAGGCCAGCTTAAGGCTCTACCTAATGATGTGTGGCCTCGTCTTGTTGCACTGTCTCCTCACCCTCAAGTATTTCTGGTGTGACCATGGGGTATCTTATTTGTGCTTATAAGCAAAATCCTGTCCCACTTAGCACTACTGTGCTTTGGCAGGTCCCTGTGAGGTACAAATGTCCACAGGGCCCCGCTTTAGGCCTCTGACATGATTCTCTTTCTGTCACTACTGAGGAACTAGAACTCTCACAGCAGTTGAGGCTGCATTTCTCACCAAAGTGGGGAGAGAGCTCATCCTCCCTGCTCTGTGCACCCTTTGCCACGGACAGTGTGCCTTATTCTCTGAAGCCCCTCCTGAACCCAGGTCCTCACTTGGGCCTGGCACCCTTTTCTCCATCAGTTCCAGCCTTGTCCTTGTGGCTGGGCAGATGACCAGACACTGGCCATCTTTTCCACTGATATGTCTGTCTCATTCTTGACATTCTCACAGAAGTACATCCTAGCAATGCCCTTTCAGAGGCAAAACGTCTCAGGCAGATAGGCAACTATCAAGGGGACTCCTCCATTCTCACCTGCCCAGACATGAATGTCAGTTTAAACCTGAAAGGGCTACCCACACAGACTGTCTTCCTGTTTGATCACCTGTGTTAATTTAGCTGGTCTAACTGGCTGGATCACTAGCTCTATCTAAGTTCACTGCTCAATGACAAAAGGGACTATTTTCCAATCAAGAATGGAGATTCAGAGCCTTTCTTAAATTCCATTGGGGCAAAGAAAGCTTCTGTCTTAACCGCTGCCTTCTTAACTTAGTACATGCAATAGTAGTTGGGACTGGCATTAGTTAAGATGCAAATGCTAGACTCCAACATAACAGTGGTTTAAGCAAGATGGAAGTTTGTTTTTCTCTGTGGTCTCAGAGCCGATCTGGCACTTCTACTGTATCAAACATCCCATTGTCTTACCCTATTGCTCTGCCGTCCTCAACAGGCAGCTTCAGTCCCTCTGAATCCTGTATGGCTAGCTGTCACCATCATGTTCAGTGAGAAGGGAGAAAAATAGAATCGAGGGAATAGTCCTTTCCTTTCATGGGCATGTCTAGCAAGCTACCCACATAATTTTTGCTTAAATCCTATTAACCCTTGTTTCATTGTGCCATTTAGCTGCAAGGGAGGTGGGGGAATGTGGTCTTTATTCTGGACAGCCGCAAGGTTAGCCAGAGCTTCTATAGCTAGAACAGGGTTATAGATATTGGGGAGCAAGTAGCAGAATCAGTATAATGCCCTCTAGATTCAGGGCCTGGAAGGAGTTCTATTATTTAGGGCAGTATTTTTCAACCAAGGACAATTTGGCCCCCCAGGAGACATTTGGAATTCTGGAGTTATCATTGATTGTGTTACCTGGGTGCAGGGGGCAGGTGTTCCTGGCATCTAGTGAGTAAATGCTGCTGAACATTTTATAATGCACAGACAGCTCCCTACAACAAAAAATCAATTATCCAGCCTAAAAGGTTAGTAGTGCTGAGGTTAAAAAACCCTGCCTTAGGGATATATCTTTATAAAGCCTTAGCCTACCACATGTTAACAATCCCTCTTGGGTTTCATTTTGTGCTTTCCTAAGAAAATTTCTAAGACCAGCGTCCTCTTAGGTGAGAGCTGAGTGATATCAGTATGCTTCCAAAAAATTAGAGCTGGAACTTGCTGTGGTCTGAATGTTTGCCGCTCCCCACCACCACCCAATTCATATATTGAGATCCTAATGCCTGATATGATTGTATGGAGGGGGGAGGGACTTTTGGAGGTGCTTAGGTCCTGAGGGTGGAGCCCTCACGAATAGGATTAATGCTGTTGTCAAAGAGACCCCTTCCACCGTGTAAGGACACAGAGGAAAGTTCCTGGCTATGAACCTGGAAGAGGGCCCTCATCCAACTTTGCTGACACCTTGATTTTGAACTTCTAGCCTCCATAATTGTGAGAAATAAATTTATTTATAGATGCCTAGTCTGGTATCACATTAAAGTGGCCTGAACAGACAGACAAAACTGTAAGACAGTTTGCAAT
>CM053512.1:25135257-25229591 GCA_028627145.1 Eidolon dupreanum
TATTTTTAAAAGAGAAAAATGCAGTACAGTAATCTGTTAAACAGATTAAATGACGTGCATTTTGTATTTAAAGCGAATGCTTATTTTTAGCAAGGGTCACCTAGAGGGAGGATGCTTGTGTGGATGTATCTGACCTACTCATGTCAATGAGTAGCTGCCCTCCCATGTCTCTGTTGATAACAGCATCCGCCCTGAGCCCCTGTGGTGGAGGCATTGGGCTGTGGTTGTACCTTAAGTCTGTGAGCTTCTGACTTACACAGCACCCTGCTCCCCCAGCACCACTCTTAATCCCTCACCTGCTGATGACCAATCCAATTCCCTGTCTTAGAGAGACAGAGTTTAGCCACGGGAAATGAAAAGCCCTATGGGGTTGGAGTGGCCATTTTCAACTATGTGCATGTCCATGAGTAAATAAAGTGGCTTTGCAGGAAGAAGTAGGAATTTAGGACAGAGGAACGCAGAGGAGGGGGATCTTGTGGCTTCAGAGCAAGAAGGAGGATGAGATATGTGCTGCTGTGGACCCTGAGGCTTCCCCCATGCCCACTTCCAGTTCCCGTGGGGCCCTCGCTGGTTTCCTTTTCATGTGACGTTATGTACAGCAATCCCTGGGGGTTTGAATTGCTTTGGTAGACTCCTTTTCCTTCAACCAGGGAAATCTCGAATACCATTACCGCTACCTAAAGACTGTTTCCAGATCCGGCTTTGTGCGTATGAGGCACACTCTCAGGGCTCCTGCAGGATCAGAGTGAGACACTATGATGTGCCGGCTAGGAGCGCAGGCTCTGTGGCTAGACTGCCTGCGTGGAAATCCCAGTTCTGCCACTTGCTGGTTGTGTAATCTTGGACAGCTTTGTTCTGTGCTTTGTTTCCTTTATTCGCAAACACGAGGATAATATTTTCAACATCATAGTTTGTTGTGAGGATTAAACACATGTAAACTGTGTACTTGGCATGTAGTATTTAAGAATCCAATGTGCATGAGCTGTTATCTCAGTAAAGCCTGGCATTTACACACACACACATACTCACACATATATGCACATATGTATATATGCACATATATACATATAATGTACACATGCCTATAATATGAGAATATTTTTATGTGTATGTACACATATATATATTCTCATACATAGGTGTTTACATACACCACCTCATTACCTGGCCTGAGTCCTAAGATCTGTGTTCCTTTAGCACTTTGTCCACATTTATATTATAGCCTTCCTTATACTGCATTATAAGCTATTTATATGTTGTTTCTTTCACTGCATGTGAGCTCCACAGTGCAGGCAATTGTCTTTGTTCTCTTATCCCCAGAGCTTTGTGTCTGGTACCGTGGATATTCCTGAGCTCAAAATAGATTTATGTGTTTGGATAGGGGGATGCTAGGTGATACTTTACTGTTAGATTGTCATCCCCTTTACTTAACACTTGGCTCTCTCTTAAATTTACATGTCCCTAGGCAACTTAATGCTTCATGCCATTCTATTATTTACCACTTAGAGGGAATGAATTTTAAAGTCCTCCCTGAAAGCAAGCTTTGATAAGAGAATAGGAGAGAGACCTTAGGAGTCTGAACACCTGTGGGTGGTGGGCAAGTGAAGAGGGTGAGATTCATGGTCTTCATACTTTTGTTCTGCAATAGTTCTCATGGTAACATTTCTCTTCCCAGCTCAACTCACATGATCAGCAATGATGCATGATATTATCTAGCAGCTTGGTTGTAGTGGACAAGAAAGCAAATGGTCACATTGTATTATTCTGCTGGGGCTGCCATAACAAAATCCCACAGACTGGTGGCTGAAATAACAGACGTTTGTTTTCTCATAATTTTAGAGGCTGGGAAGTCCAAGATCAAGATGCTGTCATGGTTTGTTTTTTGAGAGATCTCTCCCCTTGGCTTGCAGATGGCTGCCTTCTCACTGTGTCCTCACATGGCCTTTCCTCTGTGTGCACATAGAGGGAGAGAGAAAGAGAAAGAGAGCTCTCTGATATCTCTTCCTCTTATAAGGACATCAGACCTATGGGATCAGGGCCTTACCCTTTCTATAGACTGAATGTTTGTGTCTCTGCACAATTTGTATGTTGAAATTTCAACCCCTTGTGTGACGATATTAGGAGACGGGGCCTTTGGGAAGTGATTAGGGCATGAGGGCAGAGCCCTTAGGAATGGGATTAGTGCCCTTATAAAAGAGACCCCAGGGAGCACTTTTGCCCCTTCTGCCATGAGAGGTTTTAGTGAGAAGATGGCCGTCTGTGAACTAAGAAGAGCATCCTCATCAGACACTGAATCTGCCAGCGCCTTGATCTTGGACTTCCCAGCCTTCAGAACTGTGAGAAATAAATTTGTTGTTAATAAGCCATCCAGTCTATGGTAATTTTATAGAAGCCCAAATGGACGAAGATAGCTCTTATGACTTCATTTCACCTTAATTACCTCCTTAAAGGCTCTATTCCAAATACAGTCACATTGGGGGTTAGAGCTTCATTCAACATATGAATCTTCAGGGGGACACAGTTCAGTCCATAACACACATTAGTCCCAACTGGAGACCTATTTTAATTAAAAGTTTTTGTGTCTGTTAGGCCTAAATGTTCTGTTCTGCATAAATATGTAATCAAAATGCAAGCTGAGGGATGGGTCTGTAGCCTATGGAAAAGGAACAAAAAGCAGTGATCATTAAAATGAAATCCCATAGTCACAAAGGTATGATCTGGAAATGCAGAAGCCCTTACATTTCAGGTCAGTCTCAAATGTTAAAACCACACAGTGTAGATTCTGGCTTTCCAGCTGAACTTGGAACTGAGTCAAAATGTGCAGAGTCCAAGTGCAGTCAAGGCTGCCAGTTGGAGTGTCTGGAGGAGGTGGGATGTCCCAGAGCCATGCCAGTACCTCTGATACGGATCTGTCAGTCTGAGGTGAGGCAGGGCCAGGATGAGAAAAGCTCACTGAAGTCTGGGAAACATAGCAGGTGACTTGAGAGCCAAGTGGGACTCTTTGGCCAAAAGACAGAGCAGGGATGTCGCCAAAGAAACAAAAGACGTTGAAATGGAATGATAAGAGGATGGGCCATCTTCAGAACTACTTTTGGGAACATCAAGTTCTCTTATGTGTGGCTTGGCAGACATACTGCTTTGGGGACTCGATCTTAAGTATTCAGAGCTGGCCTTATGCCATTAGAAAAATGTTGGCAGATCAAGAAAAGGAGTTTCATGAAATTTCAGGCGTTATACTCTTCCACAGTACTTCCTGATGAAATGCCCAAGCTACGTGATCTCATCTGGGAGTAATACTAGCTCTACTTTGTCAAATGATCTCTTTCATCATTAAAAGTGAATTTTTAAATTAGGATTTTTATTCTTTATGGATAAATTATGCTATCTCAGTTAATCTTTTAGTATACTAACAGGTAATAATACTGTAGCTATTCTTTGTAATATTTTTAAATTATCATTCACTTACTTTATGAATGTTACATCCGCAGAGATGCCTCCTCTGACCTCAGATTCCACATTGGATCAAAGCCCCCAGTTATGCCCTCACCTAGCAACCTGTATTTTTCCTTTACAGGCCTTCTCACTGTTGCAGTTAAATAGTAATTGCATGATTGCTTAATGTCTGTGTTCCTTGCCAGATCATTTCTCTAGAGAAAACAAGAACCAGGTCTATTTTAATAATAGCTGTATCCAACACTGTTTCTTGCCCATAGCAATAAATTCTTTATAAGTGAGTTATTTCATTCACTCATTTATTCATTCATTAGCTAAGATATTTAGTGTTCACAAGCCCTAGGAACTGTGCTACAAACAGGGAAGCAAAAATTAATGCGTCTACATTCGAAGAGTTCACAGTTTAGTACAGAAAGTCCTTAACCATTGTAGGGGAAAGTTTCCCTTGAGAACCAATGAAAGATGTGGTCCCTCTCCCCAGAATCTGCTCATTTAAAATGGATGCAAGATTTTGTACTTACGTCGCTATGTTCACAGATCCCCAAAAGTCTATTTTCTATCTTCCTAAAATTCCATGAATTCTGAGGTCAGGATTCCTCCATGAAAGACACTTAAAAACATACAAGGTAAAGGGAAGGATGAAGGAAGGCATCCACAAGTCACGCTGTCAGGAAAGGCTTCCATTGGAAGGAATATGATTTCACCAGAAGAAGAACTTAGAGCATTAGAGGCTGAGAAGACAGTATTTGGAAAAGCATGGTGGTGTGAAAGAAAATGGTTCTTTATGGAATTGGTAAGTACCTTATATAGATAAGAATGTGTAATTGAGCAGTTTGACGGGTTAGGGGTAGGGACAGGTGGTCAGGAGAGGAAACTGGAGGGGTAACTAAATCAGAGAGGATTTTGTTTTGTCCTGGGCTTGATGGGGCATTGTTGCAGGGTTTTATTCAGGGAGTGACAACATCAAATTTGTATTTCAAAAGGAGTCTCCCGGTGATGGTGTTGAAGTCAGGTTGAGGTCCACCATTCTGGAGGACCGCTGAGCAGCTGTACTAGTCAGTCACTCAGGCCCCAAGGCCTGGACAAAGGTTGGACAATGGAGTTTAAGGAGAGGGTCCAGACTGAAGTTACATTTAGGAAGGAGAATCGGCAGATCTTTGTGAAGTGAATGTTGAGTGTATGAGAGACTGTAGGAATAAACTCCGTGTTTCTGCCTTAAGCCGTTGAGTGCATGATGGGGTTAGGTCTCCTAGGGCAGCCTCTTCGGCATGAATGCTAATTCAACAAAATAAAAGTGTTCATGGGACACTTTTCATTCAAAATGAAATAAGCTTTTGTAAATTGTAAAAAGTACATTCTTTACAACTTAGGTTACCCAGCAGATTGGAATGGAGTATGTCGAGAAAACCAACACTGCTTTTTAATCATAGAAGTTGTATCTGTGCAATCTGAGGCAGTGTTCTAAATGTTTTTGTTGAAATCAAAGTGTGGGCTGTATTGAGCAGCTAGATTGGCCACATGCAGCCTGAGTATTTTGGGTTACTCATCACTGCCTGAGGAATCCCAGGAAGGTGACAATTCAATTATAAACCTGCTAAGTTGGAGACACTTAGTACAGTATGTTGTGTAAGGAAGATTTTCAACAAATATTAAATCATAAATATAAATTTCTTGTAAATAAATTTTCTTATAGACAAGGATTCTTGAATATTGTAAACCTTATGATAAAAATATCCATGAAAGGCACAACCCACTTTCAATTAGCTGCAGTTTCAAACTTCATGTGCTAGGACAGTGGGCTTTCAATTAATTTTTTAAATAGCAGCTTCATTGAGATATAACGCAGATACCATGTAATTCACCCACTTAAAGTATACAATGCTTTGAATTAATTTTTATATGTAAAAATGTTTTCTCAATTTTTTTGCAATTAAATGGTGTTCCTTTTTTTTAACAAGAAAAAATAATACAAAGTATTATATATATTTAAAAATTTGGCTAGCAGTACTTATACATAAGGGATTTTCTCAGGTGCCTCTGATTATTGGAGTTCAGAGAGAATTTAGTCTTATGTGGTTTTAAATTAAAGTATAAAATGTGGTCAAAATATTATCACAGAAATGACGTATAGTGAGAAGAAAAGATTGAAGGTGAGCTAATCTGATGGCTCTCTTCAATGCCCTGATGGGGAGAGGAGACCCAGTTTAATTTACAGCTTCTCAGTTCACTACCAAGGGGCTGGGGAGAAACTTCTGCCAGTAACTTACTTCCAGGCTAACGGTGGATATGTTATGATGAGTGTGTTCTCGCCCAGGATAGCAGTGATATTGTATTAAGAGGGAGAAAAATAGACTTGGGGTTTAAACTGAAGTATGTGTTGAAAGAAAACCTCAAGCTAACCATTACTGTAGATAAACAGTGAGAAAACTGGAAGGTTTTGAGAATTACGAATGTCACCTCACATCGTATGTTCATGACCTTTGTAGTCGATGAAATAGATCTAAAAATTATGCTTTTTGCTAACATAACTGTAGAAAAATTATGACCCTTTTCCTATTGAAATCAACAGAACTGTCCATAAAGGTTGAACCTCTCTGGTTTTCCCTGTGATACTGGATGACAAGAATACAATTGGCATTTAGACTGACTCACATATTGGTAATTTTTCAAAAACAATTTTCTTTCCGAATTTGCATATGAGTGGATAATGGGAGAGGGGCTTAGACAAATTTGGTCCAGCCTATCCTGATATCACTGCTAGACTATTTCTTCTTTAATGCAGCTTTTATCTTGTGACTTCAGGAGTTAAAGCGCTTCCCTATTTGATGCCTGCATGTAGCTTTAAGCCTTCTATCACCCAGCACTATCCCAGCTTTACTGTAAGCAAATTTATTTCCTCATTGTCTCAGATATACAAAGACTCATTCTTGTGTCTGAATGTTTGCTTATATTTTTTAACTTCCTATTATATTTGCTTTTAGTAAACTCTGCTTTGGCGTGTTGTCCTTAGCTTACAATAATAGATGCTATGAAAATAGCCTTAAACTATGTTGTTTTCATGACCATTAAAGTCCACTATAATGCTTACTTAGTGTGCCCTTTATAAGGATTTATGAGGAGGAAATTTCGCTCAGACCTCTCTGCTGCACAACCAGTGTATATATTTCTTATAGCAATTACTACTTGTAACTAATCATGTTTCCTTAGTGGCTTTGGTCACTAGGAAACCCAGAATCACATATGCATCTCTTCTTTAGTACTGAATAGATTCTTATAGCATGACTTTATAACTTTTCCACTAGCCTCGTGATATTGCTCTGGTCTTGGGGGGTGACGGTAGTCCTCTGCTTATTAAAGTAATCTACTCATATATTTTTTGAAGATGACACCATTTATTAATCTGACACTTTCCGTGGGTCGGGAGTCTGGGCACTGGGTAGCTGGATCCTCCTCTTATGTCTCATAGACTTGAACTCAGGATGTTGGTTGACGCTGCAGTTCTCATCTGAGGCTCTGAGTCTTCTTCTCAGCTCACTGATTATTGGCAGAACTCACTCCTTGCACCTGTAGGACTGAGGTCCTTATATTCTTGTTAGTTTTTAGGTGAGGCTTGCTCTCAGCCTCTAGAGGCTGCCCCTCTAAGTTAACAATTCACAGCATGGTGTTTTGCTCTCTGCCTGGAGGGCAAAAAGAACAGTTCACATGCCCTGAGTCCCCTTCATGCTTCAAATGTCTTTGGCTTCCTTTTTCTGCCACCAGAGAAAGTGCTCTGCTTTTAAGGGTTTCACCTGATTAGATTCAGCTCACCCAGATGACCTGCATATTTTAAGGTTAACTGAATTAAGATTCATTTATCTTTAAATTTTTTTCACAGTTGTTCCTAGATTAGTGTTTGATTGAATAGCTGCAATGGGAGAGGGAGGACCTTGGAGATGGCCACCTTTAGAATTCTGCCAATCTCAATCCCCATAATGTAGGACTATGCGTCTGTGAAAAGGAAACGGAGGGTCTCGGTACACAGCTATGGAGCAATCTCCAAGAATTATCCTAAAAAAAGCAAGGCATGGAGCAATATTTACAGCGTACAAACTTTTATGAAACAGGATAGGCATTTTTTAATATTTTCAAAAAGAATGAAAGAATAAATAAAAAATTAACACAATTGGCAATTTATAGGGGTAGGAAGAAAACAGGAAACAAGGGCAAGGATGAAAGCTATATTTTCTGAATGTACCTGTTTTGTGATTTACACTTAACATATAAATGTTTTATATATTAAAAGGCAAAATTAAATAAAATGATAAAATAAGGCAATTTCTAACAGTTGAAAACAATGTAGTATCAATTTGTGATATCACTTCTCAGAGAAGCTATCTAAAGTGCTTTTAAATCAGTATTTTGGCAGAAACCAATCCTATTAAGAAACCTTAAACTATTCAGTGTTCATGTTGTCAACGTTAATATTTGTATTGCTGGGATTTTTCCCTTCAATTTTTAAAATTGTGGTAAAATACACATAATGTAAAATTTACTTTCTTAACCATTTTTAGGTGTACAGCTAAGTAGTATCAAGTACAACCATATCGTTGTCCAGTCATCACTACTATCCCTCTCTAGAATTCTATCTTGCAAAACTGAAAAATTATACACATTAAACAATAACTCTTCATTCCTCTTTTCTCAGCCTTTGGCAATTACCATTCTTCTTTCTCTATGATTTTTACTACTCTAACTACCTTATATAAATGGAGTCATACAGTATTCATCTTTTTGTAATTGGTTTACTTCATTTAGCATAGTGTCCTTAAGCTTCACTCATGTTGTAACATTTTTCAGAATGTCCTTACTTAAGACTGAATAACATCCCTGTGTGTGTGTACGTATGTGTATATGTGCCACATTTTGCTTATATCCATCCTGATAGTTACTTGGGTTGCTGCCACAATTTGGCTATTGTGAATAATGCTGTTATGAATAATATGGATATACAAATAACACTTTGAGAACTTGCTTTCAATTCTTGAGTATATACCCAGACATGGAATTGCTGGATTATAGGGTAGCTCCGCTTTTAATTTTTTGAGGAAATGCCATACTGTTTCCAAAGCAACTGTACCAGTTTACATTCCTATCAATGGTACGCAAGAGTTCTAATATCTCCACATCCTCACCAACACTTATTTTCTTTTTAATAGTTGTCATGCTAATGGACATGAGGTTTGTTCCAGTATTTTTGTAAGTCATTTTAAATCCCTTTTGGATTTAGGTAGATAAAAATAATATTTTAAAAATAATACTCAGTTTGCTTAGTTTTTTTGTTCTTGTCTTTCTTCTATTCTGCATCCAGGCCTCAAATCCAGCCTTTCGTATTCCGTCATTCCTCTCCCTTTTCTCTGATTTCTCGTGTTAATATAATTTTGTACCTTATGATTTTGGACTACTCCCTAGTGTTTCATGTGTATTTACTCCTGTCACCCTGCATTGTGTACTTTTTCATAGTTGAGACTATGGTTTATACTTTTCTGAATCATCTAATGCAATGATATTATATCAAGAAATGCTTCTTTTTTACAGTATAATTGTAATAAATGATCAGCTTTTAGCTTAACTCTCAGAGCATTCAGCACATCTCTTTGGAATTGCAGGAATCTATTTCTGTTTGCAGTAGCTGATGCTTGTTTTATAAATCCTGCAAAAGTATTCATTCAAGTGACTTTTCTTTTTTAAATTTTTGTTTCAATTAGCGTTAACATCCAATATTATTTCATATTAGTTTCCGGTGTACAGCATAATGGCAAATTTAGGAAGTGATTCCCCCTACCACTAGTCCAGCACCCACCCAGCCATGAACATTTTTGAACCCCTATAATATAGTATTATTACAGGGCACCCACCTTTGCAATGCCCTATGAGATGAATAGTAATGTTCAGCTGGGAGGAGGCCCATTTCTGCGCCAACTTTGGGAAGGGAAAGGTAGGATAGGTTGTGGTATGAGTCCTAATACTTGGAATCCACTTCTTCAAACAGGTTCTGGACATCTAGTTTCCAGCCAAAGGCAAGCCCTGGGTGAAAGGCAGAGAATGGAACTCCGAATAGGGTATAGTAGACCCTTGAACAACGCTGGAGATAGGGGCACTGACAGCCTCCCACCTCCCCAGTTGAAAATCCACGTGTAACTGCATATATTCTGGGTTCTAACTATGGTGATCAACTTGTCCTGGTTTGATGGCGACTGTCCTGATTTCAAAAGGAGTCCAGCATCTTGATATACCCTTTACTTGCAGGCAAACCAGAATGCTTAGTCATCTGAGCTCTAATTCTAACTCCCCTGTCCAAAGGGCTTCTAGAGGTAGCGTTCAATCCTGAGTACATTTCCCACTGCGCAGCGCGCCCAGCTCTCCTTCCCTCCTGCGTCTAGACTACAAGTCCCAGCATGCAGCTCAGCCCTTTCTGGGCCAGCCCTTGGGCTGCGGGGCTCTTTCACGCCTGTTTCCGCTTAAAGCGAGGAGCCTCGGAGCCTGGGAGCCCGTGCGCGCTGACGTCATGCGTTGACGCCATAGACTTAGCGCCTGTTTCCGACCTTCTTGAATGCCAGAGTCACGCTGCAGGGGTGATGGAGAGGTGCTTTTCTTCCGCGCCAGTTTGACTTTTTTTTTTTTGAAGCCGTGGTGGTATAAAAGTCGGAATCTGGAAAGAAACCGTCACCCCTAGCTCTCTTTCCTCCAAGTTTGAGACTCCCAGGTTCAGGATGGACAAAGTCTGTGCTATTTTTGGAGGTTCGCGGGGCCTTGGCAGGGCAGTGGCTCAGTTAATGGCCCAGAAAGGCTACCGACTGGCCATCGTCGCCAGAAATTTGGAAGTGGCCAAAGCCGCCGCCGGTGACCTCGGCGGTAGGTACTGAACTGGAGTTGTCCAGTTGTGTGGCTGTAGTCCAAACAGCTTGGCCCCTCTTTTGTAAAACGAGCAGGGCTGGCCGTTATGGCTCTGAGGTTTAGCAGTTCAGCTGCCCACGTGCAGGAGCACTTTTAATCCGAAAGAAGCCCGTAGCTATTGCAGAGACGCTCCCTCCACCTTCACCCCACCCCCATTGTTTCCTGCAGAGTGCCTACGTCCACGCTGCTTGTCACCAGTGGCTGAACTCTTACGGTTTTCTTTTGAGACTTAGTAGTCTTGTGATGCCCTATTAATAAGAACCCACCTCCCTGAGGCTAGTGGTAGCAAAGAGCTGCTTTGTTTTGGCGTCTGGAGGGAGGGAGTCACACAATAGTTAACTTTTTATATAGGGCAAGGAGCGCATAAGATCCTGGGGCCTGAGAGGGGGGCTGGACAGGAAGGAATTCTGGATGGAAAGGTAGGCGTATCAGTCTTAAAAGGCTAGCTTCGTTTTGCTGAGGACTGTTCTGGCCCGAGTGTGGATGCACAAAACTACTTCATAGAGAAATTTTTGAGTACCAACCAGTTTTGAGATGTACCTGGTTTGCTTTAATAACACTATAAGCACTTAAGTTACTTACTCCTTTTGGTGACTTCAACAAATGCGCAACTGAGATTTGTTCTGCCAAATTCTTTTTTATTGCATTTAAACTTCATTTTTTTTTCTGTTTTATAATGGATTAGTACTTGTTTTAACATTGTTTTGCCAATTTAAGTTTATTTTTCTGGTAAGAGAAAGGATGTTTGAAAGATGCTGCTATTTGTTTAATTACTAGAATGTACAGATACACCTCATTTACTATCAAGGAGGCATTAGGGAAAAATAGAAGCGTGGGGATGCATCTGGTGCTTGTAACTTTTAAAATTACATTACTGATTGGTTCACCCTAATTGGTTATATGGGTTGGGAGAATGTTAGATTTCCTAAAAGTAAAAAACACAAAGAAGTTATAGATGAGAGACAATTTCAGTGAATACTTCTTGCTGCTTCTAATTATTGCCATTATGTTTCTTTGACAAATGGGTGAAAAAGTGTCAGGCCTTATGCTTTCCACCCAATCCATCAGTGTTTGCTGGACAAAATTAAAACTATTGATTGAGCTTTCAAAGGTTGTGAATCCAACAACTCTTCAGATGAAAGCCAAGCATGAGACACAGGATGTTTTGGGGTCTTTAATTTCCTTGAATTGTATTCCATAAGTGACTACCCAATGACTTACTCTTTCCAAAGGCTTTAGTAGGTAATTTTAATATTAACTATTAGACAAAGTCAGCCAGAAAATAAACAATTGTTTTTTTTTTTAAATCTACATTTTAGAGTGTTAAAATGGTTATGGGTGGTGAACACACAATGCAATGTATACATATGCGCTTTACTGTTGAATTATACACTTAACACTTACTGAATTTCATTAACCAATGTCACTATAACAAAAATTTTTAAAAATAATAAAATAAAATTAAAACAATATATTATTAAATAGAGAATACTTTCTTTGAAGGGTAATTTTTTTGGGTATTTAAATATTTGAAAACGTGAACATTAAAAAAAGATAAGTAACAGTTTATAGGAAAAAGCTTTTTTTCATTGTTTTTAGTTTTAGCATTTTTACAGCTTCCTCCTTTGTTTTACCTTTCCTAATGGTCAGACTTGAATAATAGCCATCATCATCATCAAAATAATATATGTGCCTAGTTAAAAACAACAACAACAACAACAACAACAACAAAAAACTCTAGAGTTTATTATGCTCAGGGCAGGGCCAGGAAAACCAATTTGACAAAAACCTAACACAATTAGACATAAATTTCAAAAAAGGAATACAAAACCTAGAAGACTATTGAACTGAGTTAGGTGGATTCAGTGTCAAAGCTATAAGTATTATCAGATGAGTTTTACAAAGCATTATGAACACAAAAAGGCCCTTCCCCTACTTTTTGTTGATTAAAAACAAGTTTTAAGGTTTACATCATGTAGTAGTTTATTTCTCCTTGTTTACCACCACCCACTTCCTTCTTTTATTAGACTGAACTCAGTGAGAGCAGGAACCAGTGACAATCTTTTATGTCTAAGTTCTAGATTAGCACAGGACTAGCTTATAGTAGATGCTTAACAAATGTGTATTGAATAATTTTTTAATTCAAGTTACAGTTTATAAGTAATTGTAATTTTTTTTTGTGTAGGTGGTCATTTGGCATTTAGCTGTGATGTTACCAAAGAACAAGATGTTCAAAATACATTTGAAGGGATCGAGAAAAATTTAGGTCCTGTTAGTTTTTTGGTAAATGCAGCTGGAATTAACAGGTTGGTCAGAAATTTAAGTGCATTTCTAATATGAAATTTCTTCCCTAATTTGTCTTTGCTTAACATGAGTTAATATGTTAATTAACTTGGTTTACTTCTAATTGGAAAAAAAACTGTATTTTAAAATTTTGTCGGTCAATCCATGCATTCTTTTCTTTTATTGAGATATAAAATAATGGTATATAGTTTGTTCAATTTTAACGTATTCAGCACCCATATTGAGCTACAGAACATTTTCAGCTCTCCAGAGGGCTACTCAGTTTCTTCCCAATTCATAGTTCCTTATAGGTAACCACTATTACCTCTCTCACCATATGTAAATTTTCTTAGTTCGTAAACTTTAAATGAAATCAGAGTAGGAATTCTTTTTTATATAATGAATTTGGGACAGAATATTTAGAATAATATTAATTTTCTTGCTAAACAAAGCTTAATATGGCTGTGGCAAGCTATTTTGGCTACATGGCTCTACTTTCAGTTAAGAATATTTGTCACTCTACCTGAGAGGGGATAGGAACGTGACTTCCAAGTGGATCTTTTAGTTGTTATTTTAAGGTCTCTCAAACCAAGTGTAAAATGGGACTTTTTAGGTATGCTAGTTCAAATATGAAGCATTTCTTAAACTGTACTTTCAGTAAAAATGTTACACATTTATTGACATTTTTTATTTTATCTCATTTTTAATTTACATGCTTTTTTTTTAATTTTTATTTTTTTAAAGGGATAACCTTTTAGTAAGAACAAAAACTGAAGATATGCTATCTCAGCTTCATACTAACCTTTTGGGTTCCATGTTGACCTGTAAAGCTGCCATGAGAACTATGATTCAACAACAGAGAGGGTCTATTGTTAATATAGGTAAGTCTTCACTTTTGTGAATTTATAATTATCCAGTACCATAAAAATATTTAATTGACTAAATTGGAATTTGTGTGAAACTTGGATGAAATGTGTCATTGTCTGGAAAAAGGATTTGATTAACTGAGTAATAGGTAAAACAGGAATCACAAATTCATTTCCTTATAGTAGTCAAGTAAGTGTTAACTGAGTTGACACCACTAGCTTATTAGAAAAATGACAGCACAAGCCACATGAGAGATGACAAATGATGGCCAGCTTTGTTGTCTAGAGGTCATTTGGAATGGCAGGTGCAGCCACTCACTGCTCAGATCCAGTAGATTGTTGTTAAGCATGAATGTGGTCTTGGTTTTGTGAGCTGTTTTGATTTTTTAAGATAAATTGGACATCCCGATTTTTATGTGAAACCTAATTTTTAAAATATGGACAAGGAATTGAAAAATTTTAGATATTGGGGGCTAAAAATGATGTCTAGAGCAGTCACATGGGTCATCAATAAATCTAGTACAGAGGTTTAAAAGGAAGCTTAAGAGAGTGACTTTTTCTCTTTTTTAGCATAGATGTAGGTAATGCTTAGATTTTAGGGTCAGATAAACTGTAGTGTGTGCCTATAGACCTTAAAATGCAAAATAACTTGAAATTTTATTTCAATTTGGTAATTTGAAAATAGTAGCATACTGGCTACCTTTTAATTTTGAATGGTGATACCTTAAAAGGCCACAAAAGGGAGATGCTTCTCTGTTATAGTAAATGACCCTATTCTTTCTAATATAGAAAATAGCTTTCCAAGCCAGAATATAGGATTTTCCTCTTTTGAAAATGAGAAGAGGAAAGAATTCTGTACTAATAATAAACACTGGAACTTTTTTTAACGTTTATCCTTAAAAATATAAGAGATCAATTTTCTTAGATGAGTAGAGTCAACCTTTGCCTTCTACTAGCCAGATAATGATTTGGGGTTCTCATAAGCTGGTATACTGGGCTGTATATATCACCAGTTAACGTGGGGTATGTTTGTTTAAGTCTAAAATATTTACCCTTTTTAGATAGATTTAAAAAACCCATGTCAGTCCTTTGTATATATAAATTTTTAGGATTGTGCTACAAGTAAATAAAAATATGTAATTGAAAATAAATTAAGAGAATCCTATTCCAGGAAGGACTACTTTAAACTGCTAGAAAATTCATGATATTTCAGAAGGTACCACTTTTCACCAGAAGAACAATAGTGTGTGGTATGAATCAAAGCTTCTAAAGCTTCTCCTTTGGGCTTTCGTGCCTGTATTTTTCTTTCTTTTTTATATCATCATATTTTTCTTTCTCCTAAATACCCCTTTCTCTGTTCATCTGCATTTTCTCTGTTATCTATTTTCTTTTTGTTCTTCACAGTTCTCTTCCTTTGTCATTAACTGGCATATAATATATAATGTAGATAAATATTTTAATATTGGACTTGATGATTATAACATAAGTGTTTGGAATGTTTTCTAAATTTTTCAAAAATTTTATGAGGGTCTTGATTAATTTTTATATCATAAGTACAGGTCACTGGTGCAGAAAATTACTTCCCCACTTATGTTTTGCATAAATTTATTTGCATACAGTTGGTATTTGAATATGAATTATTCTTTCATATTCATATAAATGAGGCTATCCAATAATCTTTAGTAGACATTACAAGTTAAAATACATCACTGAAAGTAACGAATTGCAATTATACAAAAAGTTTGTGGTTGAAGCTTTGCTTATTTAGATTGACAATAGTTCACATTTAGTGAGATCTTCAGATGAACTATTTTTTCAGGTGGAAAAGAATACTGTGGAATCATAAAATTATCTGACTTTTATTATCAGCCATTATCTGACTTTTTTTAGTTTTAACCTCTTCCTACTGGAAGTCTTTATAAATACTATAGAACTTTTATCATGTCTGACCTAATCAGGTGAGAGTGGATTCTTTTCACTTCATGGATCAGTTCTCAAGCCCTATCTGGCATTTGGGATTTCATACAAGCTCTCAAAACCTGTTTTCTGTGTATCTGGAGCAGTCTCAGATTCTTACCACTAAAATGACAATGGTTAGAAATCCTGATTTTAGCAAAAGACAAGGTGAAATAATTTGTACCATTTTTGTTTGTTTACTATAAATTATCTGAATATTCAAATAACTTCATTAATTGGTTTGAATTTGATTTCACTTTTTTTCTCCTAGGAAGTATTGTTGGTTTAAAAGGCAATGCTGGCCAGTCTGTGTACTGTGCCAGTAAAGGAGGATTAGTTGGATTTTCACGTGCTCTTGCAAAAGAAGTAGCAAGAAAGAAAATTAAAGTGAATGTAGTTGCACCAGGTCAGTGAAAACTTTTTTCTTTTTAAACATAATTTATGGATGTTTATGGTTTTGTACTGTAATAGCAAAGATTGTTCTTGGATCTATAATTACATCAGCATCATTAGGCACTTTTAAGAGAGTATCAGAACAGGAACTTGGACTCTGCACTGTTACTAAACTCATAAGTAGCAAAATGAGGGAGGGTATGACTATGTCCTGACAGGACTTAAAGTGGCCATACCTGGCAATACTGCCAGGCCGTTTTGTTTGCATAAACCATACTGCATTTTTTACTGAATGATTGATTATATCCAAACTAAAATCACAAGAGAAACTTTTTATTTAAAAATCAATTATAAATTAAAAATGTAAAAATTTTAAGTGTGTGTGGGGGGTGAGGTGGGGGAGTAATATTGGTAACATATACCCAGTAATTTAACAAGTCCAAATTGTATGTTTAGAGAACTGTTTCCATTTTAAGTATTTTTCTTTTCTTGCGATATTCTATTTACTGCTCACAACATTTGTTAATTAATTTAAACTTAGTTTGTCAAAGCAGAACTTTCCATGTAATGTGCCTGTTACCTAAATATGTTCCATATGTTTATATTACAGAAACAGTGCTGCTTTATTTTTAAAATATCCAAATAGCTTCATAATACAATATGTTTTTAATAACAGTATAAACCAGAGGAAATAATCAAACAAGGCTGCATAGGTGATATCATTTGCACATTTCCCAAAGTAATCACATATAATAACTGATATAGTAATTACTCCAGAAAGTCAGTATTTATACAGAGAAAGAATTGCCAGAGGTCACATATGTTTCTTTTCAAAACAGATAAGATGCCTTTCATTGTACCCCAGAGAGCTACTCAGGATTCATGTTAGAATTTCAACACAAAGGAAAATTTAAAAAAAGATATTTACATAGAGGAAGAAAACATCTTTTTAAAAGTCACTCTATGAAGTAATAAGATTTTAATAGTGAGTTTAGGAGTTGTTGCCTCTTTAATGAGCAAGTGGAGTCTCTGAGGATCATTGTGTAATGATATCAGAGAAGGAAAGTGTTAGTCTGTGATAACAGAAATGAGAACCCTGGTACTCTGGCACCAACAAGCTCTGTTACATGTGCAGGAGGTACTATACTACATTTGCAGGGAGTGGCCAACAATGAAGATGGTTAGAGAGGTGGCTGTTTAATGAATTTTCAAAATAGCAGAAGTCAGTGGGAAGCTTACAATAGAGCTGCTGCCCTCCTGTAGGGAATCTGTCAGGAACACTTGTGTTCTTAAACATGTAAGAAAAACAAAGCCAACAGAGATGCGATTTACCTGTAAGACAAAGCAAGTGTGATCTGGGCTAAGTACACAGAAACTAGAGCCTTTTCTAGGAGACAAAGGGAACATTTTTATAGACCTGTTTCTTTTATTATGCTGACTTTGGGTATTCCACATTACTTGAAAATATTGATGGATTAAATGGGACCCAAAGCCAAATAACTCGGTCTGTTTGTTACCAGTAATTGGGAAATATTAAAACATAATGATCAGAATTATAGTTTAGGTTGTCGAAGGCTAAAGAAATTCTTTAATTCTCTTTTTTGATTTATAGAGAAGGGAGTCATTAGACCTATTAATTAATTGGTGCTCATGGATTGATGCCTGGGTAGAATAGTTCTAAAATTATTGTGAAAAGAATCAAGTAATGAACTGGTGACTAGAAGAAAATTCTTTGTACCTTATATTTTCCATAATATGTTTTTAAATTTTTTACTAATTTTGGAATAATTTGAGGTGGAAAGGATTTTAGAGATCATTTATTCCAGTGATTTTTACGGTTTAGAAGACTAGGACCTAGGAGACAGGGTGATTTGCAGAAGATTACACACAGCTAGTTTATGGCAGGACTGTTACTAAAAGCTTTATCTTTTGATTTCCAGCTAAGGTAAGCCCCTTAGATTTTCTTTATATCATTGCAAGCAATTTAGGTGTTTTCATCCTTTTGCTAATGTGGTCTGTCTAAACTATCTGGACTCTTCCAATTTTATAACTTTTACCTTTATATTATTTGCCTTTTGCCAAGTTACTTGTTGATAAAATTGCCTGGAATAGTTAAGAGGGTAATAAAAAGGTGCTAAAACTTAAAACTACTATTATCACTCATTTGTTGGGGTGATAGAAATTTTTGTTAGGTACTTCCTTGGCCTTTGAATAAAATGAGTGTTTTTATATACTTCTGCCAGTTAGCCATGAAATCTTTGTCTTAGTTTACTATAGGTATTTAAGAATTGATTACCTATATGAGAAAAGACATTTCGTTTTTGTTCATTGGTTGTTTGTAAGAAACTGTAGACCTTTACCACTTTTACGTTTCAAGTCACTAATGGCTCCAGCTTGGACCCTAAAGTTGGAGTTTTATTTGGCACTGATGTTGAACTAGTAGGGATCAAGGAATTACCAAAATGTTCTGATAGCCATTTTGTTCTGTAATGTGCCTTTATCCCAGTTCATTGTTCAGTAACAGACAAAATTCATTCATTGCAAATCCATGAAAATTTGATAAGTGACTATGGTTTAGATACAGTACATCAATTTTTTTATTTGCTTTATGCAACATGATTTGATTTTAGTGTTAGCCCAGTTTATATGAAGAATAGATTATTTATGATTTAGGACTGCATGTATTTGCTTCCTTTTCTTATAGGGATTGCAATGGTGTGGGTAATGAAGAGTTATTCTGGTTCATTTTGATTTAAAAGCTGGATGGTTTAAGTGTAATGCAAGTCTTCTTAATCCATAATTAATCATTCGGCAGACTTACTGTCATGTATTCTATATGCAAAGACTGTGCTGGGTTCTAAAATTACAAAAATGAGTAAGATGCTTCTGCTACAAGGAGCTAAGTACAGTGGGAAACAGACATAAACAAGTAATTACAATGTCATGTGATGAATATAGAGATACATATCTATGATCTATGGAAACACTGAAGAATGCTTAATTTTGTCTGAGTGAATTAGTTGTCAAGGCAACAGCCTAAATAGTGGGAATCTAGTTTGTATACAAAAGGAAATTTTATGAGTGTTATGGAAGTGTGTTTGTATGTATAATCTTCCTAAAGATCTTTCTAGTACAGAAAAAACTTGTTACTAAAAATGTGGCCATTTATAGTTGACTTTTATTTTATTAGCTATATATATTTATCAGGTTTCATGGTATGAATATGCTTCATTGATCAGAAGGTAACTATAAGTTAAAATAATACAATTAAATAGATTCTCTGAATTATTTATTAACTTTATTTTAAATAGTAATTACAACCAGATTCTTCACCAGATCTTTAAATAGACCTGACAAACATTGAATTAACACGTTTCTTTTTCTGTCAGTTTTCCTGGTCACCATCAAATGGAGTTCCCAATTAAGGAAAATAGCTAAAAAGCAAATCATAACAGGAAAAGCAAGGAACAAGGAAAATAATAAATTAGGCTATCATTTGCTGCCTAATATTACTGATATTTTAAAGATCAGTTGCTAGGCTTTGGTATTATTTTAAGTATAAAAATAAATTACTCATGGGTAAACCTTACTGACATGAGAAACAATATTCGATAAATTGAAACTATAATGGGAACATTGTTTTGAAATGTATGTGTTTTCAATAGATAATACAGACTTGATAGAAAATTCAAAAGTACAATGAGGCATAGAGGGAAAAGTGAGTATCTTCTACCATCTAGTTCCTTTCCTCAGAAGCAACCCACTGTTAGTAGTTTCTTCTGTATTTCATATATAAGCCAATAAAGTGTGTGTGTGTGTGTGTGTGTGTGTGTGTGTGTGTGTGTGTGTGTGTTTGTATGTGTGTGTATATATTTAAGAGAACACTATTTACAGTGTTCTGTACCTTGCTTTATTTGTAGAACAATGTATCTTGAAGTTGATTCCATATTATTCCATATATAACTGCTTCATTTTTTGAGTAACAACTTTATGTAAATATAATTCACACACTATACAATTCACCCATTTAAAGTGTACAATTCAGTGGTTTCAGTATAATCACAGAATTGTTCTACTACCAAAATACATTTTAAAACATTTTCGTCATCCCAAATAAACTCTGTAGCCATTAACATTTACTCCCCATTTCCCTCCAATCTCCTTAGCTTCTGGCAACCATTAATCTGCTTTCTCTCTAGATTTTCCTATTCTGGACAGTTCATATAAATAGAATCATATAGCATGTGGTCTTTTGTGACTGCTATGTCACATAGTGGCCGAGTTAAAAGACAATAAATTCTGTTTTATAGGTGTACCATAATTTATTTTACCTGTTGTCTTGTTGGGCATTTGGGTTGTTTCTCGAAAATTTTGATATTACAACTAATAATGCAGTGATAATACTTGTGTGTAGTTTATTTTGCACATGTGTAAGTATATGAGCATAATCCTGGGAATGAGACTGCCAAGGATTGAAGGGTACATGCATTTTAAATTTTGACAAATAGTATAGCATTGAATTTATTTCTATTGGGTACCTTAAATGTTTTGCCTCCCTCCCTTTTTTTAATTTGAAGAATTCTTATGTTTACTACTTGGAGAAAACCTTATTGACAAATGCCGACATAAATTTGGCAGTCACTCAAAACATAATTCTCTACGTGATCTTATGGGCTGTTTAGTATGGAGTTGATTTTCACACACTGCTTCCCTATACACTTTATAAACATTAAGACATAGAAATTCATTCTCTTTAAAATTTTGGTCTATTTTTTGTCAACAGCCTTGTTTCTTCTGCCTTAAAAAAGTGGGATTATAATTCTTTTTAGGCTCTAGAGACATACTAGAGAATGGACATCTGAGCTTGTAGATATATCAAGTAGTGCACATCCACAATTGTTAATACTAGTGATAGGCAAATATCCTAGTGTCTTATTTAAGCATAAAGTTTCTGCTATATATAAAAATGTTCAAAACTAAAATAATGACCAAATAATATAGAAATGAAATGCTAGTTATTTATACTATACAGCTAGCCAAAAATGGATAAGGAAATAAATTTTCTTTAGAATTTTTCAATTATTCTTGACAAGTACCATACACTTTCTTTTATGAGCAAGAGTATTCTTATTCCTAAAGAGTTTATATTTTAAAAAAAGTAATACTGTGTGTATCATCATATATACTGAACTAAAGTAGAAGTATCCTTGTTCTAAGTCAAGTGCACGTCGTTTCAGTTATCTGTTGATTTCAGGAGTCATAATTTGGTAGCCAACTGGAAACCTCTAATTGTGCAACAGTGATCAGTAATCATTTGTTGGATAGTGGCACCTACTGGTAGTTTGTAATTTTTATAGGCCAGTTTGAAAGGCATTGTAAATATGTATGTAGTAAAATGAGTAGAACCAGTTTCTGGATTGCATTGCATGCAAATAAAGTGGAAGAATGATATGGAAGAGAGTCCTATGGGGCTAAGGAGAGAACAAACTGAAAAGCAATACGCGCACAAAATGGGTGTGTGGAATGCTACTGATATCTCTACTCAGGTCTTACAATATATGATTAGAATCCAGAGACTGTTTATATGCAGTGCCCTGGGTTGTAATATATTTATAAATGAGGATTTTGTAGTTCATGAGCTATAGCATAAAATGACATTGAAATTTGGTAGAGCTGAAGTACTAGCTCTAATGGGGTATATGGGAATTCTTTCTACTTTCTGTTCAATGTTTCTAAAAACCTAAAGCTGCTCTAAAAAATATAAGTCCATTTAAAAAAATTAATGATGAGAGATAATGAAGAGAGAAAAATCTTTGGACATGTTCTTGCTTTCTGTATCAAACATCATAACCAGAGTGGAAAAGCCAGTATTGGCGAAGTCATCCCTTTCCTTTCAACCTGGCCTCTAACACCCACTTTACTTTAGGCTATTATTGTAGATAGAATTCAGTGATGGCTAGCTGCTTGTCCCATGAGGTTTGTCATTCCAACTACAAGTCTGGGGAGAGGCTATAGCAAACTTCCCCTAAAGAAATAACACCCTTATCTTCCAAGTTTGAGCAATGGAGGGATAATCTTCATGTGAGGTGAGTGCCAGACATTATGATCCTCATCGTTGGACTCAGAGGGCACCTCTCTCCTTTCTTTACAAATGACCTAACCGGGACACAGATCATAGCCGAGGTGACTTCAGGATGTACTGAGCAAGACTTTATTAAAAGCTTTGAGATGTTAGCTTTTATCTATTCCGTGTATCTGGCTTACTGGGTTGTTTTTGGAGGACCACAGTCTGTCTTAACAGCCCATGTTTATGTGGCAGAGGCCTTCCCATCTCACTGAGATTGCCCCTGAACTGGTTTCACTGCCTTATCTCCCTTCCTATGTATGGTTTGCCTTCCAGTACCTCATACCCTGTTCTAGATCTGCCTTTTTTTAAAGGTAAAAACACCTTTGTATGGCCTCCCACAAGTCATGTAGCATCACCCTTTGTCTCTGAAAGTACAAACACATCAGAACTAAAATCTATCTATAGGAAAGGCAAATCAGTTTCTTTACACACAACATGGATAAAAACTCAGATTAGCATCTTCAGCTGGAATATTCTAACCTCCACACAGCTATCAATATAAAAATTGAGAGTCCTTTTAGGGGAGCTCACTTTCCTAAACCTGAAGTAAGAAAAGTCATGAAGACTACTTAATGAGTCATAATTTTCATCTTCAGGTCATAGTTTTGTAGAGCTAAAAGATATTTTAGTGATCTGTGATTTTCAATCTATTTCACTCATTTTGTGAGACAGAAACAGCCATACAATTTTAGATAGTACATGACTTTCTTCAGGCTGTAATTCCGATAGTATTAGCAGGGTAGGGAACAGAATCTAGTTTAATGTGTCCTAATCCATTGTTGTTGTTGTTGTTGTTGTTTTTTTTTAACCACAAAATACTCACCAGAGCCAGTTAGAAGTTGAACCTAGAATTTGTTAATAATAGTTACAAGGTCTCTCTGCAAACCATTTTTACAGCAGATTATTGAGTTTTTTTTTCCCTGAAGATTAAAAAGACATCATTGATTATTTTTCTTTTGACTAAGAGTTTGAGATAGTGGGGATATATGTTATGCCAATTTTGCTAGAATTCAAAATGACCTTAGAACAAAAGATAATTGTATCATGAACTTCTTCAGAAGGAACAAGCTTTTAAATGTTACATTCATAATTTAATTCATTCAACTTTTTTAACATGTGAGGTGAATTTTCTTCCTAATACACTCTGAGGCATCTTAGAAAATAAGTGTGTCCAAACACATAGAACTTTGGATATCAAGAATCCCCATGATAGTGTTTCTTATGATGTTTGACTTGTCTGTTGATTATTATGACTTCACTATAGATGAAGTTTCATTTGCAATTCACTTGAAATTCAGCAAAGTCTGGTTATCCGGTTTTATCATTATCTCTATCAGCTGCTGCTTTTATTCTTGCATTCCTTCTGCCATCTCATTGTTAAAGATGAAAGGGAGCAAAGGAAATGTTGACTTTTAAAATGTAATATTTTATAGTAGAGAAGATCATATTTCATAATGTAATCTCACAGTGAGGGACATAAATAATACAAAATTGTTTTGTTATTCCAGGCCCTCATTACAGACAATCTGGTTAGTACTGTGCATCTTTTTTCAATAACCTTTTATCTAGATGCAGAAGTAATATATCTCTTGTGGACAATTGGGAAAGTACACACAAATACAAAGAAGAAAATAATCATCACCTGTAATTCTAGTATTTAATGATAATCACTATTAATATTTTGGTATATATTTTTTCAGTCATTAGTATAGATTAGTTTTTTTCAATTTTTTTATTTTTTATTGAGGTATAATTGACATAACATATTAGTTTCAGGTGTACAACATAATAATTTTATATTTGCATATATTGTGAAACGATTTCCACAATAAGTCTAGTTAACATTCATCCGCATACAGTTACAGATTTTTTCCTTCGATAAGAACTTTTAATGTCTACTCTCTTAGCTACTTTCAAATGTATAATAAAGTATTGACTATAATCACCATGCTGTACGTTACATCTCTGTGACTATTTTATAACTGAAAGTTTATAGCTTTTGATTGTAGTATAACTACTTTTGTAACCTGCTTTTCAAATATACAAATGTTATTTTTCTCTTATTTTAAGTATCCTTCTATAGCATCATTTTAATGCCTGTAGGATGTACCGTGTGGATGTAATGTGTGGACGTACCATGATTAATTTAACCATGTCCTTATTGAAAGGCATTCAACTTGTTTCCTGTTTTTCTCTAATAAAGCTGTTACTGTCATAGGCTTCATGATAGGAAAAAAAATCTGTGGTTATTTCTTACAAGACTGTTAATAAAATGTTTCAGAATTTCTAAGTGAAAGCCTAAGACAAAAAAAAAATTAAATAATTATATAGTAGTGCATAATAAACTTATAGCTTGATACTAATTCTTAATTCAATGCTTAGTTCATATTTAACCTGGTATTTTAAATGACAGTATATTTAGATTGGTTTTCAGTTTGAGTTATAAATGATTTAATTTTAATACAAGCCAATTTTGGAGCTGTACTTTTGAGATTTCACATTAGATTTTCATTTCACATGTCGTGTCTAACTCTTAATCCATCATTTTTTCATGACTTTAAAAATTTTTTAAGATTTTTCTAATTGTTCATTTTATGAAGAGTAATTATTTACTTTCTTTTTTACAGCTTAAATGATTGAATAGTGTACAGAATACTGATTATATAAGTTAAATATTTTATTGGTAGTATATTCATGATGTCTTCTTCCCTCTACCCCTTGACCCCACTCAAGTGAAAATTAATCAATTCCATTGTACTTTGTGTATATCTCTATAAGGATATTCATTAGACTTTCTTACATTATGATTAGGGGTGCAAGTAACTATTTCCTCCATAAATTATAGATTGCCCTAGGAATAGAATTTTTATTCATGTTTTTATCTGCCCATTTACGAGTTGGGCCAAATATTTGGGAATAAGTTATTGTTCAACAGACGCTCACTGAGTGAAAGTGAATAAAAATGGAGACTTGGTTACTTGATTGCTAGCAAAACTCTGTATTTACTAAATAAGATTTCTTAGTAACCTCAAATTATCAGGAGTAAATTCATTTTTATTGGAAATTGAGAAAATGTCTTAGTGTCTACTCTTTTCTACTAAATAAACATTTCTCTTTTAGGATTTGTTCGTACAGATATGACAAAAGACTTGAACGAAGAACATTTAAAGGCAACTATTCCTCTTGGGAGATTTGGAGAACCTATTGACGTGGCACATGCGGTTGTGTTTCTTTTAGAATCGCCGTATGTTACAGGGCATGTTCTGGTGGTGGATGGGGGATTACAGCTCACAATGTAATTTACAGATTATTCAGTTATAATGGTGATTAGAACCAAGGGCACACTTTGGCTGTTGATTAGACAGTCTTACTTATGTGGGTGACATTTGCTAATCAGATCTATTCATGCTACAAATGTTGACTTCCATCTTTATATGTATATCTCTGAAAAGAATAAGGTGTGATCAGTTGTGCTTTGTTGATGAAATGTACCTTATAGACTAGCAATGTTAATATGTAGACATTTTTCAAGTGATAAACAATAATTAATTTATATATTTTGTCTCAAAAGTGGAAAAAATTATATAGTTTAATTTTCTTGAGTTATATCATTGTATCAGACTGAATACTCTAGAACAGTGGTCCCCAACCTTTTTGGCACCAGGGACTGGTTTTGTGAAAGACAATTTTTCCACCGCCGTAGTGTGGGTGGGTGAGATGGTTTTGGGATGATTCAGTGCATTACATTCATTATGTACTTTATTTCTATTATTTCTATTATTATTGCAGTATGTAATAAAATAATTATACAACTCACCATAATGCAGAATCTGTGGGAACCCTGAACTTGTTTTCCTGCAGCTAGGCAGTCCTGTCTGGGGGTTATGGGAGACAATAAACAACCCAAAGTGTGTTGCTTACGCCCAGTCTACTCTGTAACCTTGTTTTGGTTGCTGTCACTGCGGAAAACTGTGCTTCACAAAGATAGGATGTTGGAAATGGAAGCAGGCTTTTCAGTGCTTTTGTGGCAATTTCAGGATAGTCTGCCTTGACTTTAATCCATAACGTGTGAAGATTTGAAGTTGTCTCAAACATACTTTCAAGGCCACCGTTGTGTGTGATCTCAAGCAGTTGATCCTCTTCTAGCATGGATGAAGTCGATTCTCCTGGCTTATTCACAGATGGATCACAGATCCACTCCTTCCCAGTTCAAAGGTCTTCTGTAACTGGGAAGTAATGCTCAAATTCTTGCAAGCTGAGACAGGTGAGTGTGCTGGGGGAAAGAAGGCCCCGGCTCAGTCTCTTTCAAAATCTCTGCTAATGTTAGAAACATGTCAAAAATCCCAGTGTTTACTCATTACCCCCATAATTCCAGTTTGTCTTTGAATGCAGCCATTTTTACTGCCAATTTGAGCACAGTTGTCATTCTTTCCTGAAGTGACAGATTGAGTTGGCCAAGCAGGTTGAATATGTCACACAAGTAGGCAAGTTTTGTGACCTATTCCATGTCATTGAAATGTGCTGCCAGTGGTGACTGTTTTTTTAAAAGAAATATCTGGAGTGGCTCTCATAACTCAGAAACTCTGGCCAGTGATCTACCTTTAGAAAGCCATCTCACTTCTCTGTATAAGAGCCGTGTATGCTCCGTGTCCATCTCACAGAGCTGCACGAACAGATGTGATGAGTTCAGGGCATGCACTTTAATATGGTTGATCATTTTAATCATATCCTGCAAAACGTTAAGTTCAAGTGACATTTTTCAGCTAGCCAGCATTTCTCTATGGATGACAGTGAGTAGACTCACATTCAGAAGTACTTTTGACTCAAGTAGTGAAACCAGAAAGCCATCCAGCCTTGGCAGCAGCTCCATCAGTACATACACCGGCACAAAATGACCACTTCAGTTTTCTGTATATGTGATCATTCAAAAACTTGCATAACATATCCTCATGCCTATCTTCCTGAAAAATATATCACACAAAACAAGCATTGTTGCCTTGTTGTCATCAGTATACTCATCAACCTGGATCGCAAACCACAGTGACTCATTAATCCTAACAATTGTGCCTTAATATCCTCTGCTATTTCATCAGTGTGTCTAGTCATGGTGCTAGCCAAAAGAGGAACACGTGCCACCTTTTGAACTGCAGCTTCTCCTAAAAGTTAACAGCAAATGTCCTTAACAGCAGGCAGGATCAACTCTTCACCAGTAGTAAAGGGCTTCTTCGTTTTAGCAATGCAGTTAGCCACTAAGAATGGTGCTCTCAGTGCAGACATGTTTGATGTAGGGGTAGCTTTAAATAATTGCTTCTGTTATTCACATTCACGTTTTTTTCTTTTGAAAAACTCCAAAGGCCTGTCTTTTAATGCAGGATGTTTCGTCTCCAGTGGCAAAGCAGTTTTGAAGGTTTCGTAGCTTCATTGGATAGCTGGTCGCCACATATTATACAAAACGGGTTTGGAGAACGTGAATCACCTGTTGCAGTGAACCCGTAATTTAAGTAGGACTCTTGGTATTTTCTTTTAAATGCAGCTTTCTTTTTGTTGGCAGTCTTAGAATCCTCTGCTGTCTCCTCATTGGGTCTTTCCCTCTTTTCAAAGAAGCTCTCCAGTGATGTTTGTTTTTTACTCATTTTGGCTAGTGTTGGCTTGTGGGCTTACCAAAACTGACTGAGACAAGTGTGCAGTGTGGGAAAGAGGTGCGGACAGAAGTGGTAAATAAAATAACGGGTGGGCCAGGTGTGGACTAAAATAAGTGTCGGATTCTGACTTAAAGTTTGCCACCAGATGCAGCTGTACAATTGAAGGGCATCCGCTCACTTGCTACTATAAAGCCTGCCACCAGATGCAGCTTAATTGTAACTTGCCACTCACTGATAGGGTTTTGATGGGAGTCTGCAAGTAACTGATTTATTATGGTCTCTGTGCAGTCAAACCTCTCTTCTAATGTGAATCTGGATTTGCAGCCGCTCCCCAGCGCTAGTAGCATCGCCGCCTCAGCTCCACCTCGGATCATCAGGCATTAGATTCTCATAGGAGCACACAACCTAGATTCCTCACATACGCAGTTCACAGTAGGGTTCGTGCTCCTATGAGAATCTAATGCCTGATGATCTGAAGTGGAGCTGAGGTGGTGATGCTAATGTTGGGGAGCAGCTGCGAACACAGATGAAGCTTCACTTGCTTGCCCACTGCTCACCACCTGCTCTGTGGCCCAGTACCAGTCAGTGGCTTGGGGATTAGGGGGACCCCTACTCTGGAAGTGAAACTTGTGAGTCACTGTCAAAGTGAGAGTATTTACAGGGCATTAGTTGGTTGCCAATACTTTAGCAGCCCTGCTAATTTACGCATTGTATTCCTTTTTCGTATTCCTTGGACGATAACTTTTTATACAGGTTGAAAAAAACTCAATTTGATACAGACATGAATTTAGTCTGGTTTATTTGAGTGATGTTACTGGTGATTAAGTGACTGGGCAAAATAGTCAACCAGTGTAAGTGTGGTAAAATCAGTCCATTCTATAGAAATTCTCAAAGATGATGAGGTTAACCCTTAAGATTTTAATATCTGTTAAGTTGATCTCGTCAACTTAGGAAGTTGAAGTTTTATTTTAATCAAAAGCACTCAGTATAGCAAGCTACTTAAAAAAACTATAAGAAATAATGAAAATTTAAAAATGAGAGTATTTTGAGAATATGATTCTCTAAAATTTTAGTAAGATAGTAAATGCTTAAGTACTTATTAATAATCATAAATGATAAATATGCAATAACAATGGGCTAAATGTCTTTACAAGGGACAAAAGCATTAGTCTTAATTGAAAATATTTGAGAATAGAGATAAAGACACAAACTGAATGTTAAATGTCAGGCAACATATATTTTGCCTTAAACTATTTTGTGAGGAATAGTATGATATTTTAAATGTCATTGGATTCATGTTGATTTTTATTATTTAAAAAAGTTTTAAATATTTACTGCATTTTAAAGAGTAATCTTACAGTTTTATCGCAGCTGCTTATTGTTTTATATAAACAGATTTAGTTTTATAGGAAAGTCAGTGCAAAAGTACGAATAGGTTATAATTCTAAAATAAATGCAGAGTAATAAAAATAAAAAGTAATAAAGTCAAATCTATATTTTAAATTAAGATTGTTGATTCCTTAAAAATTACTTATAATTTATCTGTGAAATAGTATTCTTTACTTACAGAAGTCTATTTAGGATGTGAGAAAGTTAAGTGTGAATAAAATTACTGTTATTAATCAAATTGTTTACTAAATGTAAGCATGGTAATTTACAGAATTTTTCAGGCATTAACAATTCCAGGCACCTGTAGGAAATGTGGCATTAAAGATAGTTTCAAATGTGGTAGCTGATGCTTCTAAGCTAGTAGAGTTTATGCAGACGGAGCAGGCCATTTTTCTAATGCTGTCTCACCTCCAGGCCTTTGGCTGCCTGCACCTCTTTATTATGTCTTCCTCTCAGGCTTGAATTCCCTCCTTCTCTGGATCCTCATGTTCTAAAATCATCAGTGAGGCTGATATGACTGGTGATTAAGAAGAAAGCAATGTATTTCATGGACTGATGACACTAAAATGTAGGTTACAGATAGGTTTAACCTTTAAGTGTGTATATTTACACTTCTAAGAAATATAACCATTTTAACTATTCTACCCTCTCCCCCAACCCATATTAAACTGCTGGTGGAATATGGGGAGAGATCTTGAAATTGGTAAAATAAGCCTTCACTGTTCCACTCCAGGTGAATATTCCATCCACTTCCACTAGCCTGGTAGAATTTGTAACTTAACGCTTGCATCCTATTGCTGAAATGTTTCCTTTGCTTATGTTCAGAGGTTCAAGAATTTTAATGAATTTTTAACAAGAAGACTTCTCTGTAGCTGTTATGTGACTTATGAGCCCGTAATCCAGCCTGTGTTTAGCACTTTTTAAAAAATTGTGCTGAAGGCAAGTGTATTAAAATTTTTGCATGGAATATTTTAAAATTTGTGTTCCTTTTCATACTTTTATTCTTACTCAGTTTATGAGACAGTTTTTAGCTGCTTTCTAGAGGTAGAATTATATGTTATAAATTACTTTGTGGGGGCAGTATTTGTGCAAAGAAGAGTGTTTATATGATTCTGTTACGTAGAATAAAGAGAGGTGACTATTCTGGATATTAAAGAGTGTTGCCATACATTGCAGAAACATTTTCCAAGCTTTCAAAATGGAAATATGTACAAATTGAGAAACATACTACTATCCTAACTTGAAAAATACACTAAAAGCATTTAATAACTTTTTAGTTCTTTTTTTTTTTTATATTAATTTCATCTTTTAACTACATTATAAGCTCTTCAGAGTAAATAACTCTAGGTGGTCTTTAAGGAAGTTTTTTTAGTTTTTAGCATACACATCTTTCACATGTTTGCTGATACTATCTCTCTCTTTTTTTTTTTTAGATATGTATATAGCATATTAGTTTCAGGTGTTCAACATAATACAGTATTTGTATATATTGGGAAATGATCACAGTAAGTCTAGTTAACATCCATCACCACACATAGTTACAAAAATTCTTTCCTTATGATAAGAGCTTTTAAGAGCAACTATTAGCAATTGTCAGATCTAGAATATATTATTAACTGTAGTCACTGGGTATACATTACATCACCAGGAATTATTTATAACTGTAAGTTTGTACCTTATGACACCCTTTCACCTATTTCTGCTACTACCCACTCCTGCCTCTGGCAAACACCAATCTGTTCTCTGTATCTATGAGCTTAGAATTTTTAATTTTGTTTTGTTTTTTGGTTGCTGTTGTTTTTAGATTTCACATATAAGTTAGATCATATAGTATTTGTCATGCTATATCTGACTAATTTCACTTAGGAGAATGCCCTCAGGATCCATCCATGTTGTCATAAATGGCAAGATTTTATTCCTTTTTATAGATGAATAATCCATTGTATGTATGTGTATACACACACCCACATCACAGTTTCTTTATCCATTCATTTGTCGATGGACATTTGGGTTCTGACATGTCTTGGCTGTTAAAAATAATGCTTCAGTGAACATGGAGGTGCATATATCTTTTTGAGTTACTGTTTACATTTTCTTATGAGTTCCCAGAAGTGAAATTGCTGCATCCTATGGTAGTCCTACTTTTAATTTTTTTAAGGAACCTGCGTACTGTTTTCCATAGTAGCCGTACCAATTTACATTTCTCCAAACAGTGCACAAGGAATCTCTTTTCTCCACATTCTCACCAACGCTCGTTATTCATGTCTTTTCGATAAAAGTTGCTCTGATTAGGTGTGAGAAATGGTTGTAGTTTTGGTTTGCATTTCTTATTATAGTTTTTATTGTAGTTTTGATTTGCATTTCTCTGATGGCTAATGATGTTGAACACCTTTTCATATACCTGTTGGCTATCTGCCCATTTTTTAATTGTATTATTATTATTACTATTTAGTTGTATGAGTTTTTTTATTTTGGATATTAACCCCTCACCAGACATATGATTTACAGATATTTTCTCCCATATAATTTGTTGGATTTTCATTTTGTTGATGTTTCCTTTGCTGTGCAGAAGCTTTGTAGTTTGATGTAGTCTCATTTGTTTGTTTTTGCTTTTACTGCTTTTGCTTTTGGGTCATATTAAAAAAAAGTCATCACTAAGACAGACTCAAGGAGCTTACTGTCTGTGTTTTCTTCTAGGAGTTTTATGGCGTCAGGTCTTACATTCAAGTCTTTTATCCATTTTGAGTCAATTTTTGTTTATGGTATAAAATAGTGGTCTAGTTTCATCCTTTTGTATGTGGCTGTCCAGTTGCCCAACACCAGTTATTGAAGAGCCTTTATTTTCTCCATTGTCTGTTCTTTGATTCTTTGTCATAAATTAGTTGTTCATATATGTGTGTTCATTTCTAGGCTCTAAATTCTGTACCTTTGGTTTGCGTGTCTGTTTTTCTGCTAATATCACACTGTTTTGATTACTATAGCTTTGTAGTTTAGTTTGAAATCAGGGATTGCGATACCTCCAGTTTTTTCTTTCTTTCTTTTTTTTTTTTCTTCCCAGGTTTGCTTTGGCATTTTGGGGTCTTTTATGGTTCCATACAAATTTTAGGAGTTTTTGTTCTGTTGCCGTGAAAAATGCTGTTGGGTTTTAAAATTTTTTTTTTAAATTAAGTTTATCGGGGTAACATTGGTTAATACAATTATATAATTTTCAGGTGTACATTATAATTTGACATCTGCATATTTTATTGTGTGTTTATCACCCAAAGTCCAGTTTCCTTCAGCTACTATATATTTGATCCACTTTACCCACTTCACCCTCCCTCAACCCCCTATGTCTGACCCCTTTTACTCCATCTATCTCTCCACTCATCCCCTACTCCCTACCCTTTTGTAACCACTAGTCTATAGTCCATGTCCATGAGTCTCTCTTTGTTTGTCCTGTTCCTTTGTTGCTTTTAGGTTTACATCCCACATATAAGTGATATCATGTGATTTTCAACTTTTTCAATCTGGCTTATTTCACTTAGCATGATTATCTTGAGGTCCATCCATGTTGTCACAAATTGCAGTATTTTATCTCCTTATGGCTGAGTAATATTCCATTGTATATATGTACCACAGCTTCTTTAGCCAATCATCTATCATAGGACACTTCGGTTGCTTCCATGTTCTGGCCACTTTGAATAGTGCTGGTATGAACATTGGTGTGCAAATATCTTTTCAGATATGGGTTTTCAGTTTTGGGGTAAATACCCAGTAGAGGGATTGCTGGATCATATGGTAGATCAATTCTTAGTTTTTTGAGGAACCTCCATACAGTTTTCCATAGTGGCTGTACCAATTCGCAGTCCCACCAACAGTGTATGAGGGTTTCTTTTTCTCTGCGTTCTCTCCAGCATTTGTTATTACTTGTTCTGATGATTATAGCTATTCTAACAGGTGTGAGATCGTATCTCATTGTGGTTTTGATTTGCATTTCCCTAATAGCTAGCGATGTTGAGTATCTTTTCATATAGTTGTTGGCTGTTTTTATGTCCTCTAGGAAGAAGTGTCTGTTCAGGTCCTCTGCCCATTGTTTGATTGGATCGTTTGTTTTTTTGTTGTTATTGTGCAGTTGCAAAAGGAATTATTTTTTCTACTTCTTTTTCTGATACTTCATTATTAGAGTATAGGAATGCTATAGATTTTTCAATGTTGATTTTGTATACAGAAACTTTACTGTATTTGCTTATTGTTTCTAGTAGTGTTCTTGTGGAATCTTTAGTGTTTTCTGTGTGGAGAATCATGTCATCTGCAATAATGACAGTTTGACTTTTTTGTTTCCTATTTAGATGCCTTTTATATCTTTCTCTTGTCTGATTGCACTTCCTAGGACCTCCAATGTTATATTGAGTAACAGTGGCGATAGTGGACAGCCTTGCCTTGTTTCTGACCTTAGAGGGAAGATTTTTAGTTTTTCTCCATTAAGTATAATGTTGGCTGAGGGTTTGTCATATGTGGCCTTTATTATGTTAAGGTAGTTTCTTTCTATACCGATTTTGTTAAGTGTTTTGATCATAACTGGATGCTGTATCTTATTGAAGGCTTTTTCTGCATCTATTGCTATGATCACATAATTCTCATTTTATAATTTGTTTATGTAGTGTATCACATTTATCAATGTGCATATATGTTGAACCATCTCTGTGCCTCTGGGATGAAGCCCACTTGATTGTGATGTATAATCTTTTTAATATGTTGCTGTATTCAGTTCGCTAGTATCTTATTTAGGATTTTTGCATCTGTGTTCATGAGAGATACTGGTCTGTAGTTTTCTTTTTTTGTGTGTTATCTTTACCAGGTTTTGATATCAGAGTTATATTGGCCTCATAAAATGAATTGGGAAGTATTGCTTCCTCTTTGATATTTTTAGAAGAGTTTGAAGAGAATAGGTAGTAAATCTTATTTGAGTGTTTGGTAGAATTCACTAGTGAAGCCATCTGGTTCTGGACTTTTACTTTTTGGTAGATTTTTGATGATTGTTTACATTTCCATACTGCTGATCATTCTATTTAGATTTTCCAGATCTTTTTGATTCAGTCTTGGAAGATTGTATTTTTCTAAGTACTGGTCCATTTCTTCTAGGTTATTAAATTTGGTGTTATATACTTTTTCATAGTATTCTTGTATGATTTTTTGTATTTCTATGATATAGTTATTTCTCCTATTTTATCCCTGATTTTATTTGTGTTCTTTCTCTGTTTTCTTTAGTGAGTCTAGCCAGGCAGAGGTTTGTCAATTTTATTAACCTTTTCAATGAACCAGCTCTTTGTTGCATTTATTTTTTCTATTTTTTTTTATTCTCAATTTCTTTTAATTCTCTAATTTTGATTATTTCCTTCTACTGATGTTAGGCTTCATTTGTTCTTTTTCTAATTTTTTTTTTTAAGATGAAGCATTACGTTGTTTATTTGGGCTCTTTCTTGTTTTTTTTGAGATAGGGCTGTAATGATATGAACTTTCCTCTTATTACCACTCTTTCTGTGTCCCAAAAGTTTTGATACTATCATTATCATTTGTTTCTATGTATCTATTGATCTCTCTTCTTGTTTCTTCTCTGACCCAGTCATTCTTCAGTAGCATGTTGTTTAATCTCCAAGTATTTGTGGTTCTTCCTACTTTCTTTTTACAGTTGATCTCCAGCTTCAGCATTTTGATTAGAGAATATGGTTGGTTTGATTTCAGCTCTCTTATATTTGTCGAGGCTATCTCTGTGTCCCAGTACGTGGTCAATCCTTGAAACTGTTCCACGTGCACTAGAGAAGAATGTACAAGCAAGCAGCTGTTTTGGGATGAAATGCTCTGTAAATGTCAATTATGTCCAGTTTGTCTAATGTGTCATCTCAGGATGTTATTTCCTTATTGATTTTCTGTTTGGATGATCTGTCCATATCCAACAGTGGGGTATTTAGGTCCCCTTCTATGATAGTGTTTTGGTCTGTTTCTCCCTTTAGTTCTGTTAGTAATTGCCTTATATATTTTGGGGCTCCCTGATTGGGAACATAGATATTAATAAGTGTTATTTCTTCTTGGTGTATTATTCTCTTTATCATTATGAAGTGTTTCTCAGGATCTTTATTTACCTTTTTTATTTTGATTCTAATTAGTCTGATATTAGTACTGCTACTCCCACTTTTCTCTGAATGCCATTTGCTTGAAATAGCATTTTCCACCCTTTCACTCTGAGTCTATATTTGTCTTTGGAGCTGAGATGTGTCTCCTGGAGGCAGCATATGGTTGGGTTTTGTTTTTTGATCCTATATGCAGCTCTGTGACTTTTTATTGGAGAGTTCAGTCCATTTACATTTAGGGTGATTATTGAAATAAGATGTTTTCTTATATCCATTTTATTTTTTTTTTTATTTTTTAATTTTTTTGTGGTAGCTTGGTGTTTCCATTGCTTCCTTGTCCTTGTGTCTCTGTTTTCTTTATTTTGTTTGGGTTTTGTGGATTTCCCCTCTGGTTCTCCTTGTTTAATGTTATATACTTCAGTTTTGAATCTTCTGTGTGTGGTTGCCATTAATATAATATGTAAAGTTAGTTATATATATAGAGTGGTCATTTTCTTCTGCATGTGCCTTATCTCCATTCCCCTTTGCGAATTTGGATCTTTGAATCCTCCCTTTTTCAGTTATTGTTGTCTCAGTTTGTCCCTATGTGTGCTGAACGATCATTACTATCTTGCAATTGCAAATCTCTTCTTAAGATCATAATGTTTAAGATCATAATGCCCTGTTCTTAATAAGGGTTGCAGTACTCTGCTTCTATCTGCCTACTAGTCTCCTTACTCATAATTGTGTATTTTTTTTTTGTCATTTTGTTTTAGGTGAGCTGACCTCTTTCAGTATTTCCTGTAATGCAGGCCTTGTAGTGGAGATTTCCTCAGTTTTTGTATGTCTAGAAAGGTCTTTATTTTTTCATCATATCTAAAGGAGAACTTTATTATATATAAGAATATTATATATTCTTGGCTGATAGTTTGAATATCTGATTCCAGTCTTTCTTGCTTGTAAGGTGTGTGCTGAGAAGATCGATGATAATCTAATGGATTTTCCTTTATAGGTTACCGTCGTCCTTTCCCTGGCTGCCCTGAAAATTCTTTCTTTGTCATTAATTTTTGATAATTTTAATATAATGTGTTTTGGATAAGGCCTTTTTGGATTGAGATAATTAGGTGTTCTGTTGATTTCTTTAATTCCAAGCTCCAGCTCATTTCTTAGATTTGGGAAAGTTTCATCAACTATTTGTCTGAAAATGCTTTCTGATCTGTGTTCCTTTTCCTCCCCTTCGAGAATACCCATTATTCTTATGTTTCCTTTCCTTATGGTATCAGCTAGTTCTTGTATTTCTTTCATTATTTTTCATTCTTCAGTATTTCTCTTCTTCCTTCTGATTTATTTCTAGATTTCTATCTTCAGTATCACTGATCTTTTCCTCCGTTTGGTCGACTATTTCTCAAGCTTGCTATTTCATTCTTTGTCTCTTTTAGTCTGTTTTTCATCTGCAGAAGTTCTATTTGGTTCTTTTTCAGGGTTTCATTCTCTTTGTTAAAAAACTCAATTCTATGTGATTTAGTTGTTTTTCAATTCCTGGAATTGTTGATATGAATTATTTTGGATCTTACTGAGTTTTTTCAGAAGTACCATCCTGAATTCTTTGTCATTTAAGTCTCATATTTCTATGTATTTAAACTTATTTTCTGGAGATTTTTCTCTTTCTTTGTGAGCTGCCTTGTCACCTTAGTTGTTCATGGTGTTTAATGGACTATTTCTCTGCCTGGGTGTTAATGGAAGTGTAGTCTTTTTTTTCTTTTCCCAGTAAGAATATTTATTATATAAAAGTCTCTCTTTAGCTCATTGATAAGAAGGCATTTTTCTTTTGGTGTCCAGTAGGTGGCGTCTAAGCTTCTTGGATCCCTGCTTTATATAAAGCCTTAATAATGCCCTTTTTTTCTTTCTTATAAACATTCAATAAGGATTCCCACCCTCAGTCTCAGTCCCTGTCAGTGTTAGTGACAGTTTTGCTAGCATTTGCTCAGATTCTCCTGTGGCTTCGCGGTGTTGGGTCTTGGAGGATGTGGGGGCGGGGAGTACCGTCTGGGTTGGAGGATGGAGGTTGTGACTCAGTCTTGCGTTTTGCAACCATGGCTGGTAATGTAATGATCAGCTGTTGCTTCTCTGCCTTTCCTACTTATCTGCTTTCTGCCCAGATCCCTGGGCATTGCCGCCGCATGGAACTTACAGCTCTCCCATGCAGGGTTGTTCAGGTAACCCGCTGCACCTTCTCTCCTTTCCCTCCTCCTGTAGGGTGCTCTGGCTGCAAGAGGCAGCTTCTTTGTTTCTCCCAGTCTCCCTCCTGCCCCCCCCCCCCGTAGTTCTGACCTGTGATAGCTCTTATTCGCAGATCACTTGCTCAGATGTGCCTTTGTGCAGGTTGGGTGTTATTTGTTGCGTTTTGATGTTCAGCTTATTGCTATTTCAAAGAGAGAGATCTTGGTACATCTCTTCACCATGTTCCTGACATGACTTTGATATAGATTTTTAAAGTTGGGGTGCCCAGTGTGGTGTTCAAACTCTTTGCTACTCAGTGAGAAGATTGACTTTCCTCCTGATTGAGAGTCACTATGCTGGGGTTGACGTTTATGGCAAGATTGTGTCTCAGCTTCTCTTACCCGTTTCAAAGTGGGGATTTTTCTGTTTTGCCTGATGCATAGGAGTTTCTCAGCTAGTTTTGAATTTTTTTCAGAGTAAATTATTCATTTGTGTGTCTATAGATTTGGTGTGTCCATGGGGGGAGGTGAATTCAGGATCTTCCTACATTACCATTTTCTGGTAAGCCTTCTTAAATCACTTGTACATGAATTTTTAGCCCAGAAACTAAAATGGGAGGTAAAACATTGAGTGACCTGACCTGACATAGTTCATTCAAGTAGTGCTGCCAAGAAGCAGATTCTAAGGTTGGGTTCTGGAGTTGAATCACTTACTGAACAGAATGGCAACAGGGACTACATACAAATGGAGTGGTCATAATTCTTGTTTGTCGTAGCCCTGCATTTCTGATTCACCTGTTGTGGATTAGAATGGCCTATAGATAGAAGAGAATGTATTGGCTAGCTCAGTATCTCAAAATTTCATAACATGGGGCAAATGATGATTATGAGAGTTGTGGGATGGTTGTTTGTTACTAAGTGCCACTGATAATGCTTAAAAAAATAACAAGTGCAGGTCAGCTAGTTACCCATTTAGGACACAGTGTGACAGTAAGTAGACACTATTTAAAAACTTCCTCATCTATTTGTATTTAGACAGTAGACTGGACTGAAGATGAAGTCAAGGACTTGGTAGAGTGTAAGAGCTACAGTGAAAGCTGAATTCTTAGCTTTGGCAAGTCTTCTATACTAAAGGGCCCCGATAGGAAAGGAGTGAGACCTGACACCTGGGGTGGAGCATTCAGGCAGATGCACTCAAGGACATCGAGCCCTGGATTCCCCCCTGAACCTTCTGGGCCAATAGGAATGGCCCTGTTACCCTTTCTGGAGGATAGGGGCCTCTCCTTGCTTGGGGATCATGCAGAACCTTCAACAGACAGATTTCTTGCAAACCAGTACTTGCCTACCTCAAGATCTGTTTCCACCTTCTCTTCTGGATGTAAGACCAAACTATAGGGTGAAGTCTCATAACCTGAACATGGAGAAGTAATGATTCTGCTGAAGAAGGAGAGGGATTCATTGAAGGAGCAACAGGACCTGGAAAATATGAACTGACAGGAATTTGGTATAGGAATAGACCTTGAAGATGCTGGATAGTAGAGGGAGAGTCAGGGGAATGGGATATTAGGCTGAATAAAGGTGAATTTGTTGATATGGGGACTCTCCTGTAATTCAGGATTTAATGTCCTGATAAGGTCACCTGGAGCTGGTACTGATATGCTACTATGATGGCTCTTTGGAGCCTGGAAAAAATGAAGGTGCACTTTAAATGAGGTGCATATAACACAGCTGTCTTCTCAGAGTGTTAACAAAGTGATCAAAAGTCTGAGACCAACATGTAAAAATAGATATATACATGGAAGTATTGTATAAGACCCAAGAATCTTCCAAATGAATATTTCCTTGAAAGGAACAACTCTATTGTCATGAGACCATAAAGGAATGCACTAGTGAGAAGGGTACGGAATCACTGAGAAGTTGGGTAGTGGCTGTTCTCAAGGTTAAGGTAGGGATGTTTTCATGCAAATGAGTTCCCAAGTATCAGTGGAGATGGTAAAATTCTGGCCATTTGCTTAACTCTCTGTAGGAAGTTGTACAGATGGACTGTAGTGGGCAGCAAGGCCAGAAAGACAAGAAGGGCCCTGATTTGAAAGAATCTGTGTTGATGGTTAATAGACGTTGGTTTTCCCAAAGATATTATAGATGGATAGAGAGCCAGGGTCTTGCTTAATATATAGAGTTGACCCTTGAACAGTGTGGGGGTTTGGGGTGCTCACCCCCTGCACAGTCGAATATCTGAGTATAGGTTTTGTCTCCCTGAAAACCACAGTCCCTCAATATCCATGGAGAATTGGTTCCAGGACCCCCCACAGATACCAAAATCTGGATGCTCAAGTCTCCTAAGTAAAATGGCGTGGAACAATGCATACAGTTGGCCCTCTGCACTTGGGGATTTCCAACCTTGGATCAAAAATACTGTTTTCGATGCATGGTTGTTTGAATACATGTAAAACCTTGAATATGGAGTGATGACTGTATATTTATTGAAAAAAATATGCATATAAATGGACCCGTGTAATTCAAACCCTTGTTGTTCAAATGTTAGCCATTTAATCAAAAAAAGTTAAGAGCAGATGAGTAGAAGATAGTGTCATTTAGCTCCATGAATGTATTATTTTCTATTGCTTCTGTTACGAATCACCACATACTTAGCATATAAAACAACATCTATTTATTAACTCACAGTTCTGTAGGTCCAAAGACTGGGTACAGCATGGTTCACTTGATTCCTCTGCTTAGTTTCACAAGGCCAAGCTCAAGGTGTTGGCAGAGCTGTATTAAATTCTAGAGGTCCTGGGAATAAATCTAATTCCAAAATCATTCAAATTGTTGGCTAAATTCATTTATTTGTGGATGTAGGACTGAGTTCCTCTTTTCCTTGCAAGATGTCAAATGTGGCCCAGTCTTTGCTCCTAGAGGCTGTCTATATTCCTTTTCATGTGTCCACATGCAACATGGAAGCTGAATTCTTCTCATGCTTGAATCTCTCCAACTTCTCCTTCTGCTGCTTCTAACTGTAGCTCTAAAAAGTTACTGCTTTTAAGGGCTCCTGTGATTGGATTAGGTCCATGCAAATAATCCAGGATAATTTCCTTATTTTAAGGTCCATAACTTAATTGTATCTGCAAAATCTCATAAGCTATGCAAGGTCATGTTCATAGGATCCAGGGATTAGGGCACGGACATCCTTGGGTTATTCTATCTACCATAATGCAAAATTATAATCTTCCACTCGATTCCTAGACCTGGACTAGATCTCAGGCCCAGAGTTCATCAATTTAAGGAGAAGCTGTGTCCCCTTGATGAAGAAGTCAGCAATAATATAGCACATGTACACAGAGCAATTTCTTATCTTTTCTCAAAGGAATCTAAGATCATTTGCCCAAGTAACAGTATTTTGGAGAAAGGGATATGACCAGATTTTTCAAGGATTATTGGGAACAGGGTCAAACTAACATTGCTTTCAAAGGACCCGAGAAACCATAATGGGTCCTATGTGAAAATAGAGGCACCTGAAGGCCGGGTAATAAATGGTGTCCGGGCTGGCTCAAGTCTGTCTCACAGCCGGGACCTCTGGGTCCCCAGACCCACTCTGTGGTAATTTTCTGAGTTCCCGAATGCATAATCAGAACAGATATCTTTAGTAATTGTTAGAACCATCACATTGGTTCTTTGACCTATGAAGAAAGAGCCATCATAGCCTCTTGTCTTAGGCTTTATGACAAGAGTAGACAAGTGGAAATTACTGAAAATTCTGCACAGAGAATAAATCAGAAGCAATACCACATTATGGTAGAATCGTAGAGATTAGTGTTGGTCTCAAAGTCCTAATGACTGAGGGGTGGTGATTCCTGTCATACCCCCATTTAGTTGAGATTGCTCCAGCAATTGTGGTAGGTGCTTGTGAAATGTTACACATTTAACCAAACAATGTCCTGACTATAGCTGCTATTTCAGGTATAGCTTTAGTAGATTAGATCACAGCCTGTGGCACTTCACATGCAGCTGTTGACATGGAGAATGCCTTCTTTCAGTACCTATCAGGAAGGAGGATCAGAAGCAGTTTATATTTACTTGGAATGTAAAAGTATACATTTATGCTAATGCCCTAGGGCTGTCACAGCTCTTCACCCTCTGTCACAGTGTAGTTCAGAGGGACCTTGATTGTCTTGAATTCAGCAAAACATCCACTATATTAATGATATTGTATTTGTTAATAACACTCTTTGGCAATACCCTACATTCCCTTATCACTTTGTATTTTCATCACATCCGTGTGGTACAAAACCATAAATCTATATGATCAAGTTTTAGCTTTCTTTGTGTTTGTACCAGAAAAGGGAAAGGCTGTATTAGATAGTCATATAGAAAGGCAGATTGATTTTATGCTAAATTCAAGACTACCAACCTTATTTTTTGTTTTAGATGATCTGTTTCCTAGGTAGCAGAGATTGCTGGTTGCTCTCCAAAGTCCATTTCCTCTTTTTATAATAGAATCCTCTGTTTTAGGTTTGACACATTGACTTCTACAATGAAAACTACATTTCCAAATTGTTTTGTAGCTAGATGTGGCCATTTGACTTAAGTTCTGCCCAGTGAAATATAAGTTTAAGTGTCTGGTTCACTGTCACTCTATTGTTTAATGTAGTGATTAACTCAGATGCACAATAAATATTTCTTGACTTACTAAATCAAAATATTTCCTCAGCCTTGGAGCTTCATCTCTTGACAGAGAGTTTTTCCTGTGTATTGAATTCTTGCTCTTCAAGACTCCTGTCCATATCCTCCAATGAATTTTCCTGTCCCCACTCCCCCGCCATTAGGAGTATTTCTTATATTAATGTTTATACCTCAGTTTGGGGAGTTATAGCTGGTATCCATTTTCTTGATAATAGTGGTCTCTGTGTGGTCGCTATGGTGGCTGAGTTGCTTAATATGAAGAGTATTGGGTACTAGTCTAAGACATTTTTAGCACTGTTTATAACAAAAAGTTGATGTAAGTGAGAAGGTCCTCTGGCTTGCAGCAAGAAAAATAATGCTGTACTAGTTTAGTCTTTATTTATCTCCATTGGATTGTGTGTTTAAGTGTCTTCTTTTTTATTTCTCATTGCTTTGCCACACGTCTGGCACCATGACATATGGAAATTGATTGATTTTGACAAAACTAAATTGTATGGGTGACAATTAGATTAGATGGGAATTGGGAATCTTTCCAATGTTTAAGGTTACTGATTTCCTGGAAGAAAATTCAATCAAAAATTAACAAAAACTCTACAAATATTATTAATGAGGGTTTCTCTGGAGAGTGAAATAAAATGTTCAAATAGCCTGCTTTAAAAATCACAAATGACAACCAATAAAAACTTTAGAAAAGGGCTGTAATAAAGTTGAGGTTAAAGGAAAGACAGTTTGAGAGAACACATATATACTCAAATGCATATTTTCCACCATAGCCTAAATTTTAATTATATAGTTGACTAATTATGGAACACAGCAAAAACAAAAGTAGTTGAACTTTGATACACTGTAATGTCTTTATGAAATGATTCTATTGTAGAAATTTCTTCTTCCACCAAATACATTGTACACAAAAGAAAGGCAAAGTTCTGGTATGGCAGCAAAAATAGGTAAATGGGAAAAAAAATCCACTAACCGTGTCAAAAGGTACAAAATATTTAGAAATAAATGTAACAAAGTATAAGATATCTGTGTTGGAAACTAGAATATTGATTGCTGAAATTAAAGGTCTACATTAATACAGAAATTCACTATGTTCTTGGATTAGAAGACTCATTATTGCTAGATGTTAGTCTTCTTAAATTGATCTATATATAGATTCAGTACAGTCCCAATCAAAATTTCAGCAGATTTTTTAAACCTAAAATTGATGAGCTGATTTAAAAATTTATATAGAAGTGTAAACAACCTAGGTTAGTCAAAGCAGTTATATGTAAGGTGAACAAAATCAGAGAAATTACTAATTTCAAAACTATAATGCTACAGTAATCAAGACAGTATGGTATTGGTGTAAAGATAAACATGTAGGTCAGTGGAACTGAAGAGAGAACCACCTCAAGCATGATCATTTGAATTTTGACAAAGATGCCAAGGCAATGCAGTGAAGAAAGGTAAGGCTTTCAGCAAATGGTGCTGGAACAACACCATTTGAAAAATGAGCCTCGATTCCTCCTTTATACCATACGTAAAAGTTAACTTGAAATGCATATGACATAAATATGTAAACTAAAATTATAAAACTTTTAGAAGAAAATCTAGGAAAAAAAAACTTTGTGACCTTGGGTTAGGTAAAGACTACTTGGATAGGACACAAAAGGAAAAAGTCATACAGAAAAAAAGATGATAAATTAGCTTTTATCAAAATCAAGATTTTTTGCTCTTTGGAAGACACTGTTAGGAAAATGAAAAGGTAAGTCGCAGACTAGGAGAAACTATTTGCAGTACATATATATCGAAGAGGACTTGTACCCAGCATATATAGCAAGTTGTTAAAACTAATAAGACAACTAAATAAAAAATGGCCAAAAATTTTGACTAGATACTTCACAAGAAAAGATAAATTAACAAAAATACATGAAAAGATGCTCAGTAGCTTCCGTGATCAGAGAAATTAAACTTAGAACTACAGAGTGTATCCGTTCTGTTAAATGGAGAAAGAATGATCATACCAGTTGTTGAGGATGTGGAGCAATAAGAACTCTCATATGCTGCTCATGGGGATGTAAAATGTTAAAAACCTCTTGAAAAACTGTTTAGTAGTATCTTTTTTTTTTTTTTTTTTTTTTTAGTTTCAAATATACAGTACATTGGCTATATATACATTTATAGAGTTTATGAAATGATCCCCCTGACTACTCTTACCTTCCCTCTGGCTCTACACATAGCCATTACTTTACTGCTGTCTGCATTCCCTACGCCATGCTCCCCATCCCCGTTACCGTCTATCAGCTGCAAATTTGTACTTTAACCTTACGCTGCCTTCTCCCAATCCCACAACCTCTCTCCCCCCTGCCCGTCACCCGATTGTCCTCTATATTTGTGAGTCTGTTTTCGATTAGTTTGTTCTTTTTATTCCTTAGATTCAGCATATAAGTGAAATCATATGGTATTTATCTTTCTGACTTATTTCACTCACGTAATAACCTTTAGGTCCATCCATATCATTAAAAATGGTAGGATTTCATTTTTTATGGATGAATAATATTCCATTGTATATATGAACCATAACTTCTTTATCCAATTTTATGTTGATGGCCATTTAGGTTGCTTCCACATCTTGACTGTTGTAAATAGTGCTGTCATGAACATAGGGATGCATGAATCTTTACGAATTATTGTTTTGGTTTTCTTTGGATAAATACCCAGAAGTACAAAAGGGAGAGCCATTTTTAATTTTTTGAGGAAACTCCAGACTTTCCCATAGTGGCTATACCAATTTTTAATCCCACTAACAGTGCATGAAGAGTCACTTTTCTCCACGTCATCACCAACACTTGTTCTTTGGTTTACTGATGATAGCCATTCTGACAGGTGTAAGGTGATACCTCATTATGATTTTAATTTGCATTTCTCTGATGATTTGTGACCTTGAGCATCTTTTCATATGTCTCCTGGCCATCTGTATTTCCTCTTTGGAGAAATATCTGCCCATTTTTTAATTAGATTGTTTGTGGTTTTTTTGTTGATTTATACAAGTTCTTTATATATTTTGGGTAAGCAAATATCTTCTTCCATTCAGTAGGTTGTCTTTTCATTTTGTTGATTTCCTTTGCTTTGCAAAAATTTTTTGGTATGATATAGTCCCATTTGTTTTTTCTCTCGTTTTCCTTGCCCAAGGAGATATATCTGAAAAGAAATTACTAGTAGTAATATCAGAGAGTTTACTGCCTGCTTTCTTCTAGAAGTTTTACAGTTTAGGATCTTACATTTAAGTCTTTCGTCCATTTTGAATCTATTCTTGTATGTGGTGTAAGAAGGTGGTCCAGTTTTAGTTTTTTGCATGTATCTGTCCAATTTTCCCAGCACCATTTATTGAAGAGACTATCTTTACCCCATTGTATGTTCTTGCCTCCTTTGTCATATATTAGATAAGTGCATAGATGTGAATTTATTTCTCAGCTCTCTATTCTGTTCCATTGATCAATGTATCTGTTTTTATGCCAGTACTGTATTGTTTTGGTTACTGAGGGCTTGTGGTATAGTTCGATATCAGGTAGGATGATACGTCCAACTTTGTTCTTTCTCAGGATTGCTGTGGCTCTTCAGGATCTGTTATGATTCCATATACATTTTAGGATTATTTGTTCTAGCTCTATGAAAAATGCCATTGGTATTTTGATTGTTATTTGATAGGTAATTTGATTTTAATTGCATTGAATTTATAGATTGCTTTGGGTAGTATGGCCATTTTAATGTTGATTCCTCCTATCCTTGAGCACGATATATGCTTCTATTTGTTTGTATCTTCTTCCGTTTCTTTTTCAATGGTTTATAAATTTCTGGGCACAGGTCATTTGCCTCCTTGGTTAATTTGATTACTAGATATTTTGCTTTTGATATATTTGTAAATGGGATTGTTTTCTTAATTTCTCTTTCTGAAAGTTCATCATTGGTATATAAAAATGCAACTGACTTCTGAATATTAATTTTGTATCTTGCTACTTTACTGAATTCATTGATCAGTTCTAACAATTTTGGGGTGGAATCTTTAGGGTTCTCTGTATATAGTATCATGTCATCTGCAAATAATGAGAATCTTACCTCTTCCTTTCCAATTTGAATTTTTTTTTATTTTTCTTGTCTGATTGCTGCGGCTAGGACTTCTAGTACGATGTTGAGCAGAAGTGGTGAAAGTGGGGTATCCTTGTCTTATCCCTGATCTTAAGGAAAATGCTTTTTAGCCTTTTCCCATTGAGTATGTTAGCTGTAGGTTTGTCATATATGGCCTTTATTACATTGAGCCATGTTCCTTCTATTCCTACTTTGCTGAGAGTTTTTATCGTAAATGGGTGCTGGTATGCTTTTTCTCCATTTGTTGATATGATCATATGATTTTTATCTTTCAATTTGTTAACGTGGTGTATCACATTAATTGATTCGAGGATATTGTATCAACCTTGCATCCCAGGAATATATCTAACTTGATCATGGTGTATAATATTTTTAATGTATTGTAGAATTCAGTTTGCTAATATTTTGTTGAGAATTTTTGCATCAACATTAAGAAATATCGGCCTATAGTTCTCTTTTTTTTTGTAATGTCTTTCTCTGGTTTTGGAATCAAGGTAGTGGTGACCTCATAAAAGGAATTAGGGAGGCTTTCCTTTTCTGGAATTTTTTGGGATAGTTTGAGAAGAATAGGTGTTAATTTTTCTTTGAATGTTTGGTAAAATTCGCCTATGAAGCCATCTGGTCCAGGACTATGGGGGGAGTTTTTTGATTACTGATTTGATTTCGGTGGTGGATATCAGTCGGTTCCGATTTTCTCTTTCTTCTTGACTCAGTCTTGGGAGATTGTATGTTTCTAGGAATGTATCCATTTCTTTCAGATTGTCCAATTTGTTGGCATATAATTGCTCTTAGTATTTTCTTATTATCCTTAGTACTTCTGTGGAGTCCATAGTTACATCTCCTCTTTCATTTCTGATTTTATTTGAATCTTCTCTTTTTTCCTTGATGAATCTGGTTAAGGGTTTGTCAATTTTGTTTATCCTTTCAAGTAACCTGTTCTTTGTTTCATTAATCTTTTGTATTGTTTTTCTAGACTGTATTTTGTTTATTTCTGCTCTGATCTTTATTATTTCTTTTACTCATTTTGGGCTTTGTTTGCTGTTCTTTTTCTGTTTCTTTTAAATGTAAGGTTAGATTGTTTATTTGCGCTTTTTCTTGTTTCTCAAGGTAGGCCTGTATTGCAGTGAATTTCCCTCTTAGGACTACTTTTGCTGTGACTCATAATTTTTGAGTCATTGTGTTTTCATTTGTCTCTAGGTATCTTTTGATTTCTTCCTTGATCCCATTGTTAACCCATGCATTGTTTAGTAGCATGATATGTAGCCTCCATGTGTTTATTTTCCAGTTTGTTTCTTGTAGTTGATTTCTAGTTTCATACCATTGTGATTGGAGAAGATAGTTGATATGATTTCAGTTTTCTTAAATTTATTGATATTTGTTTTGTGGCCTAACATGTCTCTCCTGGAAAACGTTCCATGTGCTCTTGAAAAGAATATATATTTTGCTGCTTTGGAGTGAAATGCTCTGAAAATATCTACTAAATCCATCTTTTCTAGTGTGTCTTTTAGTCCCATTGTCTTTTTGTTGATTTTCTGTCTGGAAGATCTGTCCATTGGTGTCAATGGGGTGTTAAAGTCCCCTGCTATGAATGTATTACTATTGATCTCTCCTTTTATCTCAGTAAATAATTGCTTTATATATGTAGGTGCTCCTCTGTTGGGTGTGTTTATGTTTAGTAGTGTTATGTCTTTTTGATATATTGATCTCTTTATTATTATGTAATAATGCACTTCTTTGTCTCTTAGTATAGCCTTTGTTTTAAAGTCTATTTTGTCTAAGTATTGCTACTCTGGCTTTTTTTTTTTTTCAATTTGCATGAATTATCTTTTTGCATCCCTTTACTTTCAATCTGTGAGTGTCGTTTGATCTGGAATGGGTCTCTTGTAGACAGCATATGCATGGATCTTGTTTTCTTATCCATTCGGCTACCCTATGTCCTTTGATTGGAGCATTTAATCCAATTACATTTAAAGTGATTATTGATAGGTACATAGTTATTGCCTTTTTATTATTCATATTTTTTTGTTTTGTTCCCCCCCCTTTTTTTTTTTTACAAAAGTCTCTTTACCATTTCTTGTAATACTAGCTTTTTAGTAGTATCTTAAAAAGTTATACATCTATCATGCAGCTCAGCCATTCTGCTTCTAGATATTTTCCCAGTATCATTACAAATATATGTCTGCACAAAGATTTGTATATTTCAAGCAGCTTTATAATAGCCCTAACTGTAAACAACCACATACTCATTAATAAGAAATGATAAACAAAAAGTATATCTATACAATGAAATGCTACTCAGCAATACAAACAACCAACCACCGATACACTTGGGTGAATTGCAGAATAAGCTTAGTGAAAGAAGCCAGACTCAAAATTTGATTAAATACTCTGTGACTAGTTATATAAAATTCTAGAATTTGCGAACCAATCTAAAATGACAGAATGCATATGAATAGTTGCTTGGGCCTGAGGGTGGATAGAGAGATAGACTGTAAAGGGGCATTGGAAAACTTTTAGAGGTGATGGAAAGTTTTATCTTGATTGTGGTAACAGCTTCATGGGTACATTACATCTTCGAAATTAGTCAAATTATACACTTTAAATGACTAAATTACACCTCAATAAAATTTATAAAAGAGAAAAGGAGAATGGTAGTGGTAGGGGTAGATTTGTGAATTTTGGATGAGGGTACAACCCAGGACAGAACATTTGAAGAACAAAATTTCACTCTGCACTATGGAGCACAATGTCAATTTGATTATTAGTCTTGCAGTAACATCTTATATTTGTCATCTAGTATGACATTTACCAAAACAACCAAAGTGATCATTTAGTCTTTTAAATAGAAGCCTCTAAATTGTATAAAACAGTAAATAAAATTATTAGTCTAAATAGAAATGCTTAGTATAAGTTTCTTTCTCTGAAAGCTTTTGGGTGGTAAAGGCCTCAAATGAGTGGTGCTGATGTGGTGTTCAGAATATATCCCGAAGGGCAATTTCTTCCTTCCTGAAAGTGATAGTAATCTATGCCTTATTTTTAAATTATTTTAGCCGACCAACTTATTTTAGTATATGTGGGTGTATTTGAAATTAATTCCTGCTGTACTTGAAGAAGTATGATAGGAATCTTGTTTGAGTGTATCTTATTGGAATTTTGAATGACCTTTTATGCTAACTTCTCATCTACTGAAAGGTGATTAAGTAACTAATTTTTAGTGCCCTTTCATAACCATTTAAGTCCTGGTCGCAGTAGAGGGTTTCACATCTTTTACAATGAGGTTAGTGGAAAGATGGCTTTTGGAGCCAGAAAATCCTGGTTTCAAGTTCCAGCTCTGTAACTATTTGGCTATAATTTTGGCCAATTACATCCCTACTTTGAGCTTGTTTTCTCATCTGTAAAAGAGATTAACAATTCCTAGATTTGTAAAGATGAAATAAAATAGCATTAATGTACTAGTATAATGCCTGGCACATAGTAGGTACTTAGTAAATGTTATTTCTATTTCTTATAGAAATGCTTCTGGTACATTGTATCTGGAGTCCTCCTAGTGCTGGAAGCATTATGTATTATACTCCAGTATTTTCCACTTTTATTGATGTACTTTCTGAGTCTTGTTTTTCAAGTCCTGTTTCCTGACTTATCTATTCATCTTGATCTGAAACATATGGGCCATGAGCAGTGTGATTTCTGGTTTATTCACAAAATGTTAACCCTGATGTGTATATCAGCATATTTCGTAGGGTGAAGCGATTCTAAAAGTAGTGTCGCTGTATAGATTGCATTATTTACATTAGATACTTTACTCCCCTTAGTTAAAGGGTCAGTTAGACGTAAATATTTGTGCACTTAGGCTATTAGGGAACTGGCAAGCCACCACTCGACTTTCCCATGGCTTCCCAGACTCTGACTCATTTTAATCATACCTTTCCCTGTGATTCTGTTGTACTGAGCTCAGATTTATCCTTGTGGCCATTGCTGTTTCACAGCTGGCAGCTTTTATGCTTTTAGCCCAGGCTCCATGGTCTGCCTTGACCATTATCTTGACATACATACATGATGTCAGTTCTAAGGCTGGTTGTCTCAGTCCTTAACCTTTGACCCAGAGTGAGGGTGGGCAAGAGCTGGGGAAATATTCCCACAGAATACTTTGGAGTGTTAACCTTCCACAGTGGCTCTGCTTTGCTTTTCAATTTTCCGCAAGTGGGAAATAGTGTATCCGTCCTGTGAGAAATGTGACCTGAGCTGCAACATGAATGCAATTGACGAGAAAACCACAATAGCATAAAATATATTCTGCCGTCTTTGAAGGAGTATCTGTCATTCACAGCTCCAGTTAGGTGTCATTTGTGTAGTTTAGTATTTAAATTTAGTTTATATCACATATATTAATATAATTTGGAGAGTCATTTCTTGTTCCTCAGAGGGAATCACTTTTATCTCTCATTCCTTTGGTATTAATCTCCTTATTTCTAATTAACATATTACTTGATTTTTCAGAAATAGCCATTATATATCAACTTTCCACTAATGAAGATGAAGATTTACCTTTTCCTGACCAGCACCCCTACTACTGCTACATGCAAGCACATTTCTCATTTCACCATTCCCTAATGTAGTTATTTCATAGTCAGCAATTAAATTATTGTAATTATATAAATGCTATTCATAGTTGAGCTATGTAGTATTTGATAGTTACTTTCCTACACAATATTTTGTTTTCCCTGAAATTAATAATCGTGTAGTTTGTTCATTTGTTTAGTTTTCTGTGTTCTCAACATCACTAATCCCAAACACTTCCCAGTTGTGTAAATATCCTGTTAGTATATTCAGAAACACTGGGTAATTCATCAGTTTCATGTCTTCAGTAATCTTTTTCGTCTCCTGATCTGCTGCAGTCTTGACTGGTTCTCTAGATCTGCTTCATAGTTTTTGTCTTGGGATCTTCCCTCAGTATCATCTTGTATATTCACTTTGCCTCTCCCGTCCGTTGGATCCCCTATTCCCTGGATCTCATGTCTTCCTTTTCTTGATTATGACCTCATTTGGGAAAGCACATCCTCCAGTAACTTCCTGGGAAAAGGTGCATGGAAGATAAAATTTTTGAGACCTTCACTGTTTGAAAATGTCTTTAATTCTTCCTATTTTCTAAATTGACTAAGTATGGAATTCTAGGTTAGAAATCATTTTCCATCAGAATTTTAAGGAATTGCTCCATTGTCTTAGGTCTTCTAGTGTTGCTATTAAGAAATTTTAAATGAAACCTATTTTTAAAATATATTTCCCCCTGGAAGTGCTCAGGATCTTCTCTCTGAGCTCAGTGTTACATTTTATTATGTTGTGCTTTTCTGCGGGTCTTTTTTCATCCACTGGTGGACCGTCTCAATTTCAATATCTATTTTGCTCTCGTGCTCACTGTCTCTCGCACGCGCATTCTCTTTCTACCCTACTTTCTGGGAGATTTCTCCAATTTTATCTTCAGACTACATTGGAGTTTTTAATTTTACCTCTATTTTTAATTCCTGAGTACCTTTTCATTTTCTGAGTAGTTCTTATTCATAGCATTCTGTGCTTGTTTCTTGGATGCAGTGTTTTCTTCTATTTCTCTGAGCTTATTAATAATAGAAGTTTTCTTTCTCTACTCTATTTCTACAGGTTGCTTTATTTTTTGGATCTTTAACATATTAGATGCTATCCTCATATCTTTTATGATCCTTGGCTGTCTTTTTATACTTAACAGTGGAGCATTAAAAAGCAGATAGGATCAAACTCAGGTCTGATTAAGCCTCTGGATCCACTTCTGGATCAAGTTGCTAATTTGCAGGAAATACCTAGGACAGAGGAACATATTGAATTGAACTGTGAGTAGGAATTAGCAAAATCCAGACTGTAAGACATTCTACCAGCTCACCTGCCTGGTTTCCTCAGCAAATAAATTATAAGAAAGGAATGGAGGGAAACCTGTGCATTAAAAGAGATTTTAAAAACAGGGGCAAACAACTTTGCACTTGAAAAATGACTAAAACAGTAAATCTTGTGTTGTCTATATTTTACCACAATAAAAATAAAAGGAGCAAGACTAAACTATAATATCTATGGGATATGTGGAGAGGCTTCTTGGGTAACTGGCAGAATTCCATTTTCTGACATGTATGATGGGTTCACAGTGTTAACCTCAAAATAAATCACTATGTATATGTTTTATGTGTTTTTTGTTTGTTTGTTTAGAGTAAATTGGAAGCTCTGTATACATAGGTGGGATTGTTGGCTGTGGTCTTCACTGTGGGATGATGAGGACAGACATTTTCACTGGCAGAATCCTCAGTGTCAGTTTTTTTTAGCTCATTGGTTCTCAAAAGTTTTCATCTGAGGACCCCTTATAAGATAAAAACGATTAAGGACCCTGAAGAACTTTTGTTTATGTGGGTTACAGCTATCAGTATTTACTGTGGTAGAATTTAACACAGAATTTTAAAAAGAAAATAAACACATTGCATTTTAATATAAATATTTTTATGAAAAAATGTTTTTTAAAAAAAAGAAGTGACATTATTTTACATTTTTATAGTAGAAGATAGCTGGACCCACATTTATTTCTGCTTTCAAAATCTTACAATATATAAAATTTCACTGGATACTTCTGAGGAAATGACAGTGAAAATGGCAAATAACATCGTAGAACTATTTAAAAAATATATTAGACCTTACTCGCCCTCTGAAAGTATCTAGGGAATCTGAGGAGTTCCTGGACCACACCTAGAGAACCAGTGTTTCAGCTGGTTTCAGATTCTCCAGAGAAGGCTCTCCTGCCTAGAATGTTGCTGGCTCTCAGCATTGTAGAACCCAAAGTGAGGAAGAAAGCTGTAAACTTTCATTTTAGTCCTGAGTTATTAGTATGGTATTCTGTCATCAGCAGTGCCTGATATCTCTCAGACCAGTCCAAGAACCTTGTGTTTTTCCATCTAGTTTCCTGTGCAAAGTATAGGAGTTGCAGGGAGTCTAGTTGCTTTTAAAACATATTTTCATCCAGTCCTGTTTTAAACTCTACCATCACCTTGACCTCCAAAAATACCAGATACTCTTAATTCTAGAGTCTTTTAGGGGATGTGTAGTGAAAATTGTGTTGTTTTTCACTTTTCTCTCTTCTGGCCAAATTCAGCTTTTTTGGATCTGCTGTAAGTTAAGTACCCAACTTCCATTGGCTTTCTAGCTATCAAAATGTTCTTGCATTTGTCTCCTCTTTCTCCTTGTCCCTTTCCATTTATGCCTAAAAGAGAAAACAAAAAACTTTGAAGGGTTTTTTATTGTTGTTTGGAGACAGAGTGGAGCTAAAACTGTGTATGTTCAAGGTACTATCTTTAGTTGAAAATCCCAGCAGTTCCACTTAAATGGATGTTACTTTATTAACTTATTTACATTTTGTGATAGTGCATTATTTTCATGTGGCAAATGCACATTCTTAGGGCTTACCTCTCTGATCAGATAATCCTCTTAGAATGATTCTGGTGACATTAACCAGCACCCTAGAGAGCCTGAAGAGATGTGAGGCTGCCTCTGCTGAAGCAGTGACCACTAGTTCAGTCAATTCAAAGTTCCTGAGGCCTCTTGCAGTTAGTCTTATTGGCAGAGAACAGACTATCAGTCTGTTATTCTCATCAGGTCCTATAAAGAACCATGCACAAATACCACTGTCTCTTCTGATGAAAGGTTATTTTACTAGCTTTAGAGTTTCTTTGAGATACTTTGAGAACACAACAGATATATACGGCTCTTAGAATCAGAAGTGGGAGGGAATTAGGATTCTGATCCTCTTAAAACAGTCATTTTTAAGCTTTAGTATATTAGAATCATATGATGGGCTTCTTAAATCTCACTGCTGGACCCCATCCTCAGTAGGTCTGGTGTAGGATTCAAGAATTCAAATTTCTAGTAAGTTTCTTATGGCCTGGGGATCTCACTTGGAGAACGACAGCTCTAAGAGCTAACCACACCCTTGAAACTTCCCCAAAGAAGGAATTTAATGAAAGCATGGTTACTGTTTAACATAGAGTTATTTCTACTGGAGTAGGCAAACTCTTTAGATACAATTTTAACATGGAGAACAGATCAGTGAGTATGAATAAAACAAAATATCACATGTAGGTGAAATCTGAAATGTCTGAACAGCACAGGCTTATAATGGATTTTTCTGGTTTTCCATGCTCAACAGGCTTTATGAGAGTCGATAAGCAAACAATTGAGAGCTAGACCATATAGAGAATATAAGTGAATACACAGAAATTCCATCACACTTTAGAAATACAATGGAATTAACCATCATCTTGTGGAATTCTTTATTTTATAAACATCAAAACAATTATCTCTAACACTTTTTTCCTATTAAATTTTTCAGTGTCCTTTTTCTTTTGAATAATTACAATTTGAAAACATATATAGTCCACATAATTATAAATGCTCTCTTACGGTTGAGGAACTTAAAATCGTGTGGGGAAAAATAAGGTTGAGAGACTAAGATTGAAGTGTTTTTTAAAAGGGAATATCAACATTTAGTGTTGCATTCTCAGAGGCTTTTGTGGTTGTTTAGTCCTGTGTATATTCAGCTTCTCTCTGATGTTATGACTTGAAGTTGTTGAGTTCAAGCACACTTTGACCCTTATGATTTAAAAAAAAGGTTAAGAGTGATCTTTTTAGATTCTGCTCAGTTTACCAAAGGCCAAACTGTGCTTTCTCAAGCCTCCTCGCAGTGTACAGGGAGGGTTATGTGTAGCTTTAGCTCCACCTAAGGTAGCCCATGCGAGAGCCCTTCAGAGCGGAGTCCTAACACCTACCTGGCTGGCAGCCACTTTCCAGCCTCTTCCTCCCATGGATCCAAAGTTTAACACTACTTCTCTCAAGTTTCTTTTTTCCCAAGGCTGCATTGCCGAAATGTCTGTTGTTACGCAGGCTTTCATTTTGCACTCCTTTTTCTAATTATCCTCTACAGGAGTGATATACTATCTCACAGACTAAAGCTAAAATTTTCATGGTCTTGAAAAGGATGATGGGTGTTATCTGAGTATAATACATTTTCATGCAACAAAAACTCATGGGTGGGGAGGTTAACCTCTTTAGTTAAATGTTCTGTATGCTACATATACAGAACATTTTCCTGCTGATGTTTTTCTCATTTTACACATCGAACTCAAGAATATATAGTCAGCCAAATAGTCAGCTAAGTTGTCAACATAGGAAAATTGTCCCTTTTCAGTCAAGGAGGGGAGTTTGTTCTGAATTAGACTATAGTTAATTTACTTGTGTGACTGCTTCAGTGTTTTTATATATCCTATTCCTCTTTCAACAAATTGGTTTCTTATATACAATCTTTGTCGTATTATGTCTTCATAATTTGCCTTATATGTTTACTTTAGCAAGACACTTTGCTATATTCAGTAATCAAAACATTATCACTTAAATTTTTATCTGAATATCTCAAAAAACTTTAGCCATGATTATACCTCCTTGTAAAAATAATTATCTTGCCATTGGTTAAGGTGGAGAGATCAAGAAATTAGAGACCTTCTCACTTGTGCAGAGATCAATCAGTAGCTATAGTACTTCTGATCATCTGAGACAACCTTAAGCCTTCATTCCTGTAACAACAAAGCATTTCTCAGGGTTTAGGCCCCGAGATCTCTATTTCTAAATACTTTAATTCTCAAGAGAGTTTACTTTTACTGTTTGAATTGTCACTTTTAGCATATGACACCTAATATATAGCATTTACACCCTTGAGGAGACTGTTGTTAAGATATCTGGAACATTCTTCACAGGTAGTGAATTACACTTTGGGCAAAGCACTAATTTGAACATTAAATGTTCAGGGCTGGTGGTAGCCTCTTAAGTAATAGTGATACCAGGAACCCCCGCACTGCCTACATACCACCACAGCTTTTTTATTCTTTACTTGTCACATATATATGTGATAGAAACACTCTTGTGAAACATCAGTTGATGTTACTTATGATGGAATGAAGACGTCTAAGAAAATGATCATTCCTAGCCTGAAAATTAGAAATTTTGTAAGGGAAATTGTTCTACATGACAGCTCTTCCACAAGTTTGTTGCCTAGGATGTTACTGGTCTTATGGGGACTGACTAAAAAGTATTTTATGAGATGTTTCTTGAAAAACACATCCTGTGGCCAGCCAATGACTGTGGATACAATGGATAAACTGATTTCTTCATAGCAAGATTTTAAAGCAATGTTTAATGTATTGATGTGTATACTTAATTTCTTTTTAAATCTTTTTAAATTTACATATATTAGTTTAAGGTATACAACATAATGATTTGATATATGTATATACTGCATAATAATCACAATAAGTCTAGTTAACACACATCACCACACAGTTACCTTTTTTTCCCTTGTGATGAGAACTTTTAAGATCTCTTAGCAACATTCAAATATGCAATTAAGTATGATTAATTGTAATTATATCCCAGGACTTCTTTATTTTATAACTGAGTGTTTGTAACTTTTGACCACCTTCACCCACTTCACTCACTCTCCCACGCCATGACTCTGGCAACTACCAATCTGTTCTCCATATCTATGAAGTTTGTTTTTGCTTTTTTCCATGTGTAAGTGAGATCATATGGTATTTGCCTTTTTCTGTCTTATTTTACTTAGTATACTGACTTTAAGGTCCATCCACATTGTAACAAATGGCAGGATTTCCTTTTTATGGCTAAGTACTATTCCATTGTCTGTGTGTTTTATATAAATGAATACACACACACACACACACACACACACACACACACACACACACATTTTCTTTATTCATTCATCCATCAGTGAACACTTAGGTTGTTTCCATGTCTTGGCTGTTGTAAATAATGTGACAATGAATATAGGGGTGCACATAGCTATTCAAGTTAGTGTTTTTTTGTTTTTTTGTTTTGTTTTGGATCAATACCCAGAAGTGAATTGCTGGGTGATATGGTAGTTCTATTTTAAATTATTTGAGGAACCTCCATACTGTTTTCTGTAGTGGCGATACCGATTTACACCAATAGTGTACAAGAGTTTTCTTCACATCCTGGCCAACACTGGTTCTCTCTTATATTTTTTATAATAGTCATTCTGATAGATGTGAGATATCTCCTTGTGGTTGTTTTGCATTTCCATATGATTAGTGATGTTGAGCACACTTTCATCAATCTATTGGCATTCGGTATGTATTCTTTAGAAAAATGTCTATTTAGATCCTTTGCCCATTTTTAATCAAATTTTTGGTTCTTGCTATTGAAATAAATTAGTTCTTTATATATTTTGGATATTAACTCCTTATTACCTTTTCATTTTGTTGATGGTTTCCTTTTGCGCTAAAGCTTTTTCAATTTATTTAGTCACACTTGTTTTTGTTGTTTTTGCTTTAGTGTCAGATTCAAAAAATTATTGCCAAAACCTATGTCAAGGAGCTTACCACATATGCTTTCTTGCAGTTTTACAGTTTCAGGTCTTACGTTTACCTCTCTAATTCAGTTTGAGTTAATCTTTGTGTATGGTGTAGGATAGTGGTTTAGTTTCATTTCTTTGCATATGGCTGTCCAGTTTTCCCAGCACCATTTACTAAAGAAACTGTCCTTTCCCCGTTGTATATTTTTGGCTCCATTTCGTTAATTAATATATGCATGGGTCCTCTGGGGGGGGGCTCTTTGTTCTGTTCCATGTGTCTATTTTTAATGCCAGTAAGTACCATACCGTTTTGATTATTGTAACTTTGTGATATAGTTTGAAATCAGGATTTGCGATGCTTGTTGCTTTGTTCTTCTTTCTCAAGATCGCTTTGGCTATTTAAGGTCTTGTGATTCCATTGTTCTATTTTTGTGAAAAATACCATTGGAATTTTAAAAGGGATTGTATTGAATCTGTAGATTGGTTTGGGTAGTATAGACGTTTTAACAATATTAATGCATCCATTCCATGAGCATGGAATATCTTTTATGTCTTCTTTGATTTCTTTCATCAGTGTCTTGTATAGATTTTTCACCTCTTTGGTTAAATTTACTCCTCGGTATTTTATTCTTTTTGATGCAATTGCTTTCTTAATTTCTCTTTCTGATGGTTATTAGTGGATAGAAATAATTGATTTTTGTACATTGATTTTGTATCTTGACACTTCAATGAAATTTGTTTATTCTAATAGTTTTGCTGTGGAGTGTTTAGGGTTTTGTATACACAATATCATGTCATCTGCAAAAAGTGAGTTTTACTTCTGCCTTTCTAATGTGGATGTGATTCCTTTTTTTTTGCCTTATCTAATTGCTCAAAGACTTCCAGTACTGTGGTTAATACAAGTGGTGGGAGTGGACATCTCTATCTTATTCCTGATCTTAGAGGAAAAGCTTTCAGCTTTTTTACTGTAGAGTGTGATGTTAGCAATGGGCTTACTGTATGTGATCTTCATTATGGTGAAATATGTTTCCTCTATACCCAGTTCACTGAGAGTTTTTGTATCATAAACGGATGCTGAATTTTGTCAAAAGCTTTCTCTATCTCTTGAGATATGATTTTTATCTTTAATTTTGTTAACATGGCATATTTCACCGATTGATTTACAAATGTTGAAATGTCGAACCATCCTTGCATTTCTAGAATAAATCCCACTTGATTATAGTGGGTGATCCTTTTAATGTATTGTTGAATTTCGTTTGCTAATGTTTTGTTGAGGATTTGTGCTCTGTGTCCATCATAGATATTGGTCTGTAGTTTTCTTTTCTTTTGCTGTCTTTGTCTGGTTTGGCTGTCAGGATAATGCTGGCCTTGTAAAATGAGTTTGGAAGTGTTCCCACCTCTTCTATTTTTTAAAAAGTTTGAGAAGGATTGGTATTAATCCTCTTTTTAAATGTTTGGTAGAATTTGCCTGTGAAGCTGTCGGGTCCTGGACTTTTATTTGTTGGGAGGTTTTTGATTACTATTGGTAAATGGTCTGTTCAGATATTCTATTTTGTGATTCAGACTTGATAGGTTGTATATTTCTAGGAATTTATTCATTTCTTTTAGGCTGTCCAATTTGTTGATGTATAATTGTTCACAGTCGTCTTAGGATCCTTTATATTTCTGTAACGTTTTCTCTTTCTGATCTTGAGTTCTCTCTCTCTTCTCTCCTCTCCCCTCCCCGTCAGTCTAGCTAAAGGTTTGTTTCACTTTTTAATAAATAGCTCTTATTTCATTGATCTTGTCCATGGTCTTTTAAATCACTTTTCTATATTTCTGCTCTGGTCTTTGTTATTTCCTTCTTTCAAATAACTTTGGCCTTCCTTTGTTCTTTTTCTAATCCTTAGAGGTATAAAGTTAGGTTGTTTATTTGAGATTTTTCTTTCTTTTTGATGTAGTCATTTATCACTAATGACTTCCCTCTTAGAACTCCTTTTGCTGCATCTTAAGTTTTGTCATGTTGTATTCCCACTTTCATTTGTCGCAAGGTATTTTTTATTATTTTTTCTTTGTCACATTGGTTGTTCAATAGCATGTTTAATTGCCATATATTTTGAATTTTCCAGTTTTCTCGTACTTGATTTCAGTTTCATATTGTGATTAGAGAGATGCTTGATATTTTATTCTTAAATTTATTATGGCTTGTTTATTGGCCTAACATATGATCTATCTAGGAGAATGTTCCATATGTGCTTGAGAAGAACGTATATTCTTTTGCTTTTGGATGGAACATTCTCTGTAAGTTTGTTAAGTTCATCTGGTAGAACATGTAGTTTAAAGTTAATGTTTTCTGTCAGGATCTGTCTGTTGCTGAAAGTGGGGTATTACAGTTCCCTATTATTATTGTGTTCATATGTATTTCTACCTTAGATCTGTCATTTGCTTTATGTATTTATAAGCATCATTATTTATAAATGTTACATTTTCTTGTCGGATTGACCCCTTTATCATCATCTAATCACCTTCTTTGTCTCTTATTACAGTCTTTGTCTTAAAATTTGTTTTGTCTTAGATACAAGTGTGGCTATCGCAGCCTTGTTTCAACTTACATGGAATTTTTTTCCTATGGCTATACTTCATTCTTTGTGTGTCCTTATAATTCTCTTGTAGACAGCATACAGATGGGTCTTGTTTTTGTTTTTTTTCCATCCATTCATTCATTTTGTGTCTTTTGATTGGAGGACTTAATTATTGATAGGTTTGTACTTACTGCTGTTTCGTCAATTTTTTTTTTTTCTGGCTGTTTTGTAATTCCTTTATTCTTGTGCTCTTCCTTTGGGATTTGATGATTTTCTGTAGTAGTATGCTTAGATTTCTTCCTGTTTATCTTTTCTGTATCTCCTACAGGTTTTTTCTCTGTGGTTACCAAGAGGCTTACATAAAACAACTTGTAAATCTATTTTAAGTTGGTAACAACAAATTTGAATGCATGCTGATACTCTACACTTTTATTCTCCCCCACACATTTTATGTTTTTGATGTAATAACTTACAGATTTTTATTTTATATATCCCTTAATTATTGTATTTTGACTACTTTTATCTTTTAATCTTCATGTTGGCTTTGTGCGATTATCTCTTTAACTTTTGACATTCTAATGTGTTTTGGAATGGGTCTCTGGGTTCATCTTTTTTGGAACTCTGAGCTTTCTGGATCTGGATGTCTGTCTTCTTCCTCAGGTTAGGGAAATTTTCAGCTATTATTCAGATAAGTTTTCTGCCCCCTTTTGTCTCTCTTCTCCTTCTGACACCCCTATAATGTGAATGTTGGTCTACTTGATGTCTCATGAGTCCCTTAAGCTATCTTCACTCTTATTTTTCTTTTTGTTCCTCTGACTGGATGAGTTCCTCTGCCCTGAGTTTACTGTTCCATCTTCAGCTTCACCAATTCACTGTTGAACTCCTCTTTAGTACTTTTTCTGTTCAGTTATTGTATTCTTCAGCTCTGTGACTTCTATTTGGTACCATCTCTTTGTTGAAATTCTCACTTCGGTCGTGCATTTTCCATGAGCTCTGTGAGCATCTTTATGATTGTTGCTTTGAATTCTTTATCAAGTAAATCACTTATTTCCATTTCATTAAGGTCTTTTTCTAGTTTTTACCTCCTTTCATTTGGAATGGATTCCTTTGTTTCTTTGACACTCTTTGGTGGTTTCTATGTATAAGGTAATAGACACCTCTCCCAGTTTAGAAAGAGCAGCCTCGTGTAGGAGATGAACCTTACTGTTCAACCCTGTGCAAGCTGTTGGTTGTCTCTCAGACCTTTGTGATTGTCCAAACAGCCTACTTTATTTTTAATGGCTCCTGTTAGTTGAGGGTGTGCCAAGATTTGTCAGTTTCCTAGTGGATAGACCTTAACATCTAATTCAGGCTGATTTGAAGCTGGACTCTCGGGTAATAGCTTTTAAAGCAGTGGTCCTCAACATTTTTGGCAGCAGGAACCGGTGCTCCTGTGAGAATATAATGCCTGATGATCTGAGGTGGAGCTGAAGTTGTGATGCTAGTGCTGGGGAGCAGCTGTAAATGCGAATGAAGCTTTGCTCACAGGCCCTTCTGCTACTCACCTCCTGCTGTGCAGCCCAGTTCCTAACTGGTTTGAGGCCTGAGGGTTTGGCACCCCGTTTTAAAGTATGGAAATACACCTATATGGGGGAAATACTGGGAGAAGGGTGTTTATGTCTTCTCCCTCTGTACTGAGTCTTGGGGTTATAGCCAGTTAAGAGCTGTTTGTTTGCTGAAGTCTAGTTGATCCTGTAAACACAAGCCCATTGGCCATGAGGGCCAGACCGTCGAGGGATGTGTCCTCTGGGCAGCAGTCACAAAAACTTGTCAGATGTGTACATAAGCTTCTTTCTTGGAGACACTGGTACCCTGGGGCTGAATGGAGGGACAGCACCAGGGTGGTGCCTGCTGATCTCCCCATCTCTGGAGAGGATTATAGTGAGCCCCTATTTGTATGTTCAGTTAGAAGCTTGCCTCTTAGGTTAACAGCTCTGTGGCTACATGTCCTCTTTCACAGAAGGACTGGGGTTATCTTTCAGTCTGCTGACTATATGCTCTGCCAGGGTGGGGGGTAGTTGGTTAAGAACTGGTTCTTTCTTTAGTCTTATGGGACCCACAACTGTAAGCACCACTAGCCACTAAAGCCAGGTGGTCAAGGAGTATCTTCTGGATGGCAGGTGCGGTATGTGCAGGAGCTCTTTTTCAGAAGATACCAGCAGCCTGGAGCAAGGCAGAGAGAAAATGTGAATAGCACCTGTCTTTGGAGGTCTCTGGTGAGGATGTTTCATTAGAAGCCTACCCCGTAGGCTGTACCTAAAGCTTGGCTCCTAGATGTGTTCTAAGCCAGATGCTTACCTTTTAGGCTGACTCTTTAAGATAAGCAAATAGGTCTCTTTCACAGAAAGATGGGGTACCTTCCAGTCAGCTGCCTCTGTATTAGACCTTTGGATGGGTGAGTCTGTGTCTGCACACCCTTTAGTAACTGTTTCTGTGACTGCTATAATCTTGTGGGTCTCATGGATGCAAGCCCCACTGGCTTTTGAATCGAGATATTTCGAGGGCTCATCTTTCATTTGCAGGTTTTAAAAGTTGGGGTGCCTGGTGTTCAGACCTCTTCACTCCTCAAGGGGAAGCTCAGGGTTGTTGAGTTTCCTCCCAGCTGCAGGTTGCTCTGCCAGGGATGAGGTTTTTGGCAAGGTTTTGTCTCAGGCTCTCCTGCCTGTTGCAGTGTGCATCTTTTCTTGTTTGCTCAATTTATATGAGTCATCTGGTTTTGGGGTTTCTTTCAGAGGAAATTATTTTGTAGGTAGTTGAAGATTTGGTGTATTCATGGGAGGAGGTGTGCTCAGGATCTTCCTGTGTTGCCATCTTGAACCAGAACCTTTACATTTTATTTCTAAGAGAAGGGGATATGGTTTGTGGTCACAGTACTTTTTTCTGGGGTATAACGTGACTAATATTATTTACACGCATACATACAATAAACTGATACAGGCAGAATTTTAAGATGGCTCCCATTACCCCCACCTCCTGCTGTACATATACCTTCTTTCAGTTATCCAAACACAAATCACTCTGAAGTGATTCTGCAGATGTAATTAGGTCCCAAATCCAGTGATTATCTGAGAAAGTTTGACAAGAGATTAAGAGATTATCTGAGTGGGTTTGACAAGAGATTCAAAATGTGAGAGAGATTTGTTGAGGGAGGGTCTCATTACTGGTTTTGAAGATGGCAGTGAATGCAGGTGGCCTATAGGAGTTGAGTGGCCGTTAGCTGGCAGACTAAAGGAGACTTCTGTGCTACAACTGCAAGGAACTGAATTCTGTCATAACTCCTTAAGCTTGGAAGAGGATCCTGAGCTTCAAATAAGAATACAGTTCAGCAGACACATTGATTTTTTTGCCTCGTAAGACCCTGAGCAAGAACCCAGCTATATGGTGCCTGAACTTCTGACCTACAGATCTGTGAGCTGAGAAATTAGTATTGTTTTACGCCTCTAAGTTTGTACTAATTTATTATAGAAATAATAGAAAACTAAAACAGCTGAATATTTTACTTCACAAAGCTGCAAGTATTATTTGTTAAATATTTATTGATGTTAAATCCATATTATACCAGCACAACAATCCAAAGTAGTAATGATAATACTATTTTTTTTATAAATACAACATAAAAGGTGGCAAAATAATGCTACTTAATCCCAAACCCAGCAAATTAGCAAAAAGTCACATTTAGAAAAATTTGGCAAGTAAGATATGACATAAGTCATAATACTACAATATAGATAAGTCCATGAGGGACTTTGTATGGTACTTAAATTCCATATTAGTGATGCACGTAAGTGTGGTCAGAGAAACTTGTACCACTCTGCATGGAATATCTACCACCCAGTGCTCAAGCCTATTAATCATTTAAAACCTGGTTGGTTGGTGTTCTTACAAAGAAGTAGAAAGCTGTACATGTGAAGCAGTAATATGAAATATATGGGGTGGTACAAAGATATAAAATTATTTTTAAAAATACTACATATTGAGTAACTGAACTAAGAGAGTTCAAGATTTTTATTATAAATAATGAAAGATATATGTGTTTTGCATAAGGAATACAGTGTTTTCTTTTCATGGCAAAGTACCATTAAAGCCTCGGGTTTTATAATATTAGGCCAAATTGGTTTGTTCTCCTTTTTAAAGTTTATTGGCTCCGACTTAAAACCATCAAGTCTGGTCAGAATCAACTCAGTCTAGCTGATGCAGAGTCATATGCATTTGAAAATCAGTCTTTGCCGAGATGTCTTTACTAACTACTCAGGACCCAGCACCTTCTTAAGGCTTAAGGTTTCATGGCAGCAGGGAAGTGAATGATATTTTCCATTCACCGTGTCTTGGTACCATTGAAAAATGCATTATGGCACGAACCTAGCCTGTTTTTGTCTTTCCTGAATCTCCGTTTCCCTCAAGTAGACTATATGCTACAGGCAATTTCTCATTTATGCCAATCTTGCAGTCTCAGTCCATTTTCAACTTGCTCTAAACATCTAAAATATTCATCTACTACACAAACTTCAGACACACTATAATTTCCATACCACATGTGCCTCCAAACTTCCAGCTGAACCTAGATCTCCTGACTTGTGAATGGCAGTGTTTTTTCACCTACATGTTAGATTTAATTTTCAAGAAAACCAAAGAAAAGTCTGGCCTTTAACATGTCTCCTGTCCCTTCTACTTTTATCTAAGTGAATACAATGTACTAAGTATGCCAGTAACATTTTCCTTCATTCTCCCCACTTCCAAACTTGTTTTCTCCAAATTCTATATTCCTTGGTCATCTGGATGGTTTGGATGCCTTTCTTGGAATGGACTAATATATTTCTACTAAATTCAGAATACTTTATTGAAATTAGCCTTTTAATATGGTTTATAAATAAGGTTTCTACCAAGGTAGCATGAAAATATAACACAAAGAAAAAAAAGGTTAACCTTGTTAGAAAACTCTTGCTATTATTAAAATTAAGGCAATTCGTTCCTTCCTTATGATTTACTTTAAAACCATTTGCAAAGACAAGGCATTTACTTGGATTTCTTTGCCATTTCTTCTTCCTTTTTCATTCTGCCTTATTGCACTTGGTTCACTGTAGCTGTCTGAGTACACTGCCACTTGAGAATCATTTTAGTATTTGTGGTACAAATGCCTCATTTTAAGCATTCCACACTATCGTGCTATGTAGCACCTAAAGCTAGTGTTTAAAGGCACTTTTGATAATACAAATTGTGGTTATCTTTGAACAACTGGTATCCTTTAGCATTTCAGACCATTTCAGTCACATCAATTAGAAAGTTTTAAAGTGGATGATGAATGTGAATTTACTATGCAATGTGTACCTTTCTATTAGCACTGCCTACTTAAACTCTAAATTTGGTATATTAAGAAAAATACTTTGGTTTTTTTTATTTCTTATAGTCAAAGGTATGTTTTTGCCTTTTATGTAGTGTGACAAAGGAGTATGTTGGTCAAGACAAGGCTGTTTCAGTGTTTCAGCTTTAACAAGAATGTCGTATTACAGGTCCTCACTTTCTACTAAGCCGGTGTTCAGTGTCAGGTGAGATGGGCTGGCTTCAGGCTGGAACGCTGCTTTGATGTCTAGTCCCTGGTCCGAAAGTGCTGCATAGCGACTGGCTGAGGGGCGTACTTTTTTGGGCTTGGTGCTCTGTGGCTGCTGATGCCACTGGGCTACAAACAAACAAAAAATTATATTTTAACCAGGATATAATTGGAAAGCCCTTAGATGTTTCAGGTAATTACAGAATGTCTTTTGATATACCCCAGGCACATGTTCTTTATGAAATACTGGACACATCCATGGTAAAAATACTAAAATTTAAGGATAGTAGGACTTTAACAGCTATATAATAAAGTGTAAATACTTGCTGTAGCACAGGGAATCCTTTGAAGTAGTCTCTAAGTTTCCTAATACACCTCTCCCCCCTGAAAAAAAATCTTAAGAGCTCAAAATATATCATTGCCACAATAGTGTAGTTTGGTATTCTGGATGGATGTTTTAACGCTGATCAAAAGGAGGGTGAGGTCACTCATTTCCTTAAAATCCTCACAAAGTTGTTATTCAAGGAGAGAAATTCTTAACTTTTTCTAGTTAGTTTTATGTCAACAGATCACATAATGCTATTGTACTAGTTTTAAATTCAATAGGAATGATTTTCTTTAGGATGCATGTAGACAAATGCAAAAACCTATTGCTCAGCTGCTTTAAGATATATTAATGGGAAGAGCACCAAGCCACAGAAGTATGCATTCCAACGGTACACACATTTAGAGTGCATTAAGACACTGTGATAGGATTATAATATAGGAAGAAATGTTAGACAGTCATTTATAGAACACAGTAACAATAATGTGGAAAACGTGGTTATGCCTTTGCCTACTGTTAACACCTAAGGATGCTTGAGTAAGGAAGCCACAACTGACTAGCCAACATAAATCAACATGCATATTTTGCTAATAGTGCAAAGTTCCTGAATGATACTTGAGTATTTGTTCTCCTGGTGTAGTTCACTATTAATGTTGAGAAACTATAAACAGAAAGAGAAAGAGCAATATGAAATTTTTGGCCAAAAACCACTATAGTTTATAAGATTATATAAAAGTAATGTAATTTGTTCTCCAGATATCTAATTTTTCATAATTTAATGCATAAATGCAACAAGATGAGATGAAGTGGCACTCACTGTAAATGTCCAGCCTGGCAGTACAGGACACAATCCCTGCTTCATTCTTGGCTGACACTGTATACCAGCCAGCATCTTCTTTTGTGGCTCCCTGAATGAGCAGGCAGATGTAGCCATGATTATCCTGGTGCATGCTGGAGAAAAGAATAAAGTCATTAGGGTTCTAAATTTTGAAAAAATGGCTTTAGACACGAAGCATTATTTTTAATTAGATCATTAGAAACAGAATTGTGCAAGTAGTGGATAATAGGGTCATACTTATTCTGGAGCGGCTACTGGCCCCATTAAAGTTAATGGGAGAGAAGAGCAGACGTCAAGAGGTTGAATAAATCTGTGCACTTAATTTCTAGTTAAGGATCTGCCCTTACAAAACCACTGAATAGTTTGTCACCACTGAAGCAAATGAACTCTTTTCTTTTAGGTATAAACACACAAAAATCATTATATTAAGTTATAATGTGCTTCATGTGCTTCATCACATACCATTATAGCTTCTTCCTAAATAAAAGTTTAATTACAGATTAGGGTAAATATTTTTGTCTCTACTATCACCAATAGCATGACTTTTATATCGATTTACGTACTATAGAAAGTGTATCTTTTTATGTGTCATCAGGACCAACCAGTTAAAGATTAGGTTAAGTCATTATGTATTCTCACCTCACTCGGTCAGTACTGTAAGTGAGTGATTCATTTTCTTTCTTCCAAAATATCTGAGGCGGTGGCACTCCTGAAACACGGCATTCCAGTCGCACTGGGTACCCATCAGCAACTCCTGTGTTTTGCAGCTTCTCAATAAACACAGGGGGTTTGTGTGCTTCCTTAGCTACAAAAACATGAGATGATCTATTACTGATAGGCAAAAGGAGTACTACAAAGAATTCAGAAGCTTTCTGAAATATTGCTTAAATATATATTTTATGATACCATTTTTCACTTCATGTGGTATGATGCTAGTCCTCTCTCCAAATTGTTCTTTTACTAAGAAAGGTTCCTGTGCTTCATTCCATTTATTTCTTCAATTAATTCAGCTCTGAGAGCCCCACACAGTCCACTGGCCATCTGCTGCACGGAATGCCTGTCTGACAGGCTGCATGAGGCCCCTCAATCATTGCTAGCATCTGGGGTGGCTTCATTACTAATTATGTTACTGTGCACTCTCTGCCTTTACCAATCACTGCCACCTAGTGACAATGAGGAGGAATCTGATTTACTTAGATTCCCTCCCTGCTGTCTGAAATGTTTACTATGAAGATTTTTAAGTCCTGGCTTAATTAAAATATACCATAGAATTTAAATTGGGGGGAGGGCGGGGAACAAAGGAGAGGGATCGTCATCTAAAACTGGCAGCTTTAAATAGTTACCTATAAAGTAGGAATGTACATCCTACAAATTCCAGTTTGTATTCTTTCTAGGGCTATAAAAAAGACAACTTAATTATTACCTTGAAGGAAGCCATAAAAAAGAAATAGCTTCATTAGTCTGAAAAATTCAGAGCTTATTGTTAATAATACTCTTAAGTATCACCATTCAATGGGAAATTGTTTTCTTGGATCTGAGACAGAAACAATTTCAGAGAAGTAGGTTTAGTTATTTTCTTCTGAGCTACTAACATGTCCTTTTCCACCACTCTCATCCTCTAGAGTGACAAATATATCAAAGCAGCCAGGGAGAGACAAGTGAAAAAGATAAAAATTCTACCTGAAATTTTTAAATACGTAAGACTTTGAACTATGTAGACGGTTGTATTTTTCTTGGATTTTACATGGTTATCTGACCTAGGCTATTTTGGTGGAATAGACCTCACTTTGAAAAGAATATAAAATGTATATAAAACTAACATCTACCATTTTGGAGCACTGCTATGCAGGGTACTGGTGATTCAGAGCTTCATAGATATTATGGGGCATTACATTCTCCATTTTACATATGGCGAAATTGAGTTGCAGAGATGTTATATATTGCCAAAGGACAGAGCCAGTAAACAAGAGCAGGGTTTGGAACTGAGATTTGATGTCAAAGACTTTGCTTCCAGTAACAGAGCTCCGCCATCCTCTAACGGAAGTGCCACCTGAGTCATATAGAGATGTCTATGCCTCAGACTCTGAAGTGTCAGTCCTGAAGGTCAGATAGCACATTTAACAAGAGAAAATTGGTTTTAGTCTGATGAGGGATAGTTGGGGGAATGAATGAAATCAATCCTAGTAATATTGAATAATTGACACAAAGTTTAAAAGCATAGCTAACACATAGCACCACAATCCAGATATGTTTTTGTGTGGAAAACATCTTTGTGCTATTATAAAGACCTCCTGGGCTTTATTCTCATTGCTGCTTTATTTGTTGAAAGAGCTCAGCAGCTCACTGTTTGGAAGAGCACTAGGAGTCAACAAACCATTTGAGTCTGGCCCTCAGCTGACTAATGGGACCCTGGGTAAGTCACTTAATCTAATTTCCACATCTCTAAAACAAGAAAACTTGCTCTGATTACCTCACAGGGCTGTTGTGAAGACTGTGTATATGAGGTGCTTTGCAAACAGAGGTATAAGAAATAAACATTGTTTCTTTTTAAAAAGAGAATATCAGTCTTTACTTATGCTCAACTCATAAGGATGATGTAACTCTTTGAAGTCTTACCCTTAGATAAGGGTAAGACTTCAAAGAAAAATACTTATACAAAATTTATCTAACAGTATAATCAATTAAAAAGGAAATCTGAATTTGACTATGACATTTGGGGTAATACTTAAAATTTTCTAATTTTGAAATTGGTGCACATTACTTCAAAAACTAGGGAAAGATGGAGAACTTTATACACAAGCATATTCTTATACATTAAATCCGGTCTTGGAGCCCATGTTGCTGCTGTGCTTTCCTCATGTGACACTCAGAGCCAACACACACGAGAAGCACCAAGATCCTTTTCTTTCTTTGCTAGGCTAGTGGAAGAAAGATTAATAATAATGGCTACACTGAAGAAAAGACAGTGATCTTCTACACCTTATAACATGTCCTAATTGGCTGTTTTCCATATTGGTTACTAATGCAGGATTATTTTTCTAAATATGATGTTCATTTTGGGAGAGAGAAGGGATTCACAGACAAGCCTACCTGCAACCACAAGCTCCAGGCTGAACGAGTTCTGTCCTGCTCGATTGGTGGCTATACATGTGTAGATGCCGGCATCTCGTGATGTGACAGGCTCTATGATCAGAGAGTGCACCCCATTCTCACGGACAAGCATCTTGTGAGCACTGTCGGGGCGGACTGGCTTTCCATCTAGTTGCCAGCTTAGATCTGGGGTTGGTAACCCACTGACCTAAACAAGGAAATGCATATAAATTTCTTTAAAAATTAAAACAATGAAATATCGATAGCTAAGAAACCAGCATAAATTCCTTCTTTGGTAGGACAAGAGATGATATTTCGCATCAGGTCATGTTAGTCTTTGATTAAAACCTTCCAATGGCTTCCTAAGCATGCATGGGCTCACTTCTAAAGAAAAGTGAAATGGGGATTAAAAAATTTTTTCTGTCATCATCTTATCTTACCAAGGGTTACAGAGATTACTGGGATGGCATCAGCACAGGGCCCTGAGCTCTTTGGAAAAAGATGTTCAACCATAACAGCAATAACAAATGCTCAGATTTGGGAAGCAAACAGCAACAGTTAGGCAGCTTGGCTTCTGAGAGGGTCAGGCTCTTATGTTCTCCCATTTATACACTATAACGCTTCTCATCAAAGAGTTGCCATAGCTATGAGACATTAGTTAATGCATCCATCAGCACGTAGGGCTATTACTATTATTTTATAATCCTTGAAATTGAGTAAGAAGAATATGAAATTACCCAGAAAGCCCTATCAACAAATTAGCATTAAAATGGAAACATCATAAAATCTTGAGACCATGACAGTTGTGTTGACCAGAGATCAGACAAAAGCCCATTTAATTGCTAGTAAATAAGTTGTGCTGTGAACGGTAAGGATGGTTGCCATCTGTCAACTCTTTACAGCTTTGCCCTTGATTTTGAATGGGAAGAAAAGCACCATTAAAGAAGGCCTTTTTACATCATCCCAAATTTACTAGTGGGAAATTACATACAAAAATATGTCCATTGGACTATAAAATTCTTTTGAAGTCCCAGCTCTGCCAAAATCAGCCAGAGAACTCAAATTCCATTCCTGCTGCGTAATATTCACTTATACTATCTAAAAGATACCTCCCGCAAACATAAAGGTCTAAAAGAATTTAAAGAAAATAAAGGTAAATTTAAATTACTGGTCAAAAGGACAAAGAGATTTTGGAAGCAAACAATAGTAGGCAGCTTGGCTTCTGAGAGGACCAGGCTCTCATGTCCTCCCATCTGTCTCCACGTCTGTCTCCTACCTCTCCATATGCACTGATTTCACCTGTCTGGAGATCAGTGGAAGTGGTATGAAGATTTAGGAGCAGACACTTCTGGTCAGGTTCTAGGCCCTTCCCAAGCTTAGAAATAAAGTGGCACTGCTTGTTCCCACTTTACTGGGTTAAAACCTGGACAAGGAGGGCCATGGACTGAGGCCACAGTATGTTTAGCAGGAGAGATGCTTACAGCACTGTGCACTCTCAACCCACCTCATTCACAGTGCACCTGTGCCAGCTGGACATAGCTATTCATGTTAAGGCAAAGTGAAATGCCTGCTTTTTCTGCCCTTTTCTAACCCCGGCCTTTTTGGTTAAGTAAAGAAAGCCTGATGTCAAGAATTTAAGGTCATTATGATTAGGTCATAATTTGAACAGATCATTTTATTCTTTTTATACATTTCTATAAGCCCAGATTTATTTTTGAAAAAAAAAACAATGCCCAAATCCTCTGAACAACTTATATTTATGTTCTGCAATTCCAAAGAGAACCAGCAGAGGGAGGCCAAATAATTCTTAAAATCTTATCTTTATGAGCTAAATTTTGAATTAAGATCAGTAAATAATAGGGGGGAAAAAAACAAAAAAATTTCAGAGCAGAGATTCTGAAACATTTTTGGCCTCAAGCTCCTTTCAGAAACTGACAAGAGCTATTTTGTATGCAGTTTCAGAGTTCAGGGGTACAGTGAACCTGCCTACTCTAGGTTAAGAAGCCTTGCTGTAAAATAGATGAAAGAAGGCTGTCACTCTAACTTAGAAATAGGAAATGGGAGGAACAAAAGTCAGAGTAGATGCTGTGTGAATAAAGAGTGAAGATCACCTAATTAATGATTAGGACATATGATAGATTCAATACAGTTATTTGTTTAACAACAGGAAACTTAAAAGGGATAACTCTCCCAGTGACTTTCTATAGAGTATGATATATATATATATATATAGCTCTACATAATGAACATATTTAATAAACATTTAAAAAGAAAAGAATGATTTCAAACCATATATAAACATCCCATATATTTCACTAGCTTTTCTCTCTTAAGCTGGAAAATATTTTAAAGATGTACACTTTAAATAATTTCTCCAAAAGGAACTAAAGCAATAACAAGCTCTTACTTTGCAATCCATTCTGCACAGTTTTCCTTCTTGAACAGTAAGGTCTCCAGGAGCCTGCAAGAAGTGAGGTCTGAAGAACCGCTCCTGAATTGGTTCATTTTCATCTCCACTGTCCCTTGATCTAGAACGAGGCCTTAGAATGAAAGAGATGGGTGGTTGGATAGACAGCAGTTATTTTTAGGCTCTAAGTCATCTGCTTTTTTTTTAAACTAATACATAAAGTAATATAATATCCTCACCTGATTTCTCTTCCCAAAGTTTACACTAAAAAAACTCAGCAAAATCTTGTTTCATTTGGAATTTTATAAATTTAAGTCTAAACAGTTCTGTTCTCCTAATCCTTAAAGCTAGTATAAATCATAAAAGGAGAAATAAGAAAAAATGGTGCACTCTATATTAACATATTTTTCCTAAATATTTTTTAAAGCTGTATGAGAAATAGCAGCAGCTACTGTTCATTTATTACCAATCTTTTTAAACAAAAACTGTAACTTTCTACTGTGATTTTAAACTTATAGGAAAATAAGTTCTTAGTATTTTAGAAAAATTGAATATCTTTCTAATAAAAATTTCTTATTATATTAACCAGGAAAACAAATTACAGTTTTAGACAAGTTTTCTTTTATATCGGTTATCGATGTACCTGAAGACATGGATAACCTGACGACATGAAGTTTTGTTTTAAAATAAAATTGTGCAAATCTCCCAGATTTTGTGTCTGTTTCTTGCTTTTAACTATGTAGCCAGAGGTACTTTAAAGAACAATACAATTTAAAGTAATTACAGGGAAGACTTAAGAGCGAGATGTTAAATTCTGTCAGTAATCACTAGAAGGTAAGTTTAAAAACACTTAACTAGAAAAAGTAAGATGGAACAAAAGAATAATATATTAGGCTAATAATTATCAGCTTTTTAAATATAGTTTACTCTTCTTCAAGTACAGACATTTTTTAACGGCTTGTTTTACTAAGAGACACTGAGACATGGAAAAGCTTAAATATATTAAAGACCACAAGAAAAGCAAGAGAATGGATATGCTGATAAATGTGTTTACAGCCATAGATAAAGGCTTAGGATCCTGTGAACAGATATTGCCACAAACAAGTTAGAATTAAATCTGCACACACTTAGATGCCAGAATTATCTTCCAGATGTTGAACAAAGGGCTCTGTGGATCCAGTCACACAGGGCAGTACAGACACATCATTTGTTGTTTACTCAGTTTTTCCTACGTACCTTTGTGAGCCTAACTTAGTAGGTGTTCTCTTCTCCAAAGATGTTTGTACCTGTGGCCTCTATTTTATAGTCAGGACTATCTGAGCATGCTGTCTGTAAAATATTTAAATAGGATCCCAAGATGATATCTTTTCCTCATCCCTGCCTACCACTATTTCATCAGCATCTCTGCATAAACTCAGGTCTACTGGGAATGAAAAGCACACTGTATAGTTAGCAGATATTTTTTGAACATTTAAAGTATGGCAGATATCATGGTCTAAAATAAACTGTTTTGAATTAAGTAAAAAATGAACATTAGCAGACTAGCTGATTTTAAGAAATCTCATGGCAGTAGTTTATAAGGGTCAATCCACATAGCTCTTGGTTAGAGGAGTTTGGTTTTGAACATTTGTGTACCATTTACTAGTATTTTCATTAAGGTAACTGCCATTTAAAGGCACTGAGTCTTGATTTCTTCAAGTATAAATTGGGCCCTATTTAATGAAGTTGAGGTAGTATATCTATCTGAGCAGGCTTAGCACACGTTAGTAAATGTGCTCCCTTCCCCTTTCTGAATTGCGAAGGAGCACAGTAATTAAGGAGCCATACATTGTACACACTTTAAGACTGTATTCACATTCTTTCGTCAAACTATGTTCACTTTTATGGTCATGCTATGATTTTAATAGTATTGAATTTCAGTAATAATAGTAACACCTATGAGAAAGAACATCTGAGATACCTTCTGACATGAGGATGGCCTGAAGGAGAGCGGGGACTGCGACCTCTTTGGTTGACAGCTTGTACCATTAGCCGTCCAGTACAACTGACGCGGCCCTGTCAGAGACATCAGGAAAAGGACTTATTTGCTATGTAAAACAACTAACCATTAAGCAAAGTTTATTTTCCTGTTCTCTATAAGACATTAACAAACTAATGTGCCATATTAGTAATGACATCAATCTCTCTCAGAAACGTACTTTCCCTGAATTAAAAAACCTTTACTGTTTTATCTAACATGCTATTTAAAATGACAATCCCTCATTGTAATCTGCTCAAGTCTCCCTAACAGGTGAAGCTGAGTCGTAAAATATAGCATCAAGACATTACTGTCTTGTGATGATCTCAGTTTCATGGACAAATAGCTACTGGTTGTCATTAAATCTGAAATCAGACTAGATGATTTTAGTTTTCTGTCAGACCTTTTCAGCAATATATTTATTAAATGTTTGTGATATCCCTCCCCAAAACCACATATTAAAAGAGAGAGATGCCAGCATGATAAAATGGGCATCACATAAGACGTATGCATAGGGATGACAAGGAGAGAGTATAATGAGTATAGGAAACCATGTTTGCATGAAATGAACATATTTGAGATTTAAAAACCAAGAAGCAGTTAAATACCTAAATTAGGTCCATGCATATATAATGTCTCAGACCCATAGTAACACAATACCAGCAATGGTGAATTTAATAATTTGTAACATCAAAAACAGTAGTCCCCCTAATCTGCAGCTTTACTTTCTGCAATTTCAGTTACCTGCGATCAACTGTAGTCCAAAAATATTAAATGGAAAATTCCAAAAGTAAACAATATTAAAGTTTTAAATTGTGCTCTGAGTAGCATGATGAAATCTAATGCTGTCTTGCTCCATCCTACCTGGCACATGAATTATCCCTTTGTCCAGCGTATTCACAGTGTACATACAATGCAGTAAGATTTTGAGATCGCAGTCATATAACTTCTTACAGCACATTGTTATAATTGTTCTATTTTGTTAGTTGTTGTTTTTAACCTCTTTATCATGAGTATGAATTTTTGGTACTATCCGAGGTTTCAGGCATCCATTGGGGTCTTGGAACATATACCTTGCAGATAATGGGGGACTGCTGTATCATTTGAAATTTACAAGATCATCTTACATTAGATAATTTAATCTTTACAAGATTCTTGTGAGACAGAAATAGTGCCCCAGCTTTTGCAGAAGAAGAAACAAAAGCTTGAACAAATTCAGTGATTTGCCCAAACTTTTTGGAAAGTCAAGACTCAAATCCAGGTTAGGGAATTTTTTTAAGCAACCAACATCTGTTTCCCCAAATCCAAGGTTAAAGATTTAACTTATATCTTTTTCTAATCATATAAGTGATTAGTTAATATTAATTTCCCTGTAGATCCTCTGGATTTTATACCACAAGGAAAAATCTATCCAAACTAAAATTGTTTATTGAAGCAGCAAAGCAAATAGTAAGGAAGCCATATTCCATATATATTCCATATAGCTGAAAGTATTTTTGTAAAACAAAACATACTGTCTTGTCCTCAGATTCCAAAAAGAATCATGGGTCTTATATGTTCATTTGTTAAAGTATCTACTAGGATGCATCTGTTGGGTAATTTATAATGGGTGTCTTTTAAGCAAGTCACACCTACAGCAGGTACAGATTTGGAAGGGTTAGATGAAATTAATTTTCAGATTTCAAACTAGCTTCGGGAATCACAAGTGTCTGCCAAAAGCTCACTGTAAGAGAATTTATGTCATGTGGCCTAAACTTGAGATACAATTAATCTAAGTTAGAAATAATTCCCCTTCATAATGTTATATTTCATGTCTCCTTGGAAATTTTCAGGATAGGCAGTGTTTTAACTGTTACCTCAATAGCACATACTGTGAATGCTAGAGCAAGTTACATATCTAATGGTGTAAGACTACTTGAGAGTGTTTCTTTACAACCACCTCTTTGTATTTGGTAATTCCTAATTCTTCTATCTGTATTACATCCCTACATGTCTTTGCCTTTTCTGGGTGGTTATGGCCCTCAAGAAGTCTAGGCTTTGGGTAGATCGCCCCCACTGCCTGGATTCCTGCCCTTCCCTGAATGCTGCTCTGCGGTTTTTTCCTCTGTGTTTCCTCCACTGGTGTCCACTTCCTCATCCCAACCCACTCTCAGCTGTAACTCAGAAAGCAGTTCTTCAGAACACACAGAACACGTCTTGCTTCTGTGACCTCTCTATACTGGCAACTTGGAATGAAAATGGGAGTCAATGGTAAACTTTGTTTTGACTGCAAATGCAAATGAGGGCTGCTGTTCAACCCTGAGCTAGAATTCCTTAAGTCTAATCAGTACCACAACTGCTTCTCATTTTTCCTGCCCCTCAGTGCTCTTTATGCTGGGATGAGCCCCAGACACCTTTGTATGACACTCCCTAGCTCTGGCATCAATCTGGGTTTGCAAACCAGTTCTGTCTTGGTTGTTGAGTGACTTCAGGCAGGTAACTTAACCGCCTAAGTAAGTTTCATATCTGTAAAAGAGAACCATATATTTAATTCCACATTGGATTCTTAAGAAGATTAAATGAGTTAATAGGCGTAAAATACTTGCTATTGTGTTTTCTGTACATAGTAAATGCTCAAAATGTTAAAATTATTATAGCACTGAATATGGATATAATTATAGCAACCTAATGAATATGAAGCATCCCTTAGAATTGTTTAAACACAATTTTTTCCTACATGTAGTAGAACTTACTCGCTCCCTCCCTTCTTTTGTATTAGGATGTAAAATACTCTTAGCACAGAAGGCAGAATATGTGGAGAGTAGATCAACCCTTTTAACTTATGCTAGCACTTGAAAGGCACACAGGTATATTCAAGATGTTTAAATGATGGCTGCATTTGAGGTATGAGATGAAAGATATCCTACTCAGCTCTAACCATCTGACTAAAGCTTAGTATAAGCCATGCCTTTTTTTTCTCTCTCCAATAAATAAATAAATAAACAAACAAACAAACAAACAAACAGGTTGGCATACTACTCTTAAAGATTACACATTACTACAATGTTTTCAAGATTTTCACTACTTCTGCTTAGAACCATATACACGGTATTGCCACAGATATTTAACTCCCAACATTTAAGAAAAAGGACTGTGTTACCTTTCACCACCTTTTTAATCCTACATAATCCTTTACTTCTGAACATAAAGGGGAAAGGTACGATCCTTGGAAGGCAGAATTATTATTTTGATAGTGTTACCGACTAATCATTAAATAACCAGGAGCATATAAAATTACCCAACAGATGCATCCTAGTAGATATTTTAACAAATGAACATATAAAACCCATGATTCTTTTTGGAGCCTGATCAGTAAATGGCCAGGAGCATTTAAAAACCATCCAAACTGACAAGTTGTATAATTTTGACATTTTCATTTGGAAAAAAAAAAAAAATCCAGAATTCATTTTGAAAAAATGCCTCCAATGTGCACAACTGAAAGTTCAGGTTTTTAAGTCTGAACATTTTGTTTATGAGGAAGATCATACAAAATGAAAATTTTAATGCTAATCATGATAATGTGCCAATTAACCCTAGTAATCATAATAATTAGTAGGCTCTGGTGCACATTAATGCTATTGCATTTGCTATTAACTTTCTCATTTCTGTCTACTTTATTATTAACACATGAATAATGGAAGTGAATGTTTAAAGTGAAGCTTGAAATGAGCCAGGCAACCTTACAACGCTAAAACAAAACAATCAACAAACTAACTTTAAATTTAACTCAGCTGTGTGTTACTTTTCTATTCCAAACAAATCCACAGAATTTAAAGCTATAGTACAAGTAATAAGTTTGAATTCTTCAAGTGACTGTATTAAACATCCATCTTATAAAGACTATTTGATGCCTCATGCAAGGCCAATTATTTATATAATATGGAAATAACATTTATATTTCCTAGTTTATGAAATTTAACTTGTGGCACACAGATCTTTATAAAAGACTGCCACTTGTATACATAATGTATTTTGAGAGCAAATCGAACTGCAAAACAGCCATTCCAAAATCCAAGTGCAATAATACAGAGTAACTTAGCAACACAACAAAACAAAGTAAAACATTCGTGTTTAGATTTAGTTATGTCTTAAAGATAGGATTACAGTCTAAAATAAATTGTATTTGTGATCGTCATTTTGGCACTATGTTTGGTGTAACACTGCACAATCACTCATTATTTCACTAAACTATGTGATTGCCTTGGTCTCTTAAGAATTGCCTGCGCGGCACACACTGAGCATGACTCACAGTCTTGTGTATGTTTAGAGCTATGTGTTCTATCCCAAGCTGAATTTGGATGCAGTCAACAATAACTAACGTGTTTCTTATTCCCCAAAGATTAACCCAGGTGGAAAAATATTCTATAAAATATTCTGCTGAACTTTAGTGTTTTCCTCTTTCTTTGGTTCTCACCCTTTCCTTTGGCTGCTTTCTGTAATTACTTTCCACTGCTCGGGAAGGCTCTGCTGGTCTGTGTTTCATTACTGAACCAATCTTTCCACTCCAGCCTTTTTCTCTTTCCCTTGGTCATTCACATCATGGAGGCTACAGTGTACCAGAAAAAAAAGGTGTAGTGGTCTCCCTTTCAGACCTTTTTTAAACTTTTTTAAAATGTGAAAAAATTTCAGGGTCAACAAAGAGCATCAAGGAAGTGGGGGGTCAACTTCAGTTTTCTGTTGACTACATTATGCTTCTGGGACTAATATATCTTGAAGAATTTAGTTTTTACTTTTGAAAACTTTTTTCAGTGCCTGCTAGTATCATGCTTCTTTCAAATCATTGTCTTAATTGATGAATTACAAGAATGACAAAATAATTTAGTATGTAATAACAAATGTTATAAAGTTGACATTGACACTGTTTAACATTTCTATTACAGTATTCCTACAGCAACAAATGATAACACGCCAAAGTGTTAGGCAGAAAAATGGTATGCCACTTGTCATGGTTTAAATACCACTTTGTTTTTATAATGGGTAATGAAGTTCAATCCCATTTCTAGGTGACAACTCATAACCTACATCTGGCATATTTGGACATAACTGCTACTAAACACCCCAAGATAGAAAAGGAGTTTTACTCTTAAAATCAACCAGGTAAACTGCTCAGAAACTTGGAACAACTACTGTCAAGTGCCATGTATATAAAAATTCTCACACAATAATTTCAATTTGAGTCCTGAACGCCCACTTTTAGGATTTCCTGAGATTTTCATCCTGAGCTTCCCCTCTTGTGCCTGCCTTTGGTCATTTAGGTAAAAAAAAAAAAAAAAAAAGTTAGTTCCACCCTGTTTAATGAGAATATTAGGTGGATCAACTAACCTTGAGAGACAGTTGGAATTCCAGACATTGGGAACTGCTCTGGTTACTGTGACCTCCAGGGTTCTATGAACTGTTCGCTTCCTCAGAGCAGTTAATATCACTGTTTGCTTCAACCACAGGTGAAATGGGATATTTTGTTAGAAGGGCTCTGCTTTTGGCTACCTGATGTAAACTGGTCCACTTCTCACTTCTTTGTCTTCTCTTCCCAGGGAGGGTTAGCCATGGGGCAGACCGGGGATTTGGTGCACTGGGGCCTGGAACGAGGGCAGTGACAGCTCTTGGCCCCGAGAGTGCTGGGAGCCGGGAGCAGCTTCCCAGCTTCATGTGTGGCTCCTGTCAGCTGCGCTGTGGGTGCGACCTGCTCTCCAGCTCACAGCTCCCTCCACCCAGGCCCGCAGCTGTGGCAGTTGTGGCACAGCCACATCTGCTGCCTGACTCCTTTCCCACGGGGGTGGTAAAAGGAAAAGCCGGGGGGTCAGAAGACCACACACTCGCAACATGCTGGGTAGAAATTCTAACAGCACTGTGGGAGCGGAACACCTAGAGACAGAACTGATCCTTTACATCCTGATCCCACAGGCTTCTGCCAACTCTTTGGGCTGCTGCTCTAAAACAGGGCTATTAGTGTCTTTGAATTAAAATAATGTCAGTAACTAGCATTTGCTGAAAGCATGTTACGTGCCAGATTAACTGAGTGCTTTACATTTGTTATTTAAATCTGTATTAGTCTCATTGCATAGATGAGGAAATGGGAACAGAGGTTAAGTGACTTGTTAAAGGTCACATAGGTTGTTAGTGGCAGAGCTAGAGCCTCAATTCAGATCTGCCTGAAGCCAAAGGCCATGCTCGTACCCTTGAACTACATCTTCTAGGCTTTTCAGTATCAATATTGCTCTACAATTCGGTCTGTGTTGTGCCATTTCTTTCCTTTGATTTCTATCCCTTCCTGCTTTTCTTTGTTTACAGAGGGGATCTTCAGCAGCCCTTCTTTATCTAGTGACTTCATCACAGCTTGTAAGTAGTTTAAATGGTCAGAGACCACTAACCCTTAAGGCTGGCCTGCTGTCTCAACTCTGCTCACTGCCACTAGCCACGAACAGTGACGCCTTCCCCGTTAGAACTTTTCCACATGTGAAAATACATTAGTATAATATAAAGACTAGAAGCAGACTCCTAATCACAGTTTCACATTTTTGTTCTATAAAACTGCTTACTCTATAACAGTTTAAAACTTTTGCCAAAGAGAGATACCTCGAAATCAATAGGATCCCAGTACTGGCATGTGTTTAAGAAGCACAGTTAATCCTTTCTCCATAATGCAGCCCAGCCTTTCTATGGGAAAGAGGAATAAAGAACCCAACATGAAGAAAATTTTGGATTCTGTTGAGTTCGCCACTGTTTTTTTTTTTGTAGGCAAAAAACTGAAAATTGCAATTTGCTAATAGTCAAGGAATCAAAATACAGTAAGAAAAAACAGTTCCCTTAAATACATTTTAATGCTTATTTGGGTTCTTGTTTGGTATAACTTTTTAGTGAAGGCAGTGATTTTGACTATTTTTCAAGGTGACGATAATGTATTCACTGATTGAAAAATCAGAACCTCAAGAAGGTCCATTATTAACATGGAAACTGCTGACAGTGGAGTCTTCTGTGCTTTATCACAACCTGATTTGTGGATAATTTGAGTTGCATCCTAATCTTTATAATATTGCAGAAATATATCCATACAACAATGTACTATTAGGATAGGATGAACACTGTACAAACTTTCAAAAGTTTGTAAGCTTTGCAAAAATTATTTGTATCATTTTCTAACACTTAATATTTCCGTCAAAAGAAACAATGAAATATAGAGTGATATAAATAGATCAGAGATTTTAAAAAGATGACTTCAGGACAATCTTCATTAGTTATATAATAAAATTATTAATTTTAGCCTTTTTTTAAAAAAAAATGTTATTTAGAAAACTTTTGCAGACTTTGTGAAATTCTCATGTCAGTCACACAGTAATCTTAAGGCAAAAAACCACTTCTCATTGTGCCTCCTATACCTAGCATAGTGCCTGAAATATACAAGATACTAAATGAAAAATAATTTGTAGTCTTGAAATGGGAACATGATACTAGGCAGCTGCCTATTAAATTCTCTTAAGTATTCAATTGATTTTTTTGACCCTAAATACAAGGGGAAAAACAAGAGAAAACATTTGGATGGAAACAAAAATCCTGAATGCTACACAGTAGTCCCCCACCCCTTATCTGAGGGGGATATGTTCCCAGAACCCCAGTGGATGCCTGAAACCTCGGATAATACCAAATACTACAAAGAGGATGTTTTCTCCTATACATACATACTTATGATAAAGTTTAATTAAAAATTAGGTACAGTAAGAGATAAGCAACAATAGAATAATTACAACAATACACTGTAATAATATTAATGTGAATGTTTTCTCTCTCTTTCAAAGTATCTTACTGTATGGTACATACAGCCTGGACAAAGGGCTGATTCACATCCTGGGCAGGAGGGCCCAAGATTTCATCATGCTACTCAGAACGTCACATAATTTAAAAGCTGGGAATTGTTAATTTCTGGAATTTTCCATTTAATTCTTCTGGACTGTGGCTGACCACTTGTAACTGATACCATGGAAAGCAAAACTGCACACAAGGGGGGATTGCAATATATGGGTGCTATCAAAATTATAATTTGTCTACCCGTCGACATTATTTCAATTCCACTGAATTAAGTATGTATTTCTTTTAAATATTTTACTTTCTTTTTCCTACTACAGCATATATACACAATTCATTATCCTCTTCTCCTTTATAGACTTACTCCTATCAATGATATTAATTTATTTTTATTTTGTTTACTGGCTTATTTTAATGTCTCAGGACTTTGTCCTCTCCATTACTGCAACCCCGTCACCTACATAATAGGTGTACATATTAAGCCCTCAATATTTGTGGGAAAAATGCACATCTTCACCTGAATTATTCATGTAAAAAAACACCTGATGGAATAAATACTCATGAAATGAAGAAGTTTTCTACCCTCTAAACCCCAGATGGATGTAGAAACTAGGAAAATAGTTTCAAGTCAAAATAGTATGATTCTACCTTTTAAACAATTACTCTGTCCAAATAAATGCCTGTAAACACTATACAGTTGACCCTTGAATGTGGGGGTTAGGGGTACTGACTCCCCACCCACCACATACAGTAGAACATCTTCATATAACAAACAATTAACACATGTATTATATACTATGTTCTTTCAATAAAGTAAGCTAGAGAAAAAAATTAAAATTGTAAGGAAGAGAAAATACATTTATAGTATTTATTGGAAAAAACCCACATATAAGTGGACCCATGCAGTACACAAGGGTCAACTGTACATAGAGCTGAAGCAAGACCTATACCCTTCTTTACCTGAGGGTTTGCAGCCATAATCGTGTAATTCCCATCATCGTCCAGGGTGGAGGCCGTGGTATGGAGAGAGCAGGTCCCATTAAGATCTCTTTGAATGGTGTAGTGATCATTCTTCGGAGAGATCTGCTTTCCATCTTTAAACCAGTAGATCTGTGAAAGGAAAAAGATTAAAAATTAAGGATGTGGATATAGTACTACTTTATTTGAGGGATTAATAAATAATTGTGTGGTCTGCAGAGTTGAATTTTCATGTTAAATGCTAAACAGAACTGAATAGGAAATTCATTTTTGGGTAAAAAAAAAAAGGTAACAAGTTTAGTATATCTTTTAAAAATATTATTTAAATTCATGTTATTGACATGGAGGGATCTATATTGAATGTTGACAGTAATTATTTCTGAAGTGACATTATAGGTATTTTTTTTTTTTGCTTCTATTTTCAAATGAACTGGATTAAAATGTATTACTTGTAAAGTGAAGGTTAAAAGGTTATTTTAGAAAACAAAAACAGACCCAAAACTCTAATCATTCTGCTGAATTGTGTAGGCAAATAAACAGAGTGGTCAGGAAAAGCGAGAGTTAGGGTTAGGGGCTGGTGGCAGGTAGAACTCTACTGCTTTAATTCTGGATCAAGGAACATATGATCAAAGGTTGAAAGTTTGTCAGCTCTTCCCACTATGTTAAAGAAAACACAATAGTATTTAAATATATAGTAATTTTCAAATAATATTTTAACTTGAATAGAAAATTAAATGTGAAAAATAAAGTAAAAAGGAAACTTGATTAAACAAAAAAAAATTTTAATGGTTAAACTACTTCTTCTGTAGGTCCTCTTTCTTTCCCTCACCTTTATACAAAATCACTGGTCCATGGATCTTTCAAGATTTAGTATTATTTTTGATTTAGTTTGTGAACTGCACAGTTGAAAGATAGGGCCACATGATGAATCACAGTGCCCGCAGCCCTAATATGATTGAGATGCTGAATTAAGGCCTGCATCAACCCACCTCCAGACTTACCATTAGCAAAGAAAATAAATCACCCAGTTTTTAAGCCGCAACAACTTCTTTGTTGTCAGTTTTCTCCCTTACAACCCAAAGCATTCCTAACTGATCTCTAACAGAAGAAACCTACTTTAGAGCCTTGAGTTTTTAAAATGAACTTTTTCTTTGATATAAAGCAATATGCAAATTGAGACTACAACTGGCATTCAAATTAAACTCTGTCAAAGCCTTTGAATCTGAAAAACGCCCATCTCTAAGGTAGGAAAAGGCCTGAAACATACAGCACTAAATAAGCACATGGATAATCAGGGTCTGACTGCTGTAACTATTCCAACCCCTATTTTTCAGTTAGCTTCAAATTTACAGAAACTATATTAATCTCTGGAACCTAAAAATCAACTAGACTAATAATTTTTAATTCTAAAAAATTAAATTATATAAAGCATGATACTTGATAATTACCATACTCTTCTTAGTGGTTTAATGATTTCTGAAAGAACACAGAAGCTGTGGTTAGTATACAATTTTTCCCTTTGCATCCTGCCACTATGCTAGTTCTTCAGAATTATTTCTTTCATCATATATAATATATATATATATATATGAAGTAAATATATATCGAGATAAATATATATATATTTACCTCCATTATACTTGGAAAACAACTTTCAAATGAGAAGTGATAGTTTCAAATTTTACAAGGCTGCTAATGGAGAGGGAAGGGGAGTGTACAAGAACTGAAAACAGTGAATTAGAAATTCTTTTCAATTTTCTCAGAATAAGCATGTCAATGGCAGAATAAATTAAAAAAAAAAAACAATCTAAAAAACACATTTTTTTTAAAAAAATGGATATTCCATACTTGAATAATCTCAATATAATTTATATAACGTGAAGGAGAAAAAATTCTTCAGTAAACCCAGGAGGGAAGAAAAAGAATGGCAGTGAGAAAAGGAGGGAATGGAATAGAAGAGGAAGGATGAAGAAGAAAATCTAATGAAACGTTCTAAAAAAATTAAGCCTCTTAAAGCTACGAAACATTGGGAAAAAAATAGTTATATTAAGAATAACAGCCCATCTTCAAGTGAGCATAATATGCTTTAAGGACAGGAATATATAATATTAGGATTTCATCAATGACTTTAAGCCTTGAGTAAGGTTTAAAAATAATGTGAGATCTTTTTGAGACTATTTTAGAAGTTCAAGATATAATTTCTTGTTGAGTTTCTTTCATAAGCTGCAAATTTATTTTTAATAACATGCATTTGGTGCCATGTTTGTGAATACAAAGCAATTATCCAAATTATACCAAGAATATAATAAAGAGGTTTTCTCTAACGACTTTATTTAAAAGTCTCATTTTATTAGGAGGTGGATATGGGTTTGAAAAGTTAAGTCTGTTCTCTTTGCCCTATGTTTCCCTGACCATGGGACTGGAGTTTAGTTTTAGGGAAAGACTGTGATGGTCAAACTTACCTTACTGAAAAGACAAAATGACACATGGTACAACAGCATTACCACGGACGTTTCAGTTGACGGCATCTCCCTTTCCCTCGTTCCATTTGATTCTCATTTCAGCGCTTTCATGCCACTGTTAAGCTTTTAATTTCATAAGTATATTTTTCATTTCTGTAGGCTTATTTTATAAATTCACCTTGTCTTTGATACTATCTTGTTATTTCATTAAAATTTCTATTCCTTTAAAAATTCAATCATTCTAATAGTTATTTTATAATCTCCTTAAAATTGTTCATTTTTGTGTGATACCCTGGGCTTCTATTTCTATGTTTCTTGTGCTATCAACTGTCTTCACTGTTTATTTCCTCATAATGGTCTGCAAATTTGTACTGGGAACTCAGTTTTCTAAACTGTGAAAGTGTCCTATGGGGCAATTTTTGTTTGCTTTTACCAGAAACCCAAATATTTTAATCACCCTGGACTAAATTTCCTATTAATTTCTCAGCTTTTGGCTCCATATCATGTGCTAGTGTAAATCTGAGGTCTCAATTTCTTGTGGGTGTCTTCTGCATCCTTCCCTGCTCTGCTGGGCTGGTGAGAAGTCACTGCCATCTCCTTTTGAAGATGGGGAAACTCTCTTATCAGCTTTTCTGTGTGTGTGTAGGGAGAGGGTGCCCAGCAGGTCAGCCTGCTCCTCCTGAGTCTCAAATGCTCCTTTGATTATCCTTTCTCAGCAGTATTCCCACCCCACCCCACCCCACCCCACTCCACCCCACTGCCCTCTGTAAACACAGGAAGTCTCGGTTTTGTAGATTGAAGATCCAAAGTTTTTCCAATCAGTGGCAAGCAAACTTTTCTATGTGGTACAGAGCACAGGGTTCATGGTCAAGCCTGGCCACTTGCCAGCTAGCTCTCTCACCCTGGTAAAGTTAATATCGATGAGTAAATGATGCAGGTGTTTGAAAAGTTCTCTGTCAATTATTTATTCTATTCTACTCTATTCAAACTCAAATTCCACCCGTTTCCACCCTTATGCGTTTCCAATGCCTCCTGAAGGTGGCCCTGAACTTACAGTACTTCGAACATTTGACATTGTGGGTATTGAGGAGGGGGATCTGTATCGCTTCCTCCTACCACACGTGATATATTTTGGAAGCTAAACTCTTCCTCAGAAAATATGAGTCTTAAAATGTCTTGTTTTCAGCTCACCTTTGGCTTGGGATTCCCAGTCACTCTGCATGTGAAAGTTACAGGCATTCCCTCAAAGATTTTGTAATGTTTCAGCTTCATCTCAAAGAACGGTGCCACTCCATTTTCCACAGGCACATCCCCATATTGAACTTCATCACCCGATTCATCCACAGGAGACCTTTCTAGCCTGTATTCTATTTCACTGATGAGTCTCTGTTCACAGCTGGAGACTTTGTATTCCTGTATTAAACAGAGCAAGGTCATGTTGACAACCTCCATTCCAGTGTTACAATGTCATGAGTCTTATCCCGTCTCCAATAAGGCACTAAGAATATTTTTACCACTGAGCTAAAAAGAAATTTGAGCCAAATTCAATTCCATATGAAATAAAAAAAATCTGGAAGTATATATGATATTTCAAATGGTCTTCATTGAAAAAACCTCCCTGAAAAACTATGAAGATGAATTTCTTTCTCTTGTCTCAGGGTGGGGGGAGGTAGGGGGAACAGGAGTAGTGAGAAAAAAGCAATGGCAATATATTCCTGGACTATTCATAAAAATAAAAGCATGATGGAACACTTTCTTCTCTGGAGGGTAAAAGCTGATGCAGGGTGGTGCATTTCTCCAGAAGGAGAATAAGAGTACATGTGGCAAGCAGCTGCAGTATTACACAGCATTTTGTCAAACAATGGAAAAAATGGTACCAAGGTTTTTGTTGTTGTTTTCTTTCTTTTTTTCCCCTACTCAAAACAATCCTCAGTCACATAGCCTCTGGAGCCCTTCTCAGCTCTCCAGCTATTAAGAACAATTTTCTACCCTCTTTAAAAGAAAAATAGGATTGATAGTACAGTCAAAATGTTGATTAGAAAAACAAAAGCAAAGACCTCATCATCATCCTATGGTGATTAAGGTTGATCCTATAGTTGCTGGCTTACAAAGTACAATAAAGACAAGGCAGCCCACTATAAAATATCTTCTGCTTATATTAAATAAAAGATTGTTTTAACTAGGCTTTCTCTCAAAAATTGGCCTTAAAAAAATCTGTTGGATTAAGGGAAAAAATAGAATACTATGAATAAAACTGCAAAATATACATGAGTTTTGTCTAATTACTATCAAATTAATGTTTACAAATAGCACTTTTTCCTTAGAAAGGTGTAACAGTAAGAAACTTTTCACAATTTAAAGTTCAGAGTATCCACTAATGACAATTAAATTCAAGTCTGTAAAAAATCACATTGCAATAATTTTGGTCATCTGACGTTAAATGAAATTAAACACTGTTATAGTATAATTCATATGTGGCAGTAAAGATATAGAGACACAGGTAAACTAGGAAGAACATAAGAAAATAGATACAGTGAAAAGACTGAAAAGAAAAGAAAGGTAAAAAGCTTAACCTTTTGACCATCCAGAAGACTCCCTACAGAAGCATGAGGAGACCCCATTTCCTGTAATGGTAGAAAAAGAGAAGTGAAGACTAATAACAGAAATAGTAAAAATCTAGTAGGATTTCTAGTTTTCTCTAAGTATTTGTGGTAACTATATTTAACACAGAAAAAATTTCAGATATTGAAGGCAGATCCACATCTCAACAGACATGAGAAAGAGTATACTTGATTCTTTAAACTTGTTTTGAAAAGCTTTGGAATATGGAGACCACATCTGGAAATTCCAAACAGAAGCAGTTGCGATTAAAAAACAGCTGACATCAAATCCCTAAAGTGGCTTTTTTTAGTGGTAGAGGGAAACAGAAATAGCATATAAGTAAAGGAAAATAAAGATAGTATTTTCTGCACATAGATATTTTACTTTGACTAGACATTAAGAATATAATTGGAAACAGTCACTAGCTAATTTAAAAAATGTCAGGGAAGATAGTTTCTCCACACAAAACTATTTTGCATTAAAGCTCAGGACAGGAAAAAAAAAAACAACAAAAATACTTAAAAGGAGAATAAATTGATCAATAAGAAGATAAAAAGAAGAGATATCACTGACTGAAGTAATTCTATCAGTAATTTAACACAATGTCTGACACAAAGAATGTGCTCAATAAATATAAATAAAATAATGCTTTTCTTTGACTTGCACTCTACTTTCCACAAAACTGATCCCAAGAAGAATGTCCATAAAGAGTATGGGGAGAGGAGACACAGTAATTTTTATTTTTCTAAGAAGTCCAGAGGAACATAGTACCTGATGGGCTGTTTCCTCTTCTGGCTCCTGAATATTAAAGACAGTTGCACTGTCAGCACCTAGTAGCCGACGAGCCATTCTTTCTTCATATGTTAATCTCTGAAAAAAGTCACAAAAAGTACAAAATTAGAAAAATCACAAATATATGCTGTCTCATGAAAAAGAAAACAAATGAATTTTGGTGTTTTCTGTAATTATTTTCTCTCCTTCAGATACCTGGTATGTGAAAGGAATCTTTCTTGTTTCAGTCCTGCCTCTCGCCTCCCCTTCTGGCCCTAGTAGCCTGATCCAGTGTTGGGAAAAGGGGTAATTAATCTTGAGAGCCACCAACTGATATGGCACAAATTTAAGGTGATAAAATAAGCAACAAGGCAGAAACCACCTAGAAAATACATGTCATATACTTACCCTTAATATTTAGATCAAGTGGCAGTGCTTTGGGGGCCTCACCTCGAAGAGCATTTTCCTAGCCTACTATGTAACATAGGTGAATACAGGCAAATATAATAATTGACAGAGAAGGACTGCACATGGCCAAGCTACCAAAAGGACTATGAAAGATACTTGCCAATGCTAATAGCCCCAATTCGTGACTCTACTTAGAGGAAAACCGCTTGCTCATCAGGCAAAATAAGCGGTAATGTTTCTGCATCTAGCACCAGCACTTTGGCCAAAACCATTTTTGGTAGGCCATTCTCATTTAAAAGAAATGCCAACATTTTTGTTCTGTTGCGCTTATTCCTGCTCTTGAGGGTTGGTTCTAAAACGCCTTAGAATTATAGGTCTGGGAGGAAATTTCAGAGACCACTTGCCCCATTGGGGCATTTTACGAACAAGTGTTTGATTGGAATAATGAGTAAGGCAGAATCTAAAAAAAAAAGAGTACAGAAGTTATTTCATATAAACTTTCAAATGTCTGAATATAGATACAAATTCTATTGGAAACTCTCTAATCAGAAAAATATGTTGGGTAAATTTACAATTTCCAGTAATTGCTGGTTTCAGTCCCAGCTGAAACCGGGAAGTGAAACAAGTCAAGTGCCAAATGACAAATAGTCCTGAAGTTCCAATTATTTCATTTAATAAAGAAGGGGCAGAGGACAAGAAGAGGTGGAGGTAGGAGTTAGTGCATGGAGTGTCTCAGTCCCCTATGTTGTTATTTAAATTAATGTTCTCAAGCCCCTTAAAAAATCAGTGAGTTCAATTTTCAAAGAGTTTTAAACGCCTGCTCCCTTAAAAGCCTTCCCAGTGTTTTCATGGAGAACGGCATCAACATCAAAGGGAGGACTGGAGTAAAAATACAATTTGATATTTAGTCCTTCACCAGAATGCACCTGCTACCATCAGAAGGCAGACTTACTTCACAGCAGTTTCTAAACACCATCCATGTGGACAAACAAGCCCTGTCTACAGAAGCCAAAAATAAGTGACAGAATGATATGCGACATCAGAAAAAGGTTGTTTGAGGGTCCCATTTTCTAAAAAAGGGAAGTCTTAACTTTTCTTTTCCTTTTAAACTCTCAAATGTGGAAATCTATGGAACATATTATGAATGCCATTCACTGTTAAATATTTTAAAAATATATGATATACTTATGTATAAAATCTTTTATAGAAAAATGTATATATAAAAGCATTTATATATTTATATTTATACATATATAAATATATGTAAATTCAGTGTTAAATATAAATACTGTGTACATATACATAATATGCCATAACTTATTAATTTATAGAAGCCTTATTCTAACCAGGAGAATCTTAGTCCATAGGAATAAAAAACCAAAAAGAAAAAAAAAAAACTGGAGAGATGCCTTTCTGTACCTGGCTTGAAAAATTTCCCATAAGTACTTGTTTTAATCTCTCAAAGGCTTTAGTTGACAGAGCCAGGGAAAACTTCCAGAGTATGTACATGTACACATGCAATCACTTATTTCAGGGAGAAAATATTTTCCCTTTGTAAAAATCTATTCTCAGAGAAATGAATAACAAAAGATCTCATTAGAATTTTAATCTTCCTGAACTCCAATTAGGATGCCCTAATAATTAAAATCAGCATTCGACACCCCTCCCTCTATTCCCTACCTTTCCAATCAAACATGCTCTATTCTCACATGTTTATTTATCAATGCTCAATAATTAAAATTCCTAGAAAACATAATTGGCATAGAGAGCTTTCTACTCTGAAAAGGTGTCTGAGAGAGAGATTTTATACCAAAGGCCCTTTTCCTTTTGTACTTAATAGCCAATCAAATTTTTCTAGTGCTAATTCCATAATAAAGCCTATAAAAGGCCCCTTTCCTTTACCTGGGAAACCTTATTTGCTAGATTTGCTTTCCTGTCTCCTTAAAACAGGGTCCCCAACCCCTGGACCAGTACCAGCAGGAGGTGACTGGCAGGCAAGTGAACAATCTGTATTTGCAGCCACTCCCCAGCGCTAGCATCACCGGCTCAGCTCCACCTCAGATCATCAGGCACTAGATTCTCATAGGAGCACTGGTCCTTGGTGCCACAAAGGTTGGGGACCGCTGCCTCAAAATATTCTCATGTGATAAGAAGCAGTGAAAAAAAATGATGAGGAAACATTTAAGTCCAATGGAGAAAACAACATATATATACATACATGTGTGCGTGTGCGTGTACGTGTGTGTGTGTGTGTGTGTGTGTGTGTGTTGTAACCAGAATTATCTACTCTACAATTCTGCAGCCTTGAAATATGATTTTTTCCTTGAGCTTAGCTGTCTTGCACTGAGAATCTAAAACAAGACTGTAAAACAAGCTTTACTTTTCAGATTACTGAACCAATATCTAGTAATCAGCTAGAAGAACAGAACTAGACATCAGCAATGGTTTCCTCAGTAAAGATCTTTTTTGTACTTCTACAAGCAGTACAGGTCATAGAACCTCGATTCTCCTATTGGTACTTTAATCCTTATTCACTGCTTTGGGATAGATACAAACCTATTCGGAGCACCTTTTCCCTCCCTCTCCAACCCTCCCAGGAATTTGTTCCTACTAAGTATAACATCAAAGTCCCCTGTTTATTCTGCTCTGGACCTGAAAATCAGCCCTTCTTCCTTCCTTCATCTCCAACTTGCTATCCTCACTCCAGGAATGGCTGCATGACTAGGAGGAGATGAAGGAGGAGACAAGTAGAAGGAAGCCAGTTCACTTTCTTCCTTTTCCTCAGATTCAAGCCATAACACTAAGGGGAATGTTGAGATTCAGGGGGTTATAAAATCAATTTTGAGGCTAGATCTTAGGGACCTAAGTCTTAGTGAAGTGGGGGAAGAGCTCTTCGATGTGAGAGCTACGGTTCCGAGTTCAGGCCCCAGACCGCTCTCAGTACCGGCTGGCCGTTATTCAGGAGGTCCTCCTTGAAGCGAAGTTTACGTTCCAGGTCTTGAATGACGGCATCTTTTGTGCCTTGAATTTCCTCATCAGAGGCAATTCTAGCAGTTCTGTTGGCCTTCTTTGGAAATCCTCTGAAGGACAAAAGCACAAGGAGGTATAGTCAGCTGTCAGGCATATAAATCCAAGCCAAACATTCAAGTCCAACAAAGAGTACAACATGTCAACAGGTCTCCTCTTTTTCGTGTGACATCTATTCCAGCTAATTATGGAAAGAACCATGAGAGGTGGTTTCGATGTTCAGGTAACACTAATTGGAACCAGTTATCAGAAGAAGTTAGGATACCTCAGGAGTGTGCCTCAGTGGTTAGATAAACGCCAAGGATACAGAAGGCCTGCATTTCAGCCGTTGGGAAGCAGCAATGTAAATGAGAACATGATGTGATTTGTAATCAGACCTAGGTTTAAAGTCTGGCTTTGCCTTGTATTAGGTTTGTGACTTTGGGCAAGTTTCTTAATTTTTTTATGTATGGGTATAAGAATATTTGCCACATATGATTATTGAGAGGATCTGAAAGAGAACATATTTCATTCACACTTTCATAAATTCAGCCCTTCTGATCGTTCATAATTTATTCAACAACAGTACTTAGTCCATTATAAGCGAATACTAAGTTTGTCACATTCTCTTCTATTCTAAGTTGAATAGGGTAGGCCAGTGTTCCAGGATAAGGTCTATTTTATACTGAAGGACCCTGACATGTATGTGAGTCTTGCTCTGCCTGGTACACCCCAAGTCTCCTAAACGTCCTAGAGAGCCTGGGCTCTTATCCTTTCTGTCCAAGGTTGGCAAGGCCCTGAGCCATGGGAGCCAGGGGCCACTGGTGCTGGAAGCATGATCGGTTTGGAATTAACTTTTGTTGGTGCCTTAAGAAATGTGCTTCCTATTCCTCTTCCTTTTCTCACACAAGGCTGTGGGAAACAATAATCATATGTGGTATATATTTTTAAGGAGAAATGGAATACTATACAGTGGTGAAAATGAATGACTCATAGCTACCCACACCACCAAATATGAATTTAAAAACCGTAATGAATGAACTTAAATAAATTACAGAAAATACATACATTCATAAACAGACATCTGTACAGCAGTGGTTTTCAGGGGCCCTGCACCAACATCTCCTGAGAAAGTGTCGGAAATGCAGAGTCCTGGCCCTTCTCCACACCTACTGACTCAGAAACTCTGGGTGAGGGCCCAGAAGTCCGTTTTAATGAGCTCTCTAGGTGATTCTGACACATAGGAAAGCTTGAGAAACAAATTTAAGGAAACATACGTATATAAATTATAAAGAAAAGAAAATGATTAACTCAGAAATTCAGGGTGGTGTTCCCCACCCCCCGCCCTTTGCCAGGGGAGAGTACTAGTAGTAGTAGATAGGGAGGGTCACATAGGGAGCTTCAGAGGTGCTCGAAACAGGTAAGACTGTCATGTCATTATCCTTTAAACTATACATCCATTGTATATACTTCCTTATTTTTGTTACATATTTTATAAGACATATCTAACTTTTAAAAAGCTTTACTGTAAATGTGTCAGGGCATGGTGTGCCTGGCTTCGCGTCACTGGTATTAGAGAAAGCACCAGTAAGGCCGAGGTTCACCAAACCCTCTGCTTCTCACCATTGCACCCGACAGTACTGGGAATAAGACGACCGCTAAGTACGCGGTAGAGAATATGAGCATCCGCTAACAGTCCTGTACCCAGCCCTCGTCAGTAATACATACAGGTTTCCCCCCCATCCGGAGGCAGAGTGTTCCTGTGAAAGCGTTCCTAAGCTGAAATGGCACAAAGCAAGGAAGCAATTACCATTATTTTTGAGCCTTCCCATACCCCCCAAATAACCCACCA
>CM053512.1:25230091-25262882 GCA_028627145.1 Eidolon dupreanum
TTTTTTTTAAACCATTTAAATGCTGTGTGGCCTGGACTAGTTACCTAACAGCTATGTGCTTCAGTTTCCTTCTCTGTAAAATATAAAATGTGGATATTGGTAGTATGTATCTCATTGGAATACTGGGACAACAACATGAGCTAATTTATAAAGCACTTACATCAGTACGTGGCATAGAAAGGGTGGCTCTGGAAAGGAAAACGAACAATCCAGCATGGAAATGATTCTCAGAGACAAGACTGGCTGAGGAAAACAGAATGAAAGAGGGAAAGGCATTAAAAAAGATGCCAAGAATTCCTGACCAGAGTTTCCAAGAATGTGGAAATAACCTTTACTGATTGACTTTTTAGTGCTCAACCTTCTCCTGTGTGCTAGGAATACGATGTTTAACAAAACTAAGTCACTATACTTACAAAAATCATATTCTATAGTGGGGATGGCAGAGAGGAAAAAAAAAGGATGGAAAGGAGACATGAGGAGGTGGTAAGTGCTACGAAGTGACAGCAGTATGCGCAGATGACTACGTTAGACAGTACAGTCAATCACAGGTCTGAGGAGCAGACACTGCAATTGAGACCAGGCGACAAGAAGGTGCCAGGAGGACCTACGGCAGGAGCTAGGTGGTGCACAGGTCCCAGGGCCAGAATGAGCCTGGCAGGGTCAACAGGGCACTGTGAACCTTGAGGAAAGAGGTACGGGTTACAGTAGTTTTCATATGTGTTTTAATGTGGAAACATTTTTTTAGAGAGGGTATTTCATTTGTACTAATGTAATTCAGAAAATACTTTAAGAAATTGTGTTTAAAAATTGAGCATGCAGTTTAGGGGGTTAGTATATAAACTTGGGGTTAGAAACCAAAATGGAGCATTTGGACAGGGAAGGCACCAAGCAAGAAAAGTGGTTTTAAGTTTTTGAGGCAAAATTTTGGCAACTGGGTTTGGTTTCCAATAGGACTAATTTTGTGTTGGAGTTTAATGTAAAATAGCTGTGGTCTGCTCCCCAAAATGGCACCTACTTTTGATAAATGAAGAGCAACAACTTATTAGGAAATAAAAAGAGTATCTGGTGACAAAGATATGATTTGTACAACTAAAAAATAACATGCTTATTCAAAGTAAACTGTTATACCAAAATCTGCACTCTTCACAAAAACCGATACCCAGAAGCAAACCTCAACCAGTAAACAATTCATGCATGTCTCCCATGCGAGGTTCTTAGTGTATACGGACTCAGCCCAACTGTGCAGAACACATAACTGATCTGTTTACTCTAGCCTCAACAATAAGTCACTTACCATTTAAAAATAAGTCATGTGGTTGGGAGTAAAAACATCTCAAACATACACACAAGCATCTGCAAGGCAAATCTTCCAGATTCAGCTACCACCAAATCCCAGGTGTTCCTGGCTACTGAGTAATCTTGAGAGCATCCTTCCCTTGACATACTATTGCGGGTCAAGTCTGTGGGTATACTTCAGAAACTCAAATCTCCAGAATACAACACTGATTTAAGAGGTCATGTGCCTGTCTAGCAACCGGAGGAATTTTTTAATTACTAAAAGTTTTCTCATTCTCCTCTTCTCATATTCAGTGATATCTAATGGTAATAAAATTCTACAAAATTCCAGAGTAAGCAAAATCATTAACATGTTGGCATTTTGTTATCCCTCATATTCAAGAATATATGAATTAATATGTACAAAAGCCAAAGATATACAAACTGAGTTTCTGTATATCAGAAGCCAAAGATATTAGAGTACAAGTGGGTATTTTAAGCTCATGCTTAAAGGAAAATTGATAACTATATACTAAAATTAAGTTGTCTTCACATCACCTTTTGGGTTCCCAAAAGAATAAAGTCACACGCGTGCTACACCTACTCGTTCACTTTGTACAACTCGGTACAGAGCCATCCAAGACTGAGCAGGTCTCATTCCAAGCAGCTCCTTGTGGCAGACATTTCAGCAGAATGTCACAGGAGACCCTGAGACCTCTCTTACTCACTTGCTGGGAAATACTAGCCCAGGATTAGATGCAACTTTGTACAGACGCTTCTAAGATACAGGACCCTAATGAGTTCCCCAAACTGCAATCAACCAATAACAAGACCCTAGGACAGAGCCTCTGTCTCTAACGAGGAATGGTAAAGGCCCCCACCTACTTGTTTCTTGCAGGACAGCAGGAAGACAGGGGCGATGAGATAATGTCTGCAAAGTCCAATGCAGCCTTTGTCTTTTCTTTTAGTTACTATCTAACCACTGTCTTGACTTGTAAACTGTCTAAAGTACATCTAAATCTGTTGATAAACTTTCCTTAAGACTCAGGGGATTTTGTTTTGTTGGTCTGCAGTTTTCTTTAATTACAAAATATCAGACAGCAGATTTATCAGAGATAAACCCGGGCAATATACCCCAAGCTAAGTCATTAGATCCAGTGAATACCCTCTGTTGCTCAAGCTAATTCCAGAACCCTGGGAAATCCCTTCACCTCTTGGTGCCTCTCACCTTGAATGTAGAATGATGACAGGGTCCCCACCTACCTGCTTCTCATAAATTAAGGAGAAAGGGACAATGAGATAATGTCTATAAAGAGCGAGTGCCTATGGAATAAAAGTTCTCATTAATACATCTCTATAAAAGCTCTTATTGACACATGCTTTCACTTTTGACAAACATGGGGTAACATTTCAAACTAAAGCCCTACTTCTATACTTTCCAAAGCAATGGAAACTATAAAACATTGGAGCTTGATGGCTATGTGGTGTCCCCTTGTGAGAACAGAGTCCAAGAATGTGAAGGTGGGCCAAAACACAGTGCCAGGCTGGTTCTCAGGGTTGGATCTGACCTGATTCACCCTGAGGTAGGTACAGCCACTCAGAGACCAGCAGAGAGGAAACTGTAGCACTATCCCCAGGTGGCGCTCCCAAATCCTCTGGATTCCCACCAACTCTTCAGGCCGATTTACTGTGTAGAAAACACCGATACAGTAATGGAAGCTGCAAAATTATCAGCAATTGTGAGGTGAGTGAAAAAGTGTGGAACAGATTTTTTTCTAAGGCATGTTTTCTTCACTGCCCTATCTGAAAGATTTAGTCAACATCTGTGTCTGTAGGCATCTTTGAGAAGGGTGGAAATTTTCTCTGTTAGTGACCCCAGTGGCCTTGGGAACAAATGCAGTAGTCTTAAGAAAGGAAGGCACTAGAGGAACTGGATGTGCTGAAGTTCCCCAAACTGCAATCAACCAACAACTGAATGCTGTTGCCGTGAGGCTGTGCTGTCATTTGTCTTGACTTTGTGGTTTATCATTGGCATCTGTGGCCTTTGTTCCCTCCCTTGACCTCTGCCACAGAGACATCTGAGAAACAGATCCTTATCTCCACAGACTATTCAGAAACTTAATACATAACTAACATAGTCTTCAAGGACAATGCTAAACATGCAAACAGACTAAGACAGCTAGTATGCAATTGGTGATTAAGAAAACTGAGGTAGGTATCTGAAATTTATATTTAAGATTTTGTTAAAACGAGGCAGACAAACAGAATCTAATGTGTTTCTACTTCACTGAGTCACGTGTAATCAACTATTTACTGGAACTTGACATATGGTGAAATCATCTAGTAAAAGAAATAACAGATATAAGTGAAACTGAATTTGCTGTCGTAATGACCACACGTTACCAATGACATATAAATGAAAGTAATTTACAAGATTCATTTGACAAGAGTTTGGCAGTTCGTACCAGTTCAAGGATGCCAATTAGTAACGGCAACCCTGAAAAGGACGCTCAGTCTTTGGCAAATTATGTGGATGATTATGATGGATAAATAGCTACCTTTTTTTATTCAGAGTGCAAGTATCAAACCAAATCACTTGTATCAAACCAAAGGAATGAATTCGTCAAGTGTCTGATTTAGGGTAGGACAATTCCTTGAAGACAAAGGGTAACCACATAAATGATGGCTTCTTAGGCTGGTACAGAGCTAAAAATCGGCAGCCTGGTATTGCCACTTATCTTTGCTGTCACAGCACCTAACTATCTTTGGATACAATTTTCTACAACCACAAAATCAGCATGACCACATTAATTTTTAAGACACAGCAGGAGCAAATGGACTCTTTTGTGGTAACAATTATAAAATATTTTGATTCCATAAAATGAGTAACTGTAATAGATGCGGCTAAGCAAGCAAGTGCTTCTATTACTTGAAATAAGCTCTTAAAACTGCTTTCTTCTTAAGAGAATTTCAAAATCAAAAATCAGAATAAACCACTGTTTCTACTTAGGATGCTAAAAGGCACAACCACCCAGTGCCTTTTGCTACACGAATCTTTGATCAAATTCTATATGAGGAATATTAGATTATTTATACAGTACTCATCTTGCTGGGAAGCAATATTTGGTACCATTTCACAGTAAGAGAGGACAAAAAGTGTCATGTAACCACCTCCCACTTTTTGAATCTAACAGTTAACCTTCCTTTTATCAAGATAATACTTCTCTTCCTATCAGCCAAATACAAGTTCAAACAGAAAAGTAGGGGAGAAACAGATTTTCTCAGGCAATTTGACTCAATTTTCAACAGAAGCCCATGACCACATTGTTACTGTACAGACTACTCCTCCTTTGTTTGACTTATTTATGTATTCATTTGACTAAATTTTCTCTGATAAAGATTTGAGAAGCCAGATTTAAAACTTAGAATTCATCTAATCAACATTGAGAAAGTACCTAACAAAACAAGATGTTGCTAACTGTATCTCCTTGATACACCTTGTCAAGGCTGAACAGCAGTGCTCATTCTAAGGTGGCATTAGTGCATCCAGAATGTAAAACTTTTTATATGAATGAAAATAACCTGAACTCTAAGATCTTCTCATTTTCATTCCTTAGCAGGGGTTCCTTCTTTTCTCTCTGAACAATATGGAGATTCTGGCAAACTCTGAATTGGACTTCAACAAGAAGAGTTGAGATATGGGAACTGGCTTGACCCCTGCTAGCACATACTTATTTTTGAACTCTTTAGTAAAACGAGCATGTGCTAGCTTTTACTCATTTTATTCTTCAACAGGATGTGCCAAAATACCTGCATGATGTTTCTTTTGAAGATTTTAATGTATTTTTGTAGATGTCATCTCCCTGATCCTCACGGATTCTCTAAAGATTTCAGAGGACTGCACATCATTGTCATTGTAATAGGAGAGACAGGTATTAGGTAATATGCAATAAAGAAAGGAGATCCACTGTCATCTCTCCAGAGAGCACTGTCAGCTGAGGCAGAACCAGCACCGTCATTTCTTCCCTAGATTGCATACACCCTCAATTATCCGCATCAACTACATAAATGTGAAGTCTTCTTAATTCTATTAATTTAGATATTTCAAAAGCATTAAGTATACACTTAATAACCAAGCCTCACATCTACTGTGATACTGACCGTAAATATTAAGATACATAGTGTGGTGGGTAGGATCATGGGTTTGGAGTCAGACATGGATTCAAATCTCAGTTTGCTGGCTATGTGCCCTTGGACAAACTGTTTAACTAGTGGAATCCTCAGTCATACATGAGGCAATCGTACCTCTTAGAAATGTGCCAAATGAGAGAATACACACGAATTGCACAATACGATACTCAGTAAAAGGCCACTATCATCAAAATTATTAAGACAATCGCCTAGATTTGGGGTAGCTCCTGAGGAGACTCTTGTACTGTGCAAGGTGTTGACCTCCGTAAGGGTAAGGGAGCTATGCAAGAACAGCTTGATAAAGCTGCTGTGATAGGAATTTTAAAATTGGACGGAGGGAAGTATGTAAGAATGGTACAGTGGTACCCCGGGGTCGCAGGTGAATGCGCGCACGTTGGCGGGGTGTGCGCAGGAGGGGCAAGGCGACCACAGGGAGGCGAGGCGGGGATGCTGCTGACACTCACGCGGGGGTGACGCCCTTGGGCAGGCCCAGGGCGTTGACAGCGGCGGGCGGCGGCTGCGAGGGGAGCAGGGCGCTGAGGAAGGCGGCGGGCGTCTGGCTGTGGCCGCAGCGGGCGGAGGGCGAGGCGCAGTGCGAGGCCGGGGCCTGGCTGGGCAGCGGCGGCGGCGGCGGCGGCAGCGGGAACACGTCGGGCACCGCGAAGGCCGTGGGGCTGAAGGTCGGGGGCGGCGGCGGCGGGGGCGACGGCGACGACGGGCACCAGGGGCCCTCGGCCTCGGCGCCGAAGGGCTGCACGAAGGGCGGCGCGGGCGAGCGGCCGAACTGCTTCAGCGTCGGCGACATGGGCGACGGGAGGCTGGAGGAGCTGGGGCTGGAGGCCGGCGTGGCGGCGCCCGACGCGGGCCCGCGGCTCTGCGCCGCGATGAACTGCTTGGGGCGCGCGTAGTTGAAGGAGCCGGAGGGCTGCATGGCGGGGGCGCTCATGGGCCCCGGGGCGCCGGGCGGCGGCCGGGCGCTGGCCTCCTGCTCCAGGCGCACTTGGTGCTGCAGCTGCTGGATCTTCAGGGGGTCCCTGGGGAGACGGAGAAAAGCGACACCTTCAGAGAGGGAACTAGAAGACACGTCCGTCGGGGGACAATGAGGTTAAGTCGTGGACACGACTGACCACGTCTGCCAGCGCCACGCCGCATCCGCTGAACGAGGCACAAGCTACTGGCCTGAGTGTGTTTGTTGCCTGTCATTAAATCCTGGACCCAGTGCTAAGTCAATTCGGTATGATGGGTTACCCCGAGATCTAATTTGAGTTTCACCTAAGGTGAGTCAAACCAGTTTACAAGTCGGGATGGATATTTTGTCTGGCTTAACAGGACCAGAAGTATTAAAAGGAAAACTTTTGACATGACTCTCAGGCCTCTCATTTGTTGCCAGTTTTTGGAAAAAGAACTCTTATCAGAATGAGAAAGTTAAAAGAATAAAACGGTCGATTTAAGTTACTTTTGGCAGATTTAGGTTAGTCCAGTTTGACAGCTTCAGTGCTGTCAACTCCGCCTCCAATTAATACCGCAGGCTTGAATCCATTTTTCATTTCTGCATTTGTTTCCTAAAAAAAGTACAAAATTTAACTGTAGCTGAAATTTTAGTAGTAGACTCTGAAATGCCAATTATTTATATAAAACTTAATACTGATACTGATATTTTGTGCCATATCTAAAACACATGCACATGACATCTGTTTTTAACACGTAGGTGTTTAATAAGCAATAAAATATTATTAATTATAGAGTAATGCAGTTTTAATTCCCTAAGTATTTTCCATTAAGAAGAGATTGAATTTTAATTTTTGAAAAAAGAAGTTAGTAAGCCGCTAGCAATTAGTTAAAATCCTACTCTGTTTTACTCAGAAGTTTTCCTGTCTAACTGAATTTTACATCCAAGATGTTTTCCTTTGTTCATGGCAGATAGAGACCGAAGGCTATCAAAAGAAACTTCAACAGAAGGTGGCACTATAACGAACAGATAAAACAGGAAAGATGCCATGAATAGGAAAAACTATGCTCTTCACTTCAAACCTTTTTAAACTAAAAGACAAAAACCCCAAATCTTCCTTATCCGTAGGTATTTAATCTCCACACTCAAGCTTTCATAAATTCAAAGCACTAAAAGGAATTGAAGCTGCTGACAAGAAGTAAAAAAACAAGATTTCGATGTGTTACCAAGTATCATCAGCCATGGGAACATCAGCAAAAATGTTCTAAATTCCTTCCTGTGTCTTCTGTTCACTCTGGATAATTATCCAATAAAATGATTACACTTAAATTCATGAAACAACAGAGCAAGAAACACTTTCTGGGGAACTGGAAAGTATAAAGAGAAGATACTTCTATATGCTGAATCTGTGCAGAGCATCAAAGGTTCCAACACCAAAGAACTCTGTGAAGTCCCACGGAACTTATTCTGAGCTTTTTAAAAGCAGCCATGCCACTGTTGGGATTCTCCAGGACACCAAAGTTCCAGATGTCCGTGTGGTTTGGGTAGCCTGTCCAGCACATGTGCTCCTGTGCTCATGTATTTAGAACTGGCCCAAGAATAGAACTCATAAAAACCACCCGCCAGCTTTAAAACCCGTCATCCAGCACTCTAATTCTAAATCCACAAACGTTCCTTTCTGATCTTTCTGCCATTATCATCTCCTACTTATTTCCTAGCTATGGAAAAATGCACCTATTTCTGGAGTGTTTATCATCACCATTCAACTGACCTGTGCACCTGGACTGGGAGTGATCTGTGTGGCCTTCTTCGAAGGCACTGCACCCTAATCTGGGTCACCCTGGGCTCATAAAGGCCAGAGTTGCCAACCCCTAGCCATGAAGCTTCATCTGTATTTGCAGCCACTCCCCAGAACTAGCATCACCGCCTCAGCTCCACCTCAGATCATCAGGCATTAGATTCTCATAGGAGCACTGGTCCCTGGTGCCAAAAATGTTGGGGACCACTGGTTTAAGGTATTTTAAGCTTGGCTTGGCATCAGCAAATAGCTGTGTAATGGCTCTGACGAGGCTGCTACAAACATATCATGCCCTGTATGTGGTGTGAGGATTCCTCTGCCCAGGGTTAGGGAGCGGCTCCCAAGAAGCCAGAGCAGGAAAGCACAGACCACTACACTGGTTCTAACTTTCTTCATGGGGTTACGCCTACTCGTTTGGGCATTTAAAAAACCCATCAAGTTTGCTAACCCAAGTGGGCTCAAAGCTGCTGAGATGCTACTTTTAATAATAAGTAACAGTTCAAGAAATTATTTATGTGGCATTTCAGAAGAAACAAAACTAGTGTTTTGACTACTAGTATATATTGCAATGAACTTTGTTAGAGTCCCCCCCACCCATCATGCACTGGGTGAGGAATACAATATGCAAGGAAATGGAGAGGTGGGGAAAGGGAGAGCAAAGCAGTTATTTTTCATCATCAAGTGTCTGACTTAATTTTTGTGCGAATCATCATTTAAAAAATACTTGTGTTAAATGGATCTGATATGGGTTCTGGGATGATGAGATGCACAATTCCAAGATGTTTTCTCAGTCCTCATTTTTTTTTTTTAAATAAAAGTTGATTTTCACCAAGATAAAAAGGCAAAGGGAATGAAGGGTACCAGAAAGGCAAAATTGCTTGTGGCCTTTGGAAATTACTTAAGAGTTATTTATTATAAAAGTTCATCACTTTTCTGCTGTCCTTTCTCTGGAAATGAAATAAAATGAAACTGAATTGAACCTCTTGAAAATACTGTGTAAAGGTTGAAAAGTTAGGTTAAGAGTCCATTTAGACAGCCCTAGTCACAAGTCCAAGGCTTGTTAAAGTCTTCGGTTTTGCACAACTACTCCATCAAACCCCTCCCAGCTTCCTTTTTTTCTCTCTCCACCACACCTCCAATTCAAAAAGACTAAGAAATTCCTTACTATTACCCCTCCTTCTATTCTAAAGGTTCAATGCTTAAGGAAATGAGACTTGTAGATTTTTTGTTAGGTACCTGTCACAGTCCATTTACAAACGGGAGAGGCTGCTTTGCTCAAGGTCACTGAGCAAGTTACCTGCAGAGCCAGGTTAGATCTGTGTCTGTCCCTGGCTCCCTTCGCTACACCAGGCATGCCAACATAAAAGGCCCTGAACTAGCACTAGACTTGGGGGTGGGGTTGCTTTGTAAATTACATAAATGTCTAACCACTATGCTATATGCCCGAAACTAATATAATACCGAATGTCAAGTGTAATTGGAAAGTTTTTAAATTTTAAAATAATAAAAAAGAACCCCTATCTTCTATATATATATATATATATTTTTTTTTTTTAAATCTGTAGTCATCTTCCCTTCTTAGGGATTTAATTGTTATCCCTCCTTGCAGCCATAGCATCCAGGGCCTTTAGGGTCCGAATTATCAGTCAAGGTTTTAAATATTTACATATTTAAGAGTATGTTTAAGAAGATCTGACTTCAAACTTGATTCTTTTTAGGATGAAATGGTGAAAAGATGAGAAGATTTTGGAGCTCAGGAAGAGAAAATGTAAATACTAACTCAGTGGACTGGGCTTCTATATTACAGAAACTAATGAGCCTCCCTACCCTACCCCAAGGGCTTGGGCACAGCTTGTAAGGAGAATAGTTTTACAGATATTTGGATGGGGCGAAGATCCTGATTTGACAGAGAGCTTTGGAAACTAATTCACTTTCCAATTCAGTAATCTCTCCCACCACTAAAGCTGCCTTGGAGAAAGTAACCAGCTGAGCTGCAGCGTGGCATAGTAGAAAATGAACAGACTGGCAGTAAAATGGCACTGGCTTAGAACGCAACTCTGCTAGCTACTACCTGTGGGGTCGCCGTGAGGATTACATGAGTACAGTGCCTGGTGCACAGGATGAGCTCAATAAATGTTCCACAGCAGAAGAGAAGAGCCCCATCAATCCTGATTACCTTATAAAGTGGGCCTTTAAGAAATTAAGATAGTGTTCTACTTTTCGCAAGGGATTTTCCTCTTCATCTGTCCCCCTGCAGGTAGCTGGCAAGGGGAACAGCAATGGCACGTGAGGACATGGGAAACTGGAGATGGGTGATGAGCTCCCAGACCAACTCAGATGGCCTCAGTGGCTGCTCCTCACCCTTCTACTCACAAAGCCAAAGTAGGGGGTGGAAGGTAAAGAAGGGACAGCCCTTACGTGCCCCGCACTGGACTGACTCAGTTACAATAACCCTGGGTGGGGGTGATGGTGAGGGGTGGTTTTCCCCACAGGTTAGTGAGGTCAGGTAATCTAAGGGCAGAACCTGGAGGTGAAGTGCTCAGGAAACAAAAAAGGTTTATTAAAGCATTAGTCATTGTTAGCGTATATCACTTTTTCTCTGGGGAAGTGCAGCCCCAGCTCAAAATAAAGGATATGAAAGTAAACGAATTTCTGGAAAACAACTTTTATGTAAATTGAAAATGGCCAGTATGTCTCTTTGGAGCAATGTCTGGATTGCAAGAAGTAATTTATCCGCAGTTCATACTAATAAGGATGGAGTATCTGTAATGGTCTGGAGAAACTTGTGGGATCGTGAAGCTGGAAAACATTTGTGTTTTCGGAATACGTATGCTGTTGGTTCACGTGTTTTATCTTTTATCATGTGGTACGGAAGTCACTGTGTGACGCAGAGTTGCGGTACCGCATGTACCTCTGGCCCTGCCAACCTGCAAGCACTCTGAAGGCGGCCCTGGGACTGTCAGCATCCTCACAGCACTAAATGTGGCAGACATGTCACCATCGATGACGACAACGTTGTTAACTTCTGGCTGCGACTTCTGTACCCTATTGGGTTTGTCAGGCACATTCAGCAGGGCAGTCCTACATCGGAGGACCCCATATGGACTGGGGAATTTTAAGAATTTTCCAGTGAATGTAGCTAAGTGAATTAGGGGGCAAACTGCTGGGTGTTCACACAACATAGTTCTCTTTCGGGCTGGGATTCACTCAGGGTCATATATATGAGAGAGCTCAACACATGAATTCTGGGAACTTAGAAAATAGAATATGAAACTCCTACAAGGGCTTCAGCAGTTCAGGGAGTACTCATTAATTTCCATCTACATCTCTATTATATTCACACTTCAATTGTCTTGTTCTTATCATTACTCATGATTCCATTTATGCCTTCATGTCATAGAAAATGGGTCCACTTGGTGAGAGTTAATCTCTAACAGCTTGCTTTGTTTAGCACTAATTTATTATTGGTCCTCAGTAAAAGGTATATAAATCACAACCTTAAGAGCAATCATTTACACAATAAAAATTAGCCAAATGAGAATGTATTACATTGGGTTTAGGGGAAATTATTAAGTACAAAAATAACTGAAATTAAATACATTCCTCATAAGTCTGGGGGAGAGGGCAGTGATAGATTTGGATTTTCTACAAAGTACCATGAACGTGAGAATGTTGAAATCAAATTAAAATTGACCACTACTTGGGAATGCGTGTTTAACATGTGCTGCAAAATGACACAGGTTTCTTTATAAAAGCCCATTCTTTGATCTTTAATTCATTCTAAGCCTTTTGTACATTGCGCTGACTCTCCAGACAGAGCCAGTAGTGAACACAATTAACTACACAGGAGGGTTCAAGAAAGAAGTGACCTGAGTGGAATCAGCACACGACTTGAGTCTCTTTCAGAAAGACTCGTCTTTTCCTCTTAGAATAAGAACTGCATTTGGCTCTGCTATGGAAAAACAGTAGCTCTTTATGTCGTAATACATAAAACTGATCTCTATTTGAAGTCATTCCATGTACCATGAGAAGGAGAGGGAGCAGTTGCTGACCAGTTCATTATCCTCCTGGGAACGTCTCCAGAATATCAAAGGATGGCTGTGTCTCTCATGTAGCACAGGGAACAAGGACTGAGAAGCTAGGAGTTGGTGTTCTGACAAGGGTCAATACCAACATGAGCTGTTCATTAGACATCGAACCCCGCAGCTAGCTGCCCAGATGCAGAGAATTCTCCTTCCTGAGGCCTGTGGAGATCCAACAGTCCATGGGGTAAATGACCACTGGCCTTGTGAAGGCTGCAGGATGCAATCCAAAGCACTTACAGCCCCACCAAAAGAAAAGGAGGTATCCCAACACAGATTGTATGTGATAAGGGACAGGCTTTGATGGTGTTTACAGTTGTGATAAGTCTGATGAAACTGAGTGACGTGGAACTCTGGCATTTCAGCCTTAACCTTTTTTGGGGGAGGAATGTGAGGTCAGGTTCTAAAGGCATCAACTCCACATCACAGTTAAATGCCTTAAATAATTCTCATTTCTATTGCTGCATAGGCCAGCTTGAAGATATTAGCTGCTGATTCTTATACAAACTATGCTAATTTAATGGACATTAAAAGGAATTAATATAGATTGTTCCCAATTGAAAATGTTTGGTATTAATTCTTAACATAGACAAAGTACATTTTTTTACGAAAAATCTGTTTTCCAATCTTTTTTGTCAATATTTAATGCAAAATCAGTGATCTCATTTCTAACTGAAACACCAAAAAAAAAGCTGCCTGAGAGACAGATGTTGAGGAAGTTTAAGGTCTTTAGCACAAAATTTCTATGAGAATTAGGGGAAAAAATATGGACAGATACTTTCAGTCTTACGATGAAATAAAGAATTTGGCATGTTTTACGGTTTCATATAACTAATGTTTCCTCAAATTTCCATTTTATTACTGAGAGACTCATCCCATCCCTTCTGTGTCATCTCCATTTTAGTTTATGTTTGCTGAACTGAATACATCTAGAACTGTGGAGTGTAGTCTGTTATTTGTAAGGATAAATTATTTCTAAGTGCCATATCTTTTGAATGAAATAAACCATTACCTATTTACCAAATGGCTTTAATTCTACTGAAAGAACAAAATAGCAACCCTCTCACTTCTCTACTCCTTCCAAATGTTTTACCTTCCATATCTCCCTCTCCACTCACATGTAAAAGGCTCAATAAATATTTTTTGAATTTAATTAAAATCCTCAGATTTCTCTAAAGTACAAAATTAGCTGTTCCATCAAGCTATACGGCACTCAGGAACATGGTGATGCGTTTTTCTAAAGGAGCACAGCTACCCTGCAGATAAAGCCGTGGCTGCACAGGTTATGTACAGGTAAGAACAAAGTCAACCACATGTTCAAATAGTTCAACTCCAGTTTGGCCACTAGCTATTTGACTGGATAATTCACTTATCCTCTCTGGGATCCAGCTTTTTAACTTTAAAAGTGGAAATTTATAATGTAATATCTGTAAGGTCTCAATAAACTTTCAGATTTTATTATCCTTACTCTTTAGTCCAGCAACATTTGAACACTATAAAGAAATTAATTTTAAAGGAACTTGTAAACAACTAACCAAGTCTCAGGATGGTGTTTATTTGTATACATGTATTAACCTCATGCATATGCTGTTTTCGTATCCATTTCAACTATTTTTTAAAAATGAACATATAATTTTTTTGGTAAAAAGAAATAGATTTTAAAGTCATTAAAGGGGCAAACTGAAATCATTTCACAGTAAATCTTATAAAAAAGAAACTTTTTTGGAAGGATGAGGATAATTTTATACCATGAATAATTATCACCTACTTGGTAAATGTTAGCTGTTTTTTCTCTTAACATAGATACACCTGTAGATAAATTCTGTCCAAAAATTAAGAAAAAGTAGTTTTTGGGTTTTGTGTGTCCTGAAACAGTTCCTATGGCAACTGGGTTGGATGTGGCCCCACTAGAATGTTCTCCCTTAGAGAAGCATGGGAACTATTTCAGTGGCTCAGCAGCCACTGTTCTGTTAATAAACCTTTCCCTTCTTTTTACCACAAAACTTTTTTTGTCCTTTGGCCTGATTTTATAAACTGTCTAAAAATTAATTTAAGGTATTTCATTCAACATAAAGATAGGGTTATACCGTGCTCAAGACCTGTAATCCGACAGGCCCGGTCGTCACTGGAGCCTCCGACAGTGTGAGTTTCCGGGAGCCTTTTCCTGAAGCACTCTCCTCTCGGACATCAGCACTGCTGTCCTTGCTCTCCTTCCTTTGACACTGTGCCTCACGTTCCTCATGGGTCCTTTTCCAGCTGTCTCACTGTAGATGTCCCATCGAGATCTAAACTTAACCTTCTCTTGGTACAAGTAATCAACAGCATCACTATCTCTAACCCAGACCTCAGTCCTGAATTCCAATTCTATTACCCATTTCCATAGAACTTAATCACTTCAAATTGGGCATGTGTAAAACAGGCTCCCCTCTCACTCCAATCTAATTTCTCCCCCTAGTAATGCCTCATATTCAGAGATTCCAAAAATCTGAACCATGATAATCCTGACTTCCTTACCTACAATGACTGCTCTACCTCCACTTTTTCATTCTTCCACATTAGCCTCACTGCTCCCCGAACTTGCCCTGGGTTGTCCTTGATCTTGGCCTCTTCTCAATCACTGCCCTTTTGGAAGGCCCACCCCCACCATCCTCTCCATCCACAGAGGCTGTCTTGACTTCCTGTGCCCCCTGCACTGTCCACCTCTTTTTGAAGGCCTTCCTAACGGCACAGCCATTCTTCCTCCCTCCAAACTGCTCCGGCCCACAAGGCGGGGAGGCGTGGCAGGGTCTGGCAGTGGCGCTGCCATTTCACGCCCACGGCCAGACCTCCCAGAGCCAGGCCCGTGTTCTTTGTGTCCTCTTGGTGATTACAATGCTTGGCACATAGATGTCACTAAATACTTGTGAAGAGATTGCCAGGAAAGTGAAACAATCAGAGCTCTTACAATGTCAGTACTTACATTTCTGGCTTTTTCGTATCCAAAATATGAAACTCCCATTCCCCAAATGAGAGTGTTTGCGAGCCTGGTAGCACAGTTCCTAATCTGGCAACTGTGAGGCACTCCATCATGTTCCAGGCAGCTGTACCAGTGCCCATTTTCCATTTTTTTTGGTTATCAGTCAAAAACGCGGCAAGTTTATGTTTACCTTGAGCAAAAGTGCCTCAGGGATATTTTCAGTACTTGGTGAGAACTTCAGTCATCTCTAGGCAATTCTTTGCTTTAGTAGGGCCCATTCTTCCCATCACGGCAATGCTCTACAGCCACTTTTTCAAAGCATAGACTGCATCCTGAGATAACAAAGTTGGTCTCTACACAGAAAGAGGAAATGGTTCCCTTGTGTGTCCATTGTGTAGCAGGTCATAAAGACCCGATGACCCAACTGAGTGTTACCAGCAAGGCGACATTGAAAGTCTGTGCTGGGGCTGGAATCTGAGGCATTGATGTCTGCCTGGAATGGAACTTCACACTGAGGCCCGGACTTGATGTTCGAGTGTTGCGAAAATACCGCCAAGAGTTCTGAATGGCTGATACGAAGTTAAAGAATGTGTAGGTGGAGGTCATGCCTTATTTCTGGAAGGAGAACGGGGCCAAGGGTTGGCGACATGCGGTAAGCATTCATAAAAGCGAGCAATGACTCAGCAGTAAGTGGAGAATTGAATGCATTCCTTCTTAAAATCTGCCTCTACCTTATTCCTTGTGGGTTTGTAATCACAGCCCCCCAACCCTTGGTCACAGGGTGAGCATGTGACCCAGGACTAGCCAATTATTGTATGGCTTCAGCAAATCATTCCAGTATAAATATATAGTCCAGGTCGGGCCAAGCAAGCTTTCTTCATACTGAAGATGAGGGAAATGTGTCTCTTGTTCCTTTTACAGCTAGCTACAAGGATAAATCCCCCAGAGTTACTGTCTGGCATGGAAGGAAGAGCCCACAAAAAAGAAGCCAATACCTAAAAACTGAAGCCACATGGAGAGATAAAAGACAAGAAGGGAGACAGTTAAAACTGAGATGCTATCGTAGCACCTGGATCCAGATAACCCTCTGACCAGTTTATCTCTGAATTCCATGCACGAAATAGTTAAAATACTTGCTCTCTCCCCACCCCTTGCTGCTGGCCTTTTTTTTTTTTTTTTTGCTTAAGTTCTTCAAGTGCTCTCTAATAGTTTTTAAAAAGTGGCCTTGGAAACTAACCCATTTAATTTCCCTATTTTAAAGATATGGAAATGAAAACAGAGATTAAGTAACTTCACGAAATTATCAGCTTCTTAGTGCCAAAGGCCTGACAAGAACACCTTGCTGGTAAGAATAATATTAAAAATTAATAGCACTATATGAAGTTGATGAATTACTACATGGATGAATACACAGACTTTCATGAAGTTATGAAAGAAACTATCAGAAGGATGAAAAACAAACAGTTAAAAGTGCTTATCCTCTGGAGATTGAGACTAGAATGAGGCAGAGGAAGCCTTTTCTTTTACAGGCTTCTATACTAGTAGTTTATTTTTTTCACCTTGTGCCTATAAAAAATTAATGTTTAAAATATATAAAATTCTTAAAACATGTAAATTATAAACATATAATCTTTAAACAAAAAGTTCCAGAAGCTTGTATTTTAAAGAAGGTCGCATCATGAAGAAAAATATCGTGCTATGGTCTTAAGACAGAAGCTAAATGTACTGGCAGCCTAAGTACATATGTTGCCTGTGTTTGAAGTCGCCAGAGGAGGTCCTCCTCCAACGAATGCAATCAATCATGACTGTTACTACCAATACTAGCAGCACCAACAGCGTCACCACTACCACCACCCACCACCCACTACCCCACCACTACTACTGATGATAGCTAAGTATTAACAAGCACTTAAACCATATACCAAACACCATTATACGTGCTTCATCTATATTAACGCATTTAATCTTTACCATAACCCTAGGAGATACACCTCTTTTATTATCTCCATTTTACAGATTAGGAAACTGAGGCACAAAGAGATATTAAGTTGCTCAAGGTTACACAGCTGGAAGCACTGCAGATAGGATTTAAATTGGGGAGATCTGGCTCATGACCATTATGTTATGGTATCTATAATGAGGCGACAGGACTTATCCAGTTCTTCCATGTGCACGGTGATTTCTTCAGCCACAGAGGACCTTTCTAATGTGGGTCCCACCCAAGACTGGCTTTCACTGTCACTCCTACCCTCTGTTCCTTTGTTACTGGGATACAGACACTGCCATGGAGCTCAAAACAGCTACGTATAGCAACAACCCGGCTACATCTGGACATTCTACATGTGTAATTATAAGTAGGTCATGTTTATAGCTCATATGCTAGGCTTTACAAACTTTTATTTATCAGAAGAACTATAAGAATATACAAAGCAACCTGAAGGAGGTGGTTTTGAAACTAAGAAATTAAGTTTGCTCCGGAATTTCTTACTTTCGTGTGTACAGTATCAACCAGCATACATGACATTGAGAGACTATTAAATGCTCAGTTTCTACTAATCACCATCTATTCACAGCTATACACTGTAAGTTCGAAAATGAAGTGTAGGGACAGGAATATGAGACTAACTGGTAGAGATTCTCAGTGCACATTTTACAAGTTAAAAGTGAATCCAGATTTCTGAGAAGATTCAAGAGGAGTGTCAAATAACAGTAATAAACGTTATCATGGAGTTCCTTGGAAAAGAATTACTACATACTTATAATTCTGTCCTTCACTTTCCTTTCTGAAGATGCTCATTGTAGGAAAAAAAAAATAAAGAAATGAGAGAAGAACAATGTCTTAAACAATTGGAACTGCACTCTTAAAAATGACTTTGTTTCTGAAATCACAGACAACCCTTTTTAGCATCTCCTGCCACTGGGCTACTTAGTGTCCCTGGCTTAGTGATTGTGTCACCAATTATTTGTGTGACCTGGACTAAGTTAAGAGAGGTCCAAATTTCTTCATATCTGTGAAAGAGAAACTTGGACTGTTTTTAAAGTCCCTTTAAAGATGTTGTAAAGTTCCACTAAGCTATAAAGTCCATTATCTAGTCTTTTAATATTAATAATTCAACATTATTAATTTGTTATGTTTATCTCTTGAAAGACTGCATCACTTAAATACAATGGAATTTTTTTAAATTTTATCTCACAAATGCTGATGAACAACACTAAATTTATAAAGATGACTTTTTAGATTTCTTTTAACATTGGCCTATCACTGAAGAACTAAACATTTCTGAATAAATAAAAAGCTGCCAATAACATATTTCAGCCTCACGAGGGTAAATAATGAAAGGAATGCACACTTGGACCTGAGTACTCAGAGTAATTCATCTTCTCTTAAAGGTCGACCATTGCTAGTCTAATGTTAGTGGCCAACACATACAGCCAAGGTTCTGCAGGCAAATGCAGGTCTCGCCTGATCACCAGGCTCCCATCTCACCTCTCCTGCAAAGAGGGACAAAGTTCTTCCAAAAAACTCAAAAATGCATTTTGGCAAGCTCAAGAGAGTAGCTTAGCAGCATGAATTGAGAGACTTGTGACCATGGAAAAGAACTGTAAATTTTAAATGGCTTTGACCCTTCTTAGCTTTTGACCAACAGACCTTGACATTCCTGAGAGGCCAAGGATGAGACACAGTAATGCCAGTGCTGACTGACCTTTATTCTCAGGAGGCGGATCCCATCCTTCTAGCAGTAAATGGAGTCTACCCAAATGTGTCTTGGGAAGAACTGTAATAAATGAGCTTCGCTCCCTGAGAAATGACTATAACCCCTAAAATAATTCTTAGATAAAACAACCCAATTATATAACGTAATTACTCTTAAGAAAGAAATGAGAGAAATGTGTCATAGCCAGATGAAGTTTCCAACACAGTTACATATGACAATGTATTATTGACAGTCATTTGATCTGGCGCTCTATCAAGTGGAGTTTTCTATAATATTGTATTTATGACTATCTTCATTATAAAAAAAAAACCCTGTAACCTCCTGAACTGCCTTCTGAAAAAACATTTTATAGTATGTACAGATGTAGTATTGAGCTTATTTTACCATATTTTATTAATCTTTTCTAAAATATGTAAAAATAAAGTTTGCTGCCTACCACACTGGGTTTTTATGATTATACTGTAAGTTTTTATACATTGAGTGGCCCTTCCTTTAGGGAAGTAGTATACACACCTGGATATGATTGTGCTTTTTAAAGTACAAAACAAAAAAACAGAAAGAGCCACCTAAATGGGTCAAGCACCTGTACGATGATGTGTACAGGAAGTTCACAAAACGTGCACATGGAAGGCACCTGGATCACCTCTTCCAGCAGAGTAACGTCAGTCTGTCCAAGTACCGCACAGGAAGTTAAATCAGTAACTAGGTTTGTTTGCTTTTAAACTCTCCAGTGAAGACATCAAGGTACAAACTTCTTTCACTACAAGACTTTTACTAACAGTTAAACCAAAAGTCATTTCCAACAAGAATACAGATAAATATTCCCAAGAGCAAAGGAAAGATACATTCCAGATCAGTCAGGTTCCAGCAACAGCTGTTTCTTCCTGCAGAGTGAGGAGTGAGCCTTTGCTTAGGAATAATGCAGAGCCCCACAGTTTATATCTCGATAACAAGGCACATCATTCATGTGTGTGGGTGTGTGCACATATCCATACATATGACTAGATGTAGTGATATCAGCATAATGCGATTTCCAAGTTTAAATATGATAAAATTATTCTCTAAGGACTATAGTCCTGAGTAAAAATAGTACAGACTATATTTAATTACACTTGAATTCCGAACTTCACGTTTGATATGTGATTTATCTTGATGAGGCTCCTGGTAAACAAAAGCATTATCTGTAGTCTCAGAAGCACAAACAATTTAACCCACAACTCTCACCTTATATAAAAATTCACTCATATGAATCTTCAAATTAAATATGAGCCTGAAACTACAACATTTCAAGAAGACATAGGAAAATCTTTGTGACCATAAGTTAGGCAAAGATTTTGTATCTAAGACACTGCTCTATAAAAGAGGAAAAAAAAACTTGATAAATTAGACTTCATTAAAGTTAAAAACTTCTGCCCTTCGAAAGGTATGAGATACAAAAAGGACACCTTGAAAAGTATGTCTTCATCTCATACTTTTTCCTCGCAATCCAATTTCCCTCCCCAGCATCAACTGCATAGTTACCATTGCTAGTGTTCCCTCCCAAGACAGCTCATGCATAAGCGTGTGTACACACATGTGCGCGCGCGCGCACACACACACACACACACACACACTATATGGTAGTTCTATTGCTCTTTATACCGAGACTTTTTAAAAACACAAAACTTTGATATTCGGTACGTTTATTATTCAGTGTCGTACTACATTCAATAGCGTTCACTGTCATGCGCATAGCAGAGACCAAAGTCTTTGGAAGTAATTAGTTTTGAAGTTTACTTAAGCAAATATGGAAAAAATAAAATAAAAAATTCTTTTGCCTCAGTTAAAACAAACTAAAAAAAAAACCTTTCCTGTATTACCAATCTCAATGTGTATTATTTATGCCACACTTCATGTTTTAGCTATGTCAGCTATTGTATCCTGGGGGAGAGACATTGTCATCTAGGTCCTGGTACCAAAATATTAGCTGAAGTACACAGAAACCAGTTTCATCAGTTGCTTCCATTTCTTTGAGTTTTGGTATTTTACAATAGTGAAATTTTCTTTTAAAGAAAAATAGGCTCTCTTTAGTCACTTTGATAATTAGAAGTATTTGCCTAAGGCTGAACTGAAACCATTTTCACTCCACACAGCCCAATTCACTTCCGAAAAGACTCATTTAATACCTAAGTGAGCAAGAAGAATACTGTCTCCTCAAACTCATTTTCTTGTTTTATTTCTTCACAGCATTTATTATTGGAATTATTGCATTTCTGTATCTCTTTTCATACTTCCTGCCTGAATGCCCAGCCCTCCACTCCGGCCCACTCAAGCTCTGGGAGGCCAGTGCCTTACGGGAGGGGACATTTTCTGTCTAGTCATACATGGCTGTGGTTCAGGACCCAGGGTGGGCCCTGATGTTAGATAGTTAAGGAGGCATGAGCAACTGGGGAATGAAGACCCCTCCCAAGACCTCCCTTTGGACCTCCCTGGCACACCCATTTTACAGTTATAAATTATCCCTACATCCTGAGGAACAAAGAAGTAGAAGGTCATAAAATAGAGGCCGGTTTAATCTAGCGGCAAGGGCGTATGCAATTGGTCCTACACTAACCTCTTTGTAACCATAGCTTCATTATACTATCAATATAACATCATGCCTATTCCTGGAAGTTCATGAATCTAATTATAACAGACTGAATTCTGGGTAACCACATGCACAGCAGGCAGAGTTATATAACACCCAAATGTTAATCAAAATGATCTCACATGCCAATCACCTAGCACCACCCCCACAACCTGCTATCAAAGCCACAGTATGTTTCTGCTATAATGGCTTGGTGCAAAAACGTTTGTGTATACCTAATTTTATATCCTCGAGACCTACACTGTCCAAATATGGTAGCCATTGGCCACATGTGTCAACTGAGCACTCAAAATGTGTCTAGTCCAAACTCAGATGTGCTGTAAGTTTAAAATACACACCAGATTTTGAAGATTTAATTAAAAGAGTATAAAATAATTCTGAAGATTTAATTAAGACTGTAAAATTATCTCATTAATGATGTTTATATTATTTACATGTTGAAACTATTTTTAATATACTGGGTTAAATAAAAATATATTACTAAAATTAATTGCACTTATTCCTTTTTTGTTTCTAACATGACTACTAGTAAATCAAAACTACCTGTGTGGCCGGTAGTTTTGGTTCACATTATACTTCTAAAAGACAGTGCTCCTAGAGGCCTGGTTGGTTCTAAAAACGCCCTTCTTCTCACAGGGCTTACTGTCTTTTTATCCTATTAGATATCCACTAGGGGCTCCACTGAATAGGAATCATACTGCAGACCCTTTGAATCTAAGGAGTTGGTCTCTGGGGCAGTGGTGATGGATTCATCCACGATAGTGGCAAAAAGCTGTCCTCCAATTTCTTACACATTTTCTTATTTACTGACTTCCCAGCAAGTAATATCAGAAATTAATCTACCACTATGTTTCTCAAACTGTTTCACTCTCCTAAGACTTTCAGATACAACAGGCCTGTTTGGGGCACCCTCAGTGCTTACTCATTGTGATGGATGAGGATGCTCATCACCTCCAGTAGATCATTCTCCTTCGGGCAATAAAGAGACTCCATTTCCTTCAAAAGCCTTAACCCATTAAAATCACACTTTAAGGTCATTGTTATATAGGAAAATTAATCCTGCCAGCTGCAGTGAGCACAGTTATCAATCGGTCATGGGGAAGAAGCTGTGAGGTGAAAGGCAAAAGAGAGCAGGCTCTGGGGTGAATTTTCATGAATTTGAATTTTCATTCTCATGAAATACAGTGTCAGCTTTGAATCATGTAATAGAGCAAAACAAAAATGATGTAACATGTCAACAAAAGAGGGAACAACCAAGTTACAAAGCCAAGGTTTTATGTTTAAATAAGAGCACAGATGTGATTTTTTTCCTTTAGTTTATAAGTGTTTAAATAAAAGTGTTAGTTAAAAATTATACAAACAATAGCCTACTTAAGACACACAGACTATTATTATATTTAGAGCAAGTTTAGGGGAATGGGAGAGACTCTAGATTGAATAGTGCCAGAGAAGCAGAACACGGCTCTTTGATAGATATTATCTTAGTTATAAAAGACTACATTCACTTACTACTGCCTCCTTGGTAAAGTCCATTCTGAAAAGTTAATACAGTCTTCTCAACCAGAGTATTATCATTAAGTAACTATCTTTTGATCCAAAAATCATTATCTCAGAAAAAACCTGACAAGTAAGGAGAATGCAACAGATAACTTCTTCATCCTTTCAGTAAAAGATAAAATTTTAATGAAAATATTATTGATGCTTGTTCAAACTTTATAAAGACAAGATGCCTGGGAAAACATCTTATAGTACACTGGTGAGTGTGTAACTTAAAAAAACAAAGCCTCCTGGTATTACTAACTTAGTTTGGCTAAATGTAGTGGACAGCCCTCCTGCTATGTAGCACATTTCCCCCTGGGATTCAGCTAGTATAAATGAAGCAAATGGAGGGACCCTGGCTCTCCTCCATGGACATTAATTACATCTTTCCTCCTCATTAGGAAATCTTATTCAAACCTGGTGTTTTGCTCTAAACAATTGGAGTTTAATTCTCAATGAGCAACTCTACACAGGGAGCTGCTCTCATCAGAAGGGGTGCTATACGTCAGGAGAAACGTGGGTGACATGTAGTCTCATTTTAACAATGATATTTTAGTTCCCTAAACAGTAGTAGCATCATCATGGAAAGCATTAAGAAGATACATTTAACGTTTCCTGCTGAAGGTACCTTTAAGAAAGCACATTTAATGTTCCTCAAATTTTTGCTTTCTACTTACATGTTTTGACATATGCATGTGTTATGGTGAACAGAGAGAGGAGAAATGAGAAATTCTTAGATTCTTGATTTATCACAATTGCAGTATTGGTTCTGACCGAAGATTCTTGTATCTGACTGATCTTCAGATGATGTGGAAGTTAATAAGCTAAGACTCCCTTCCTCTCCCATGAAACATTCCACAATGTGATGTTTAATTTGTCAGGCAATTTTGAGTTATCTTTTTTTGCTCTGAGAAATCACCATATTAGCATGTTAACCTGGCAACAAAAGCAAAAACAAACAAGTGGGACGACATCAAACTAAAAGCTTCTGCACAGCAAAGGAAACCATCAACAAAATGAAAAGACAACTTACTGAACGGTAGGCAATATTTTCAAATCATATATCTGATAAGGGGTTGGTCACCAAAATCTATAAAGAACTCATACACGCGTATTACCAAAAAGCCCAATAATCCAAATTGAAAAATGGGCAGAGGATCTGAATAGACATTTTTTCCAAAGAGGACATACATTCATATGCGTACATGAAAAAGTGGTCTACATCACTAATCATTAGGGAAATGCAAATCAAAGCCACAATGAGATATCACGTCATACCTATTAGAATGCCTATTATCAAAAAGACAAGAAATAACAAGTGCTTAAGAGGATGTGAAGAAAAGGGAACCCTTGTGCAGTGTTGCTGGGTTGCAAATTAGTGTAGCCACTATGGAAAACAGTTTGCGAGGTTCTTTTAAAATTAAAAATAGAACTATTATGTGATCCAGTAATTCTACCTCTGGGTATTTATCCAAAGAAAATGAAAACACTAACCGAAAGAGGTATATGCGCCCCCCATGTTCATTGCATCATTATTTAAAATAACCAGGACATGAAAACCTAAGTTTCCATCGAAGGATGAATGAATAGAGAAAATGTGGTGTACACACACACACACACACACACACACACACACACACACACACAGATTATTATTCAGCCACAAAAATGAAAGAAATCATGCCATTTGCAATACCCTGAATGACCTTTGAGGGTATTATATACTAAGTGAGATCAGTCAGAAAAAGACAAATACGAATACATATGATCTCACTTTTATGATCTAAAAACACCAAACTCATAAAGACCAGATTGGTGGTTGTCAGAGGTGGGGGTGGGAGGGTAAGAGAAATGGGTGAAGGTGGTCATAGGTGCAAACTTCCAGTTATAAGATAAATAAGTCCTGGGGACATAATGCTGAGCGACTGTATTAACTGTATTATATATCTGAATGTTGCTAAGAGAGTAAATCTTAAAAGTTCTCATTATAAGGAAAAAAAATCTATAACTATGTCAAATGATGGATATTAAGCAAACTTATTGTGGTAATATTTTGATATGCATACATATATATAATCATTATGTTGTATACCTTAAACTAATACAATATGTCAATTATCTCAATAAAACTGAAAAAAATAGTCATTTAAAAATGTTACATAATAAGCTTATTTGCAAAAGAAAACATGCTAACTGACCTAGACTTCTTGTTATGAAAGGTTAAGATTTATGAAGTTAAAATGTATGTGTAAAATAAAAATCAATCAAAGCAAACCTTTCTTTAAACAATTACTTTCCATGAATATGAATAGGATTATTCATCAGTTTGCTGATTCTACCTAGTATTTTACCTTTCATCTTGACATAAAAACTATTTTCATGAGAAATGAGTTAAAAAAAAGGTTCTCAATCTAAAGTCCACACTGGCGCAATGGTATTGACAAAGCTAATACTACATTTTAAAACAATTAATTTATACGTAAACAGTCCTAAGATGCAATGAGTCGTGAGGGTAACATGCTAATGCAAAGATGGAGCCTTCTTATACTGTGTGCTACTCTGGGCAGGCTGTAAATAAGAAACTGCTCACTGATTTCTCATTTTCATTCTGGTTCACTAATAAAATGAGATTAATCGCATGTTCATGAAAACATGGCGGGTGAGGAACAGTTATCAGAGAAGGGTTGTGGAGACAAGGAAGGTTAGCCTACTACTGACTTTTCTTTCTTACAACTTTTGATTTTTCAAAGGAAAGAAAAACAAATACACCTGAATCTCTTATACTCAGTACAATTTAAATCTGATCGTGGATATCCTCATCGTTTCTATCAAGGACCCAGCACTGGCAGATTGGGAAAGCAATTCCATTTAAGAACTCAATTCCAGTCTAACAGGCCCTACCATCTTCTAGAAATTTTATCTCCACACTTCTTAGTGATTTAGGAATTAAAGGTCTTGGTGTACTTCACAGGAGTGTAGACTTGAATTAGACTGCTTGTGTTTAAATTACTGGCTGAGTGTCCTTGATCACTTAGCCTGTCTGAGCCTGTTTCCTCATCCTAAAATGGGGGTTATAATAGTACTTGCCACTTCGGCTATGAAGATGAAATGAGTTATTACATATACAGTATTTAGAGCAAAGCTTGAGTAAACCTTTACTCAATATCATAATTTAGTATCCAAATATAGACCCTTTTGTCCAGGACATATGTTGAACTGGGTAGAACTTGGACAACAGGCAAATTGACAGTCCTGGGAAAAATGAAATAGTCATCTCATTAATATTATATAACGTCAAGGTCACATAATATAAAGATAAACTGATTTACAATTAAGATTTGTGCCTCACAGAGTACTAGAAAGTATGAGATTAGATGGAACAAGAATGCCTGGATAGAATAAGAGAGGCTTAATTAAAAAAATCACTAATTGAAATTTAAAATGTTTATCTTAAAACAGACCTACAGTTACATTAATCACCCATTTTGTTGAACTTAGAACGTTCCCTGTCAACATTATCCTAAATATATCGTAAAGTTTGGTTTAAATCACTTTAGCAATGTTTTCATTCACCCTCATAGCCCCCTCCACTCAGACATCAGGGGGTTTGGGAGCAAGAGAGTAACATTAAATAAAAAGGTAAACAGCAGCGCAAGTGTGTTCACCACGGGCCCAGCTGTGCTCAGCACCGACGGACACAACTGTAGTTCTAAAAGCTCCTGACCTGCAGAGCTATCCCTAGGTACACTGCCATTATAGAAACAGAGAAAACACATCTGTTAAAAATGAGCCTTAGTGGAAAAAATTCAGCTGGCATTCTCTTTTCCACTCTGTCGTTTTTTGTTTTTTTTTTTTTTTAATTGCACGCTTATGTAAGTTCTATACTATATATAGTACAGAACAGAGAGCTGATTCAAGCTGCTCAGAGGCCGTCAGACTTGGGCCATTTCCTACCACCTCGTGCCCAAAGGCAGCTGCACCTGAGGGACAGACAGCAGGCGCAGCCAGGTCCCAGCCCAGCTCCTTCAGGCTGACACTGCGCTGCTGCCTCCTCCTTCCGGACCTTCAGCCTCTCCACCTATGAAACTGGCACGCCGCCTGCTTCTGACCTAACCCGCTGGGGGTGCCTGCGGAACCTCAGGGAACATCTGGGAAACATTTTTTTGGCTTAGTCGACAATGTATATTTTTTCCTCCCTATGTCCATCCAAGATTTATGCAAGAGCTAGAATGCTAACGTTTCAGTCTAAGGGTCCTAGACCATCTCCCATCCCTGACAAGCCTGACCAAGCAAGATAACTGTTTATTATCTGTTTCTTCCACTAGGCTGCAATCTCTATAAGGGCAGGGTCCACATCTGTTTCATTCCTCAAAGTATTATCTAAAGCTTAGCACACAGTCCATGAAAGAACTGATGAATCAGTGAATCAGAAGAGGCAGTAATGGCTAACATTTATAGAATACTGAGTTAAACGCCAGACAGAGTCCTGTGTGTGTGTGTGTCTCTCTCATACAGGTATATATAAGTTCTTTCCAGTACCTACTAGCTAGCTGTATGATCTCTGACAACCTTTCTGTATCTTGGCTTTGTTTTCTGTGTAAAGGCATGATAACAGAACCTGCGTAATACAGCTGTTATAAAGATTACATGGGAACAGTGCGTGGCACAGAGGTGTGCTCTGTTACTAGCTGCTATAATCCTCTCCTCCTCCTTAGTACATGGCACCTCCACCAATACAGTTTCACAAGTCAGATGCCCAGGTGTCATTCCTGCCTGTCCTTCACCTGCCTTGTCTAAATCACCACTAAGTCCCGCCTTTCTCTCTCTTCGACATCTCCCACGCGGTGTTTTCCAGAGATTTTTTTTCCAATTGCACATCTAATCTCTGTAACTCTCACTTACTGGCTCCCAATAACTTGTGCCTACTCTTGGGACAAATTCCAAATTCCTTAACTTGGTCTACGAGGCCCGGTGGACTGGCCATAGCCTCATCTCACTGCCCACATCTCCCTCATTTTGAGTTTCAGCCCCACCTGTCCATGCGAGATACCTCCTGACTTAACACCTATCCCCATGCCCCATTCATCTTCCAGATGTCAGTTCAAACATCACTTCCTGAGGAAAGGCCCCTTCCTCACGCCTCCAAACTGTATGAGGTCTTTCAGTTTCCTGCCCTCAGAGGTCTTGGCAAATATTTTCATGCATTTGACGCAAGAGCACTCTCCACAGTCTTTCACCTAGTCTCTGATGGTTCTGCCCACCCAGACCCTTGGCGGGGGCCCTTCCAGCTTCAGGAAAATAAGCAACAGGAGGCAGTGTGGTAACAGAAGGAGAAAGGAGCACAGGCTGGTCGAGTAAACGTCTGGGATCTGGTGTGGACTTCCTTCTGGTCCACGTCATGAAATAACCTGTACCAGGTTTTTAAGGCCACAATTTCTATTGGGGGAAAAAAAAAACCCAACTCTTCAAGCACATGGGAAAGCTAGCAATTATACTGCATGAAAGAAAAAGCTACTCTGTGGGATGCTCATGTAGCTCTCTTAGATGCTGCTATCCCACCTCTCGTTTTCCTGCCGTTGGCCAGCTGTGACTTTTCTCCCTTCACACAGCTATGTGATCTTTTCTGTTCCGTTTCTCCCCACAAGACTAGATTTATAAAAACTCATTTTGTTAATCCTAAAAAGTAAACTCGACTTTTTTTTTGTAAAGTTTAACAATGAATGGACAATTGATACTACCAAAAACAACTCTAGCAAAAAAAAAAAAAAAAAAAGAAAAGAAATGGTGATTCTGGCTCCAAGTCTCACTACCCACCCACTCATGAGTCAAACACAAGTATGCTAAATACGGTATGTAGATTTCCTGATATCTACATCCAGAAAGCATTTCAGGAATTACTAGAAATGGTGGCCACATAACTCTTCTAAAAGTCTGCAAAGCAGAAGAAATCTAATTATCGTGGCTTAAGGCAAAATTTAATGTCCTTGCAAAATCATAAAAAATGCAAGCTTAAAGAGCAACTAGAGACTCTTGTACCTACTATTAACTCTGGGTATGGTCTTTTTTTTTTTTTTTTTTTTTCATTCTGCCTTCTTGCCCAGAAGCAGGGTGCTAGGCTCGGTGCTAGAAATTCAGCAACAAACAGAACAGCCACAGCACTTGCCTTCGTGAAGTCCCAGAAAGCCCGCAAGTAGTGTGTGGCCTAAAACAGAAGTAAGAGTATTTAACTGCATTAAAGCAAAGGCAGTCATACCGCTGGGTATAGTCTATATTCACTGTACGATTTAATTTAGCTTTGAATCTGCGCAGCGCCATGTGCCTGATGGAACGACCTTAGGCATTCCTTGTCAGATGGCATGTGGGGGCAGCGCTGTGCCTTCCGCCCCTCCGTGTCTTCAGCCTGCAGGGCAGCTTCTATAAATCTAACTCACTTATGGGAGCAGGTGATTTCCAAATCAATTCCACTGTGAGCAAGAGCTACATTCTGGTGACGAAGCTGGCCTAAGTGTCAGAGGACCTCACTTACTGGACTGCCTCTCTCTGCTCTCAACAGCAAGGTGCTGGAGACCTTAGCTTATTTCCAGGATCCATGAAATGTGTTTGGACTGGTTTAACGCTGATTATTTTGCTAGAATTGGCAACTATACATAGGGTTTCCATTAGTGTCACCTATGTGCTTATCTAGTGGGGATAAAGGAGTCACAGTGTTTTTTGTCACTTCTATCATTATTGGGTTTTGATAAATTATTTTCTAAAGTGCTATGGTATAAGTCTTTCGATAGAAAAAGGTTTGAAAAATCCTGTTTGAAAAATCCTCGAAAAATCCACAAGAGATTGGACAACGGCCCCATCGACTGGCCAAATAAAGTTGCACCTTGCCTCTTCTGTCTTACATCTATAGGTCATGTCTGATGTATGGGAGTGTGAGGGAAACACATATTCTGGAGACGGAGAAAGGTGAGCAGCTCCAAAGTTAGACAATGAATGGTGGTGCGACTGGCAGACCAGACACAGCGGGGAAGGAGAGAGAGGGCGGAACAGCTGAGCCAAAGGCAGAGACTGTGGGAACTGTGGCCCCACTGCCCTCTGCCTCTCAGTGATTCATGCGTTCGGCAAATATTTCTTGCTTGTATCAAGTACTGTGAGAGGATCTGGGGACAGTCGTGCTAAGCAGGACCCAGAAGTGTGCATTCTGTACAATGCTTGGCTACTTCTGAGCTCACCCCAGGAGGCCATATTACAAATGACGTAATTAGAAATTCTATCATTAGAAATTACATTAGTGGCAAAAGGAGATCAACTTTCCCAACAGCGGACTGGATTTTCCACGCTTTTCAAGGAGGTCTGGAATGTGAAGAATTGTCATCTTTTAGAGGACTTTTATGAGGGAGTTTAATAGTGTACGCCTAGATACACCATATTAAAAACAAACCACTTTACAGTCAGGGAAATGTTTTCCTCTTATCTGTTGAATTCTTGGTGGAGTGGGGACCAGAGGGAGAGCATCTGTTCCCTCCGGAGCCAGGCTGCAGAAGGCGGGCCTTCATTCAGGAGGCAGGAAAGACTGCCGGCCGCAGGCCTCACAAACTCCCCCTGCCCCTCACACACACACTTACGTTCTGGCAGAACACTTAAATTTCAGGAACTAGGCAAATTAAATTTCCTGGCTCTATGCTCAGACAAAACTTTTCTTTGTAGTCGGATCCGTCACTTCTCAGTATTCTTCAAGTATGAGGGAGGATAAGGGAGGTGATTGCATTTTATGATTAAACGAATATATTGAACAACTAGTTAGGAGTTTTTTTGTATTTTGTGACTCCAAATTTTACCTAATTCATTCGTAAGTATGTGTAATAAAAAAGAATAAATATACCCCAGGATCGATCTTTCTAGTGGGGTTGGTGGGGTAAGAGGAGGGGGTGAGGCTGGGGTTGGTTTTGCATTCTTATCTTACCATGTGCAGTGTGGCGCGGTCACCACATGTGGTCTAAATACTGCCAGTTACTTAACCTCTCCAAGCTTGAGCGTGCTCTTCTTTTAAAATGGGCGAAATAGTACCTAATAATAAGATTTCTGAAGTTTAAGTAAGGTTATGAATGTGAAAATATAATGTTGAACCTGGCTTTCAAGAAATTTTAGTTTCACTTTCCTTTAATCTTGATAAACTATGAATATTGACTTAGCTTTCTGCTGAAATCCTTTCTAAGGTCTCAGAATCTAGCAGAGAATTCAATTCAGACTTCTAAAAGCAGACATCAAGTTCTCTACAGGTTTGTCAATGAATTCGTTGTTACTACAGATATTGTCACGTGCCAAAATATACAGTCTTTTCCTTTCTCCTTTCCCCTCCACAAGGGAGTCTGCCAGAGCGTTAGCGATCACCTTAAAAATGTACACCTCTTCTGCCACTGGAGTATACAATGAAGAAAATCTGATCTGGCTTCTTGAAGAGCAAACAACAATAAAACATCCCAAGCACTTAACATAACCCCGAGTCTTCAAAAGAAAAGGCTTGCACGAGGGCGTGTAGAGGTCTGGAACCTATTACAGCTAGTTCTCCTGGGGCAGCTTATCTCTTCCTCGAATGCTATCAGTTGCCAAGGAAAGATAAAGACAAAAGTCAACTGCTCTACCCAGTCGGAATGTGAGCCTGTTCAAGAATGTTGCAATATTCGAGGACTAATTTACGTCTCCATGTGAGTGGCTCTCAGGCTGAGGGTTGAATCAGTATATTCTGCTTTAAGGAACAATTCTCACACCCTGAAGGAAGAGCTGCAAATAACCTCATCATCTCTACTGGGTGTAATCAGTACTCTTAGGCTGCATGTTAGGGGAGAGTTCACTTGTGCCTGCAGAGAACTTGGAAGTAATCACACTACAAAACAGTGCGGAGAATGAATGTCTTAAAATCATTTCTTTTTTTCCTGAAGTAAAGGCTCCAAGTAGCTTTTGACATTGATAAAGTTCGAAATGAAATACATTCATAAAGTTGAATCTTCTTCACTACTTGGCAAAAGACAATATTTAGAATAATTATTCAGTGAGTTAACATAAGCCTTTCCTTTTAACTATTTATGGCATAGAATGAAAGTATATTTAACACTGAAGGTTTAAATTCTACTAGTTTTTACATGGCAGAACTCAGAATAGTTCTAAGTTTGACAACTATCTTGACTTTTTGCTTTCAGTATTGTATTTCACATCCTAAGTGTATTTTACCCACTCCTTTCATATATTAATGTATTTACATTTTCTTCAAATTTTATCATAAGTGATGGTGCAAAGAAGCCTTCTAGAGGGGCAGGGAGGGAAGGAGGGAGGGAAGGAGATTTCCAAGTAGACTGTGTCCTGGGCCCAGAGGGTATGGCCTACTTGCTGGGTTGAAAAGCAGTGAATAATGGTCCCTGCCCAATCGCTCTGGTTTCTAGTTAGAGACAGCAATGATTGGTAGTAATTCAATCTCTTTGAATTACACAAATTTACACTTTAACAATCAGTCTTAGAACCCATCAAGGAGAGGACCTAAAACAAAACAATGTGGCATGCTCTTATTTGAGTGAGCAACCATGGACTGAAGGCAGGAGACCTCCTTTCAGCTTTATTCACTTTCATTTTGCCCAGGGGGTAGGGAGTGAAGAAAGCCCTTTACTTAGTTCTCC
>CM053512.1:25263382-25309537 GCA_028627145.1 Eidolon dupreanum
AACTATTTGCTCTCAAACTATAGGAAGAGGAAGCCTCATTCATTCAGACCCCATTAATTTAAAATCCATGTTACCTCTGAGAGTTTTTCACTAACAACTAAGAAGAGCGCTTGTTAAATAAAACAATGGTATAAAAATCGGCAGGACTGTTTAATACAGGCTACTCTAAAGATCTTCGGGAGCATCATTACATTAATATTTAAAACTGTGGCTCTACTTCCCACCAACACTTTCTTAGTTTTAACTATTTGAGTTCTTTATATGCATAAGTCTTTCTTTTTAAAAGAAATTCTATGATTTTGGAGTCTTTTAAACTCATAACAACCTGCCTAATGGGTAATCAAATCAGATGATATTATTGAAAAAAGAACAAAGGTGTTAGGAAGAACTGATAATTAGGTCCTAAAATTCCTTTCTAAAGCATCTAGAAAGATTTCTCACAATAGAGATTGAACCAATAGATAAGGCATTGGCATATCAATCAAACAGAGATTGATTTTAAAAGAGAAATCAAAAGACTTCTTATATAGACAGATAGAAAATATTCTGATCAATTTATGAATGTATCTCTTTATAAGAACAGCTATTTGCATGTTTTCCATGACACTTAGGATGTGACAAGCAGGGCCTCTCACCGTTTGGTGACAACCTCCCCCAGTCCACACCGCAGGCTCCCCTCCAGTCAGGCAAGCTGCTCATTCTCTAGACACACACCCTCTCCACCTCTGGGCCTTTGGGCATGCAGCTGAGCTGACTTCACTACCCAACTGCAAGCTCTACGAAAATTCTCACTGTCAGGCCTCAGTTCTCTTGTGGAGCTTCCCCTGCACCATCCTTTGCCCCGCCTGCCTCCCAACAGAGTTGGTCACCCTCGCCTCTGAGGACTTTGTGTCTACATCAAATGCAGGCCTAATCGATCCATTCTGCTGTGGGCTCTTCCCTTCCCCAGCCCACACAGCACCTGGTAAATCTCTTCTGATTCATTCAGGGGAACAATATGCTGAGCACAGAACACACTGCGTAAGTATTTATTGAGTAAATCAATGGTACTGGATTTGTTTGCTCGCTTTTTAAAGCATATGGAAAGATTTTCAAGGATGTCATACTCCAACAGTAACTTTTTAATGTTTGGAATTCATCCTTTATTTATGAGGAAGTTGGCAGGAAGATATGCTGTGGGATGTTATAGTTCAATTTCCTGTTGCACAACATTTTTTCACTTCATATATTCTAATAAATCTCATATAAAATTAGAATTCCGTGAGTTAAAGAATACCACTGAAATCACAGTCTTATACAACGAGGATGTATGGTTTTGAGGGGAGACTGGAACTTAGAAAAGCTCAAAGTGCTGCCTGACCTCTCCGAGAAATGCTTGAATTTCTCAGGCTCATTTTTCTTCTGTGAAATAGATATACATATAATTTTTTAAAAGATAAATAATGATCTCACAGGACTTCTATAAGAATTAATATAGAATATATAAAAATACTTTTAAAATTGACAGTATCATTAAATATTTAATGAATAAACAAATAAAGAGCCACCTTTATTTCCAGACACAATCATGATTGCTAATTTTTAAAGGTGATCTAGTAATTGTTTTCTAGAGGAACTGTGGCCTAAAACAAAACAAAATGAAAACGGAGCTCTTTGTCAAAGCTCTTTGATTTTCACAGCCAGATACATTACTTTCCTTGTGGATAATTCACAGTAAATGCACATCTATAAGCCCCGTTTTTAATGGGCAGGGGATGCACAACTGCACTGTCCTTCTCTAAGTCTGCTAAAACAAAAGCATTACAGATTTCTGCTTCACTTTCATGAAAGTCCTTGGTAGATGTGCAATTAAACTCTAATTATTCTTGAGTCAATATGAGAGGTACTCATATTTTGGCAAGGCGTGATAAATCTGGCAGGTAAGTTCCATTTCTGTAACATTGTTTCCAGTCCAGGAAACATCTCAGGTGGCTTGGTATGGGTACACTGCTGCCGGTTTTTCAGGCACGGGCTTGCTACCCTTGCATGACATCATGACTGAATTCTTTACTCTGCTTGCCCCACAAAAGCCTCTGCATTCACTTAGTCTTCATTTTTCTTAATAACCTCACGTGATCGCAGCATGGCTGTGTCTCCAAAAGCCAAATGGGCTTTGAATTCATGTGATGAACCTCCCTGGCTATTAAAATAGCTGAAACATTTACTAATGAACATGTCAAAACCATTATACAATGGGATGACTTTCTGATTATAGCATCATTATTACCTGAAGTAATGGGCTGTAACTATGATCACAGCGCTATGTCAACAGAACTCTTATAGCACATAAGTACTAAGTCAAATGTGTTCATCCTGATGTCTAAGAACTGAGATCATTGAAAATCAAATGTAAACTGAAAATTCTCTTCTTAAACTATGTAAACTTTTCTCTAACAAGCTAAACACAGAAGATGAACTTCTGATCAGGTGGAACCTGTAACTTTCTTCTGTTATCCTAGTTCAAGGGTTACACCAATCTATTAATTACCCCATGTTTCCCAAATTACAGTATATCCAAAAGGTATTATCTCCTGAAGTATAAATTAGCATAAAAATTCCAAATTTTTAGTTTAAGTCTTTTATTTATGCTACATGGCCAACTAATGGTAAACTTTACTGGCAAAGCCATGGTAGTCATACTTAGAAGCTAGAGCTGGGTTAGATGACACTATATATTCCCTGGTCTTTGTATATTTTGATACATATACAATTACACATTTGTTTAACTACATCTATCATCATTTTGGGGGGAGTAATAGCACTTGGGATTTTTGTGAAGCTTTCGTTTTTAATATACTTTTACCAACTATGCACAGGCATATAATTTGAACTAGAATGTGGCATTTACTGATGTCTGAGATACATCTCTCCACTTCTCCAAGACTAGAGAATCATATCCCATAAACTCATCAATTTCTTAAGTGTTTTAACCACACATTCCATGAGAGCTTGAAAAGAAGACAACGAAGAAAGAAGTAAGTGGAACTGGATGGGAACGCCTTTTATTTCCCTTCTTATATGGTACTGGGATATTAAAGCTGAGAAGGTTATTTAAGCTCATTTCATCTAGCCTCTTTATTTTACAAGAAGCCAACAGAGACCCAGGCAATATGGGTTGCCTGGGAAAAGACAGCTGGCTATGAGGAGCCTGAGCTAGAACTAGCAGCCCATCAGAAGAATAGATGAGGTGAGAGCCATTTCTTCAGCTAGTTCAGAAACTGAAAGGCGGCAGCAGAAAGCACTTCCACATGTAAATCACTGATGCATTTCTAAACTTGACTACAACATTAACTCAAGATACTACACCAACATGCAGATTTCCGTGTTGCCAAGGAAAACACAGGTGTATGTTAACCTTGCCAGAAGATGACCCACAGGTTCAGCTAGATCCTGTGGTTTCATAATAATCATAATACTTTAACCTTTAATCTGACTGCTGAGAGCGGGAATGCCGTCAGCATTTTCCTGATTCATAATTTTAGGCAAATGCCTATTGCCAAAAAAAGTGATTTTTAAAAAGTGGAAGTTGCAGACGGGATATTATATTTGAAACTGGACCTAAAGCACAGTGATGAAAGGATGAGCTGATTATCTCCAAGTCAGAAGAAAATTCTAAGGCCATTATGTAAAAGAATCATACCCAATATTCAGAGCACAGCCAGCCAACTATACGACCAAATTTTATTTCAAGATATTCAATCTTCATCACATTCTTTGCAAACTATTCGAATGACTGAATATTAATGTAGATGTATTACTCTGTGAATGCTACATGATTATTTTGTTCATTTAAACCAATAATTCTTATACTACATAGCCTATAAAATCATGCACGATCAATATGATTTTGAAATATATCCTAATTATAGATGTAAACAGAACACCACAGTGAAATGAAACAACTGGAGCCACAATAACACTGAGCAAACATTTCAGAATCCAATTTGATTAACCTCTTTCATTTTCAGATTTGTATTTGGCTTAATAGGTAGATAAAATGACAGGTTAGAAAGAAAATGAACATATAGTAAGACTGAGCTCCAAGCAGAGTTGTAGAAGCCACACTGGGCCTGCCTGGGAGCTACCAACACTACAGATCCACACACAGAAGGAACAGACACAGAGCAGCCCGAGTGCCAGCAACATGGTGACTGCCACTCAGCTAAGCTGTCTACTCAACACCACTGCTGCATTTTCTCCTCAGCTGCTAGCCCAGGGCACACGGCCCAGTTGCAGAAAGTACCACCACTGTGTAGCTCCCCAGGTAACCCAACCAGATTCTTCCACGGGGATTACTTTCCCAAGTAAACTGGTCTTAGGATATTAAATACTCAGCACTTACTCTTAAAAACTTGCCTCCTGAACTTATAAGCAGTGTTCTCGATTTGTCTGCCAGATTTGCCGTCTGTGCTTAAGCTTTCGGAAAATTCTGCAGGTGCCTTTGGTGGACACTGTCAAGCGGCAACGTCACCCTGCACCTCTGGGAAGATGCTTGGTTTGCTAAAGAGAAAAACGCACTTGGAGCCAGGAGATCCAAGTTCCATGGCAACCGCATCTTTGAAAAGTCACAACCACTGTACACCAGGCTTTTAAAATCTGCGTCGTGGAGATAGGACACCTGCCCTACCCAGCTCCCTTCCTAGGATATAGCAAAGGTCCTGGTATTTTTAAATGAATGAGAACTTGGCCTTCATAAATAGCACTGAATTTCACATGTCCCAACTGTGATATGCTTGCGATGGGCCTAGATTTAGGCCTTTCTAAATCTCTAAATATAAAATAATTCCAAGTAACTCTTTCAAGTGAATTATCAGGTTCTATCATTTATTTGTACCCTGAAGTAAGGAAGTCGACCTGAGCAGAGAAAAAGTCTGGCAGCTTCACACCTCTGGAGGTTTCACTGAGCACCTATCACCCTATTGAACAGTTCTGGAAAAGCAGAAAATAAACTGATATTAAACAGAATAATTTTGTATATTTGCAAATGAACAACTCCTGCTGGCTGTGTATGAAGAAGGGCCAAGGAATGCTTAGACCTGGATAACTGCCATCCTATCCAAAGATGGTTTTTCTACCTTTCAGAGACTTGCAAATTCTTATGTCTCACTCTCTCTTGCAAATAAAAGCTTCCCTTTGTAGACTCAAGGTCCAACTCCTTATCTACTGTCCCTGGGTATCGTGCAGTCACTTGTCTGGACAGATTTATAGCTGCTGTTGTGGACAGTATGCGCTCAAACATTTGGTTACATAACACAATGGTGTGATATGTAAGAAAAGTATGGAGTGCATCTGGATGTTGTCTCTCTTAATGAGTGCCTAAAATAGGTCTTTTTAAAAATTCACATGTCACTTTCCATATAAGTATATCCATTTATAGTTATGAAGACACATAGAAAATGAGGCTCTACCAGGCAAAAAAATTTTTTTCCCAACTCCATTTCTGAATTAGTTCATTTGTGGTCTTACTGGGATATACTTTACTTCAATATTGTATTGTTCGGCAGGTTTTGCAAGACTATAGCTTAGTCAAATTACAGGATCTTTATGCCACCTTCAAATACTGAGAATCACATTTCCTCACTTTCTGCTCTCTTCTGAGGCAGGGCTCTACTCCATATATGTGATAGATAAAGAACAAAAAGACGGACGGTCCCTCTCAAGAAGTAAACAAGATTACAGAATTCCGAGGTCCCATACACTGTGGACGCTGAGTCAGAATTCAACCTTAGACAGACCTAGAGTGTACATTCACCAACTAAATTCTGGCTTCTCCTCTCCTAGTTGACTATTCAACAACTTATTGTCTCTTCTCAGACTTCTCTCAAACAGGCCCTTCCCGACCCTCACTCTCAGCTGATGACCAGACATCTTATTTCACTGAGAAAAAATAGACAAGAGCAGTAGAGAATTTCTACAGGCTCCCCCCACTGCCACTTCTACCCACACCTTGCATCTCGGTCCCCAAATGCTGCCTTCTCGCAGGACTGCAGGACCACCTCCGCATTCCTGGGGAAGGCCAAGCCCTCAGCTTATGCGCCAGACCCCACCTTCTCGAGGGTGTCGCTAGGGCAGCTGTCCTCATCCTTCCTGACCTTTGGATAGACAAGGCCAAGCCCTTCGTTTATCGTTCTAGAAGAGCTCCCCAGTCGCCTGTCACAGTATTCACAGTGACTGTTGAAGATGGCACATACTCAAACATTCGATGTTACAAAACAAAAGTCTGTTGCCAAGAAGCAACAGAATAAGCATTCCCGGACCCGTTCTGTCGACTCACAGCCACTCTTCGGCCTGATTTTCTGATTTTCTCCCTCACTGACTTGCAGCCCCAACCTGCCATTCCCTGTCCTCCTTCCTAGATCTATTTTTTCCCCATAACATATAATTCCATCTGAAGCACTGGATGTTTATTTTGCTTACAGTTTATCTTCTACCACTAGAATATAAACTCCATGAAGGCAGGATTTTTGCGTATTTGTCCATTTAGGTCCGTACTTTATTCCCAGAGTCTAGCCAGTACCCAAGGTGCTGGGCTTGCTCAACAATATTTGCTGAATTAATGAGGCCCTAACCCTGCCATTTCTGATTTGTGTGACTCCAGGCAAATTACTCATCCTCTCAGAACCTCGCTTTCCTCATTTTGAAGATAGGGTGCTGACAGTACTTAGTAGGTTGGATTGTGGTGAGGATTAACTAACAGTGTATTAAACATTTTGGTACATTTTCTGGTGTGAAGCATTCAACAAATGGTATTGCTTATATGGTTATTTAGAATATAATAATTATACATTATCATTGAGGTTTACCTTAAGTCTCTCCAGTCCCATGAAATTTGCTTGGGAATTTCATGGACTGGCATCAAACAGAAAAAGAAAATACCTGTAAATCTGCTCTCCTATTATTAAAGATTCCATTTAAAACCTAACCCTGACTGAAAAAGGAATAATGAACACACAACTAAGTAGTGCTGTTGTCTTGGTCCAGGTCCTAGAGTAAAAATTATGTTTAGCAAGGAAATAATGTCAACAAGTAGCTCTCATCAACTGGCCTGTCCAAAAGAGGTCCCATGGCTGGCTGACAACCAGGCTCCGCTTCAGCCCTTGAAGCCCTATTTCCCATGTCCCTTTCCCTTTCTCTTCTTCCTCTGTTGCTATGAAGCCAGTTACTGACAGGACCACCCTCCTCACAGCTCTGTAGCACCAGGGTGGGGTCTCTGTTAGCATAAGGGGAGTGTGAAAGGAAATGTCTCTGTGTACCTTTACTTCCCTTTAGGGTTTAAATGGAAAAAAGAAGGCGGGGTCCTTTTTGCCATTGTTGCTGGGATTAAAAATCTTAAAAAAAAATAAAGCTGGAGCTTTTGAGTGCATTTTCTCACACACACACACACACACACACACACACACACACACACACACAATATATATATATATTTAGTGGCTTGATTCTAAGGTACTATTAATAAAGCAGAATACTTTAGTTACAATTTCTGGGCTATGCTGAGAATCTAACCATGAAGTGTGCCAATGAAAAAGTGTACTCAGAGTTCCTAGCAACCAATTTACAAATCCACACTGAGAATCCAACCCGTCTGAAAACTGAGGACTGCTAATTCTCAGCAAGTTTCACAATTTCACAAAAGCATCACAAATGTCATGAAGAGTGGGATCAAACTTCAGTCTTAGGGATGGTGGTCCAGTGATACTTCATGTACATGTGGATAGAGTACCTGCTCCTAGTTCTATAAATACTGGGAAATACGGTGGGCCTACCTCCCAGCGTTCTGAGAGACTTCAATGTGATAAAGAATGTGATGCCACCAGCAGAGCCTGGTTAGTGACAGCTATTTAACAAGGTTTACTCTTTCCCCTCCCTTTAGTGAAACTTCAGTGTCTATTCTTTTTACTTGGTTTTGTGTGTCTTCCTATAAATCTATTTTTAAGACTTCTATATGGAGAAAAAATTGCAAAGTTTTGCCAATAGGAACCAGAAAATGGTTATTTGCTCATTTCTTCTGGCTGACACACCTTGTCTGCAAATGGCAGCTTCTCGCTCAGGAGGAAATCTTTTCCATCAAATAAGCTTTTATGCCTTCCAAAACTCCATGCCAAACTGTGAAAATTACCATCTCAGCTTGCCATAGTGGCAGAGCTGTGGCAGCTGGGCCAACACACATTCAGCGAGAGGCTCAGAACTGACATTAACTAACCAAACCCATATTTTCAGTTTGTTTCCTTGTAGTCATTATCCAAAATACACAAGTAAGAGCAACTCACCTAACTGGAATGGCTTATGTTACCAATTACGGTTAACCCTAAAGCACATAAGCAACAAGGCAGCTAAGATGTACTGGTCAGGAAGAAATCTACACCTTTAACAATGGATAGAGCTGGGCAGAAACTGTACATGCCACTAGCTTCAGAATAGTACTTCTCCTTCCCTGCCACCTGAGGCTTTCCGTACTTCCATTTTATCTCCATGCCTTTCCTACAAGAATAGATTACTGCTTTCTGTTCATAAAATCTCCTCAGATGAAACCTTTCGCATACACCATCTCTAATTCTTTACCCTTTGACTAAATCTGATACAGAGCATCCCTTGAATTAGTATAAACTCTCAGAGATTTTTCTGGAGCCAAAAACCTGGGTCACAGAACTAGGCAGAACTGAGTGCCTCAGTTTTATCTCTGTATGATCCTGGACAAAATTCTTCTCTACATATTTCTTTAAAATCTGGTAGAGTTCCATTAAGAAATGGTTCTATGTCTCAAAATATCATTACTAGAATGAACTAATACATACAATACACTGGGAACATTTTCAAAGAAGAGTTTAGTGCTATTTCAACATTTGCTTAATTTTTAAAGTACATATTTAGCGACTACCCCCCACTCCCCATTAACTTGAAGAAGAGAACTATTTTGCAAGATATTAAATAGTGGGCAGTTTTAGAAGTATAGTCAACTTTGATTACCCAATGTTTATCTGGATCTTCTGAAATAAATGCTAAAAGAGTACTCTACATTTTGATATGAAATTATTTATGTGGAAATATACACACAAGGAAAGATAATGTCTAATACATATTTTTACAGTTCCCAGTGATTGTGAAAGTTACCTGGAAAGCGGGAGAAGGGAGGAATCAACAACTGTTTGGACAATAATTGGTTGAACAAATGAATAACTTCCTTTTGAAATAACGACTTTAGCACCTTGAAGAGTGTGGACTCCTTGATAATTTCCAGGAAATGTGTTATAATTCAGTAATACAGTTATTTCAAATATAGAATATAATATTTAATATAGCCTAAAAATAATTTTTGGAAAAAAAAAGCGACTATCTTCAAAAGTAGTACAAATACTATAACTTCTACAGAGAAGGCAATAAAGTTTTAAAAGATCACCCACAACGCAATGTGGTGGCATTCAATTTTTATTCTACCTTAAAAGTGTTTTAAAGTCAACTAAAAACTAGAGCCCACAAGGAAATCCTGAAGCATACCTGGGCTACTATAAGTAGGACAGTAACCTCTTTACTAGGTCAATGTCTTCACCTTGGACTGACTGGTCATGAAGGTATTACATCACTTAAAACTGGTGAGCCACTGTCATACCAGCTGTCCAAATTTTAGAATTCATGGATTTCGACAGTTGCAAAAAGTAAAGCTATGTTATTTTCAACAACCTACCCACAATCTTCGCTTCACTCAGAGCATCAAGTTTTAACAAATAGATGGTTAGAGTGTTGTCAAGTTTTGTCATTCATTGTACATGCCTACTTTCCTATTAATGGATGTGGTGTGGGCACTGAGAAATCCACCCCACTCTTCATTCTAAAGTAAAAAATGCAGGATAAATATCAAATAAATCTTACTTTATATAAATAAAAATAAAGCTTAGAAATTAGCTGAAAAATCTGTTGAGCATATAGTGCTTGCCTATTCATCATACATTGTTCAAGGATATACTAACCACTTAACTTCCTCTCCCTTAAAGTGTAATTTTACAATCATTAGATACTGAACACTATTCCATATCTCAATCAATAAAAACAGACTACGGAGGAAAATTCCCTCAAACCGCTTATCACTTAATCAAAATTGCCAAGTCTTGAGGAAAATAACAGCTTCTTCCCTTGGGGTGTAAAAACTGATGGCTTTGTACTGTGAGCTCCAAAAGCAACAAAACCAAAATCCCTGGAGGTCGGCTGGCCGATTTTTCCTTAGTGGCAGTTCTAACAGGAGCCTTCATAACACAAACTTCGCAGTTCCCAAAGTAGGTAAGAACATTACTTAAATTGGAAGATGGGGGCGGAGCAGGAGCGGTGGTGAGGGTAGTTTTTCAAACGCTGGTTACGCTGGTTACACAGGAACGTACTACTCCATGCCTCAGAAACTCGGGCCTGTCCATCTCTGCCTTTCTACGGCTAGTTCTCTGTGACTGCGGATCAAAATGTAGATCCAGCTAGCGCGGGGCTCCTAAATGGCTCTGATGAATGCACACTGGTTTTGGTGTTTTGCCGGCAGACCAGCAACAAGGCTTGGCTAGCCCAGGCCTGCTCCTAGAGCAAGACTGGCTCTGAGGGTCAGAAGATGCCTGCGCCCAGGGAGACCTGCTGCCTCCCCAGCACGCCCCCTTCAGTCCTCAGCAAGCGCAAAAATCCCAAGCCTCATTCTGGGCTCAAGTGCTCAAACTCTCCATTCAGAAGTCTGGACCACTCACCATTCCGGACAGAGCCGCCCCCCAATGTTAAATGAGGGATACAGGCGAGAAGCCCCCAGTCTTGGGGTGGGGCCCGCTTCCGCTACGGGCCAGTCCCCAGTTCTGCGCTCCAGGTTTGGGAACACACAGCATCATCCTAGAGAGAGCCAGCCTGGCTGTTCACAGAATCCTTTCAGTTGGCCACTAACGCGGCAGCCACGTCCCGAGCCCGCGCCCAGAGCCGCGGCTAACAAAGCAGCAGCCACAACCCCGGGCTGTAGAGGCAGAGCTGCGGGCCCACGACACCAGCATGCCCGGAACACGCGCCTACTGTGTGCCGGCCACCGCGCCGCGACCAGAGAGTCTCCCAAGTTACGTACAAACTTTCTTCCAATGGCCAAAGCGGGGTGAATTCTACTAAAGAGAGGAGGATGGGGTTGAGGAGGGGCGAGGGTGCAGCGCCCAGGCTGGGCTCGGGATGGATGGACCCCTCTTCCCCGCGCCGGCTGCCAGGAATGAGATCATCCCCACCCCCATTTCTGCCAGCCTCGCTTTCTCTGCCCTCCCACACCAGGTCTGACCCCTTTACGAGAGGGGCTGTGAGTAAGAGAAGAATGGGCTTGGAAAAATTGGACGAGCGGGAGAGATCATCTGTGGCAGCAAAGCATCCCCAGTCCCGACCGTGTTATGACGCAAAATTCCCATCTGGAGCTCAGCTTTCAGCAGTGCGTGCTCAGATCAGGCAAGGGGAAGGAGGAGGTTCTGCGAGGGGACCCTCCGCGGGGTGGAAACTCTGCATTTACAAGTTGCTTTGCCGCCCCTCCACCCCGCCCTCTGCTCCGTTTCTGAAACCCTCCCAGCCCCTGCTCTCTGGCCACCTCGCACCTTCCACTCCCTTTAAGTCATCCTTTTCTACCAGTCAAGGGGGCGATTCCCCGAGCCTACCTCTGGTCTGAGGGCCGCGCCCCGCTGCTTGCTAATCCCCGTCTGGTGCAGCCTCTAAGGGCTGCAGCACCCGGCAGGTACCGGCACTATATACCGCTCTGTGACTCAGTGAGTCTCAGTAAAGCTTTTGCCTGCGGTCCTTCAAAATAAGAGTCCCAGCTCCCAACTGGCGTGGCCAGCAGGAGCCCAAGAAAAGGAGGCGTGGCTCGGCCTGGGGCAGCAGCCCCCAGGTTAGAGCACGCTTCCCCGCCCCCTCCTCCTAACCAAGCCCCTTCATTTGCATCCATCTGGTGGCTGGCCCGCTTCTGGGCAGCTAAGAGATAAATAGGGCTTTCCCGGAACTTTAAAGAATTGATAACGGGAAAGCATTTAACTTTCAACTTTTTCTTCCTAGGCCAATAAAGATGTTGGCGGCATGTTAGGATGATCTGTGGTTGTGATTTTCCTCTGTAGACTAAAAAGTAGTGTCCAATAGATCTGACTCCAGGGCAAAGGAATGAACGCTGCCGGTGGAGCGGAAGCGGCCCTGACAGAATGACGCTGCGGTGCGGAGGGGTACAGTGGGGTGCGAGATGTCCTGCTCCTATGGGCTGCTCACATTTAACTTGGGTGCTGAGAATCTGCGGGCATCACGCAGAATGACTGTACAGTATTTAAATGGAAAAGTATAAATAATCATGTGGTCCACTTCTTTAAGAAAAAGGATAATTTCTAGATTCCTATTAATTAATTTACTCTGATCTGTGTACCAATGAGTAATTAAATTCAGGAGACCTTAGGGTAAGAGATGTAACATTCTGATTTAGCAAAGTCTTAGGAACACTTGTTTTGAGCTATTACATGGGCATTTCTATTGAAGTGTTTTAAAGGAAGAAATGGACTCATTGATTCCAAAGTTAGTTTCCTCCGTAAAATTAGCAAATTATGTGAGTTTAACTCTAAATTCATGTCAGCAACTTTCTACCGTTCACCAATTCAATTAAGGACAGCCCTTGCTCTATGCATAATCCTCCAGTGGCTGGGTTAGTACAGTGTATCACAGTTAATTCTGCCCTGTTTCTTCAATCTGTTTTTTGATCATTGGGACCAAATTTCTTTTGCACACAATAAACTGTCAATAAAATGAATGAAGGAATGCTAACATTTATTGAACATCTATCATTGTGCCAGGCCCTATCTGTCACTAAGTAATGCCAATAGATGCCACCTAGATTTGAATAGCAAGACCATGTCTAAATGGTCTAGTAATTTTATCCCTACTTTCATCATTAATATAAAAAATACAAGGTTTCTATGTTCACAGTCTGAGCCAGATATTCTACTTCCTTTCTGAAATAGCTTTATTGATTTTTAGCTTAAAAATTGTCTGTAAAAAATTCAAACAATCCCAAAGTTGGTGTCTCTCTGTAATTCTACCCTCAGAGGTAAACAAACATTCTTAACAGCCTAGAGTCTACTCTTCTAGACTTTTGAATGTGGACTTAAACACATATTTAAAACATAGATTAGATTATCATTTACATATGATTCTGTAACCTACTTTGTTTTTAAACTACAATATATAGTAGTCATCTTTCCAAGCATAATACAAGACATTATCTTTTCATTTTTTGAGACAGTGATAGCTAAGAAATAAATAAATAAAACTCAGAGCTTCACTTTTTAACTTTGCCTACCTTTAAATTTTTGGTTGGCTCATCTCCGTGTCCAATAACCATTTGGGCAGAAAGGCATCACTTGATGCACCATAGGATTTTCTCGCAGGCTGCCGTGTGACACTGAAGAAGGAGTTTGGAAATGAGAGGCAGGACTTGGTGGTCTGTGCCATTAACTGTGGAACTCTGGAGTGCTCTTATTTCCACAACAATGTGAATAATTTGATGAATTTTAAAGTTACTGTTCTTAAATTTTGTGATTTAATGATTTAAGAGTCCACTCTCAACACAAGAACAGAAAGAATAAAAGAGATAAGCATATGTTACAACTTCAAATGTTTACGTACTATCAACTGGGAGAGTTGATGAACTGCCAGAAAAACATACCTGATTCCTTTACTCTCACGAAGTAGCAAAAGAAGGATGACCCTTTAGATCTGCCATCTCTGCCTTATTCTTAAGAAACTGCACAGAAAATAATATCATCTGGACCAGTTTCCATTTCTCAAAGCTCAGATCCAGGAGGACTTAAGGAACTGGTACAAAACACTAAATCTTTTAATGCTTTCAACTCTTAAAATTTTTATGCATGAGGCGTGAGAGGCATGGATACATCTTAGCTATCAGTTTGGCAAGTCCCAGAATTGTGAAAACTATTATCAGTAGAAGCACTGACAGGAATTTCTGCCAAGCTTGAAAAAGAACACTCCATCCTCTTGTGCACTCTGCAGATTCTGATCAACAACCTTTTCTTTAGATTGCTCTTTCTTCATGCTCCCTTAGCTAAAACTTAGAGTTCTGTGGTCTTAAGGTAAGATGAAAGGGATGGTGAACAAACACACAATAAACCTTTATTTCACCAGAGTCTACACTCATGGGACTCCCTCTGGCCTTGCTGGAAGCATTTGGCAAAGGGTCTGCTTTAAGAAGTCCACCTCTAGCTTCACCTTTAGCATGCTTTGGCTCATAGACCTCTAGTTGTAAATGTGCAAATTTAATTTGAGAAGAAGTAATTTGCTCAATTTTCTAATTGTTTGGTAAGGGGCATGCAATAGGTAAAGGTAATTCTTCAGATGATTCCTTTATTCTCCTTTTCATATTCTCTCTCACAAATGAAAAGAGTGAAATATAGGTGATTGAACATTAAAACAACGAAGACAACTAAAAACAAATGGCATTCACTGAACAAACACAGATAGATATATACATACAACTATACAGATACAACTGTTAGTAGGTACTAAACAACACCTATTTCTAAAATGCTCACCACAGGTAATAATATTTTATAAGGTGAATAGTATTAGCAAATCAAACAATCTGTTCTCACCAAGTGTCCATTAGAAAAGCTACCACCACAAATATACACTGCCCAAACATCCTTTCCTAAGATGTAAACTAAAGCCAAAATCTATATTTTCACTCCTTTTATTTACACGTAGCAGTAAAAGGCATTTTGCTTAAAATAATATTTTAATGAAAATTACCAAAAATTTGAGATTTTCTTAGAAGATCTTGGCTTTTGTTTTAGCACATTCTCTATCAGGTTTTGCTGCGTATTCCTTCAGTGTGATCTATGACACATATAACATGTCCTGATATCAATTCAGCATAAGGGTCTATTTCTATTCACTTCTGATGCTTTGATAGTATTTTTAGAAACTTACTGATTTAGCTCTTGCTGTATTTTTAAAAGGTACAAAACCTTGGTTGAATGGTCTAGATGTTACTTTTGCAAGGGCTCCCAAACACATTCAACAAACAAGAACAAGTCTAGAAACACAGTAGAATAATTACAGATTTTACCTGATATTGGATCCAACTAATATTATTTTGGGGGAAAATGTCTGTGTGAGTAGAATGCTTAAGATCAGCTATTATTCTCTTCATTTTTTTTTTTTTTTGAATCAGCACCTTTTAAAAACCTTGGACCACTACAAGTTTGACTTTTTGTAATTAATTGCAGCGTTTTATATGAAACATCTGTTTCTATAGCAATAGTCACCAAATTACCATAACAAAAATGAAAAGCATTTAAAAGTAAAAATGTGAGTCTTCTCAAGAGGCTAAGCCTGTGCATTATTTGATTATGAATACAGACTATTAGGAAGAAGGGACAGGGCAAACCCCCAAGAACAATTTATACTTTCAACATAAAAACAAATTAATGTATTCCATTGGCCTAGATAATTTTCCGGCTCTTTGGTTTATACATAACTTTTTATTAAGAGAAGGGAGGAAGGATAAGGGAAAAAGAAAATGGGACCGTTTGTACTTGTGTAAATGTGACTAGAACTCGGAGGACATAAAATACAATGTAGAAGAAATATGACAACCAGAAGGTCTGCATTTGTGAAATGTAAAGGAGATCATGAAATTATAAACAAAAGAACAGACCGAGTTTGTGAGAGCAAAGTCAGCCCTAAACCTCCAAAGCAACTCCAGAGGAATCACAGAACCAGAGTTAGCAAGCACTTGAAGAGATCAGCCAGAGGAAGAGTGTCCTGCAAAGGGCCTGGGCTTTGAAGCCAGCCAGACAGGTCGATCAAAGGCCGTTTCCATGACCTTAAACTCACAGAGCTTTTGTTTTCACATCTGTAAAATGGAGGTAAAGGAATTTACCTTGGACTGCTGTTGAGAAGATTAAAGTGAGAGGCTGCCTGCCTCTGTAGCACCTGACACATGTTTGGTATATAGCAGGTGGGGTTGGTTTTCTTCCTCTTTTAATGAGTATGTTTATATACTTATGGTAGCTCAGGATTTTTTTTTTTTAAAACAAAATACAGTAGTTAGAAATAGTGTAAAGAATATCCATCTGAATTTTACTCCGTACTGACACTGTGCCCGTCACTTCACATACATTCTCCCATTTTATCTCACACTACAAGCTGTGGGAAATAAGGATGTTACCATCATGACCCCTTTGTGGATGGAGATACCCCTAGAGAGGTGAGGTGATCCACCCAAGGACATAGAGGTGGTTAAGTTGGGGGGGGGGCAATAACACAAATTGTTATCTCCAGAACCTAAACTCCAGGGATTATATATTTGGAATGAAAAATACATATTTATGGAAAGTCCATTAACAAGCTCAGGATACTAAGGTCTACATTAGTAAATCAGTAATTTATTATTGCAAAGTTTTAGTGTGCACAAAAATGTCTGTTTGACCTGAAATAGTTAAGGCAGCTTCTAAGTATGTCTTGCTTCACAGAAGAATCTCATTATTGAATATCCTTTCCCAAATGAGTTATGCTGGCTCTGATGGAATCACCCACAGGTTCCATGTGGATAACTGAGAAGTCAGAGCTATAAGTAGGAATTTTTCTTTTTAAGTGACTCTCCTGAGTAAAGAGTAAAATACTGTCATCAGCTGGCTGGCTAGTTATATTTATCCTGCATAAGAAAAACCTTAAGCTGTGTCTTATAAATGTAGTGACTGATAATAGACAAATATGATATAATCATTTTAGGACTAGACATCTTCACATTTTATATTGTTCCCAATGGCAATTTATGAAGTTATGGGTGAGATGATGCATAACTTCCTCAGCTGATTCTCTTAATACTACTATCTCTGGTGATACCACAACAAGGAATTTTGTGTTGCACTTCATACAGATTCATGGGGATGCTTCGAAAACACACAGATCAGCATCATTCTGTTGGTGCTCCAAGAAATACAGGATGTAAAGCTGCCTTGGCTATAGAGCTGCTACAGGTGTTGCAGTGCCTTTCTCAGAAACATGATTTAAATGCAAAGGAAACCATGGACTCCAAAAGGATACAGATAGGGGACCGCATTAACAGAAAGGAGGGAATCAGGCCAAATTTCCCTAACTCTGGAACCTTTTCTCTATTAAACCTTTCACATCCTAAACCTCTGCTTCAAATTAAGGAAATTATGTTATCTAAAGTACTCATTTTTTTTTTATTAGGGAAATCACAGATTTGCTTGGGTGCTGCAGTTAAGGTTTCCTAGCAAGATACCCAACTACTAAGAGAACTGTTGAGATTATTTTATAGTAAATATCTTTGACATAATAAAATGTGCAAACCTAGACTCTGCTATAAAAGGGAATAAAAAGAGAGAATAAGGGAAAGTCAAATATTCCAATTAAATTTTCTTTAAAAACAGAAATTTAATAAATGCATTTTACATTGAAAAATTCCCCAAATAGAGATCCTAGGACCCATAAGAGGAAATATTTGGTAACAGTAGTTAAAGAAGTTAAAACAATTTACTTAATAATATTGATATTGCCAGTTATGGGCTCATTGAATATTTACTGTCGCCACTGATACAACAAAGTACTAGATTTCAAGAGAAAAAAAATGAAGATGTTTACCTGATTCCATTAGATGTAAAAATAGTCCCATGGTTCCAAAGAATTGAGGTTATTCTTATATCAATATGTCGTATTTGTCTCTTTGTTTTTAATAACCTTAGAAAGAGTTAACTAATTTTGAGGGAATTTGGTCACATTGTGGGGTATCAAGAGACTCTTCAAATTGAACTTTAGTTCAATCTATTATATTCAAAGAAACTAGTGGCTTATAAATATTTTCAAATGACTATGTCTTTTATAATATGTAATGAATTTTAATGAATTATGACACATGGATAGAGTTCAAAAGGAGAAGGCTGCATTGAGGGAAATCAGGGTTTCGAGCACCGGTATTAAAAATGTCAATTCTGGGCAAAGTTGACAATATTCAGAAAATAAAAATTTCAATGCAAGAGGAAAAGAAAGACAGTAACCATAAATAGACCAAATTTGGTCCTGCCTCCTTAAAAACTAAGCTCTCCACAAATCATTATACCAATTTTTTTAAAGGCGCATTAATTAATTTATTAGTAATGGGTATCTACACGTTTCAGCTCAGTGTTGTATTTAGTTCATTAGCTTATAGGTAGTAACATTCTTGTTCCATCTTCATTTGTGGGTGGCACAAGTAGAAGCCTGACATAACTTTGGTGTCATTGTTCCCTTGTTTGTTTGTCTACAGTATGACACTTAGCAAAACTCTGTGTCCCAGCAATGGATAAACTGGTCTGACAAATAATATCCTCTCCAACTGACTCCATTTTAGAGAACAAAGGCACAGTCTTTTGGTATCACCAAGGAAATAATTTTGAATTCAGTCACCTGCCTCAAGGTCGTCATGCTATGGCCAAAGGACCTACTTGAGAAGCCCTACAGAGCACTAGTTTTTAAAATGTAATTTCTGAGCAAAATGGTGTCACTTCAGGAGAAAGGGATTGCCTACTCATTGCTCAGGAGAAACACCAAGAAAAACATAAGTTAAAGAGGGCTAGCAATGTTCTCATTACAATGACGGTAAAAAGGGATGAGTCCAGTTGTTGCTTATGAAGTGTCTTTTCCTGTAATCTTAGGCAAGGCCCATTTATACATTAGGCACAGTGACTAGGGCCCACAACACTTTCAGCAACCAATAGCAATTTTTAATTTTAAATATTTTTAAGCTGAGAAGGAAGAAAAATGAAGACAAATGAATATTATAATGATGACTGTATTATAATGAAACTGGCCTGGATTTTGTTAATCTTTTAACAATGTAGTTAGTTATTTCTATTTTTTTTTAATAGAGAAAGGGACCCACAAAGACAAAAGTGCCTGGGGCCCATAAAGTCCTAACACAGCCCTAATCTCAGGTAGCTGATGTTTGTCTGAACCTTTGATACTTTGTTTTCATTAGATATAAAGACCAGGTCTACCACTTAATCTCTACTCACAGTTGTTTTCTGTGTCACCCTAAATCCATAAGTGTCACAAATTTTACAAAAAGAAAACATGATCTCGTACTGTCAAACTCCTTATAATCTACGCAAGAAGACAAAATCAGCTGTTCACAACAGATGCTTTGCAGTTGTTCGTTCATTTGGACGCTTCTTTTACGAGTTAATTACAACTCCTTTGTGAACTGTACATCTGGGAAAATAAAACTGCCCACTGAAAATGAATTACTGGCGTGTAGGTGAAGCACAATAGTTAATTCATTTGGATACCCTTAAAAGGCTTCACGAAAAGCCCTGAAGCACCTGGAAGTTCAGTTTCTTCATGTCTGAAGAATGAGTTAATGCCAGGTCAAAGGCTGCAACATGAGAATATGCAATTGCAATTTAGCATGCAGCTCTTGAGCTACCCACTCTCTCTTTTAGATAGTCACTGTCCCCTGAGCCTCTAATGATCCCGGTGTCATTCAACTTCATCTGCTAAATGCTCTATTTTTCCTTTTTAAAATTCCTAAAGTCCTTTTTCAACTTGTTCATGGGGAGAACACTTTTGCTACCAAAGAAACACCTTTATTTGGTAAAACAATTCCTAAGCTTTGTTAATTGTTATCACATACCTATTTCACACTGATTTTTTTCCAGACATATTAAGTGTGATTGACAAAAACTGTATATATTTGAGGTGTACAATGTGGTGTTTGGATGTAAGTATACTTTGTGTAATTATTACTACAACCAAGCTAATTAACATATCCATTACTTCGTATAGTTACCGTGTGTGTGTCTGTGTAGTGAGAACACTGAAGATACACTCTTAGCAAAGTTCAAGTGTACCAGACTTTAAAAATAACAAAGGTCTCATGAAGTCCTCGGTCCTCTTGGGAACGAGGTTTTTAGGCAAAGGTCCCTTACTCTCACAGTCTTCTCATCTGTTCAGCGGAGGCCTTGGATGCTTGATTACTGTGGTTCTCTTCAGCTGTATGGTTCTGGGATCGGAACCAAGGTCACCCACCCTGCCCTGGGTGCAGGACTTCAATAGCAACTCTTCAAATGGGTGTTGGACTATTACACAGAACAATGGTCTTCAATAAGAATCCATTGAGAAGTGAGAAAAAATACTGAACCTCTCTTTATATTTATCTTACCCTTTCATTTTTTCTATATATATATACACATATATATACATGTATTTTACATATACATATATGTATATATATATATACACAAAATATTCGTATATATACTCACATATACGTGTGTGTATACATATATATACACACAAAATATTTTACTAGAGGAGTATGTGACTAAAAAAACTTAGTATCCCATAAATTTTAAGGTACAAATACATAATCAACTCAATTTACCAGATGAAGTCTGGCCAAGGGGTCTACTTTAGGACTTCCATTTCTATCTTACCCTTTAGTACTATTTGGCTCATAGATATATAGCTTCAAGTATACAAATTTAATTTGAGATAAAGAAATCTGGTCTATTTCCCACTAGTTTGGGGAAGGGGGTAAAAAAAAGAAGGTAATTCATATGGAGATTCAACTTAGTACCCCCAGACAGCTGAGGACTTGAGAAAGCCATAGTAGAGGCAGAGAGCCTGTCCCACCTGGACTCCCACCCCTCATCTGTAAGTTACGGAGTTGATTCTTATGGATATAGCTTCATTTTTGCTACGTTTACAACCTAGATGTTGTGGGCAAGCAGAGCATTGGACCTGCCGAATCTTTTTTCCTATTGATGTAGCAGAACCCATAATCAAAGAAAATACAAACACATTCATTACTCAGCAATTTTAACTGAGATCCTCACAATACGTTAAAAATAATAACATTAGATTCCTTCATAGGTATTGTGTATAATATTTCAAAATGTATGTCTGCCCCCATTTTTTTTTTTAGTCAGGGATATAAACTAAATTGATACATATTCACCTTAGATATGTATATGCAGCCATTAAAAATTGTGTTTTCAAAGAATTTTTGATGGCATGAGGAAAATCCAATGGTGAAAACTCTAAATGCAAAACTGTTTAAATGCTTTGATCTCAATATTTTTTTTATTTGCTTGCTCAATTTACTTTCCTCTGGCTCTACACCTAGCCACTGACCTGACTACTGACTGCATTCCCTATGCCGTGCTCTCCATCCCTGTGATTCTTTATCAACTACTAATTTATACTTCTTTAACCCTTCACCCCATTCTCCCAGCCCCCTATCCTCACCCTCCCCAACTGTCCTCTATATTTGTGCGTTTTTGATTCGTTTGTTCTTTTTGTTCCTTAGATTCTACATATAAGTGAAATCATATGGTATTTATCTTTCTGACTTATTTTGTTCAGCATACTAACCTCTAGGTCGTTGCAAATGGTAGGATTTCATTTTTCTTTTTATGGCTGAGCAACATTCCATTGCACATATGAACCATAACTTCTTTATCCAGTCATCTGTTGATGGGTATTTAGGTTGCTTCCTTATCTTGGCTATTGTAAATAGTGCTGCCATGAACACAGTGGTGCATAGATTTTTATGAATTATTGTTTTGGTTTTCTTTGGATCAGTACTCAGAAGTATAATTGCTGGGTCAAAAGGTAGATCCATTTTTAATTTTTTGAGGAACGTCCAGACTGTTTTCCATAGTGGCTGTACCAATATGCAGTCCTACTAACAGTGCACAAGGGTTCTCTTTTCTCCACATCTTCGCCAAAACTTGGTCTTTGATTTATTGATAGCTGTTCTGACAGGTGTGAAGTGATATCTCATTGTGGTTTTAATTTAGATTTCTCTGATGATCAGTGACCTTGAGCATCTTTTCATATCTTTACTGTATCTGCCCCGATTGTTATTTGTGTAGGCAATTTTTGGAGCTGTCTCTGTAATTATTGTTCTAATATTCAAACTGACAAATTACCACTTGGATACCTGGCTTGGATATCTTGAAGACCATCTTTTTTTTTTTTCCCTCAGTTAAAGTGAAAGTTTTTTCTCTGACCTTTGGAAATTTTCAAAAGAACTGTCATGTATTTGTGATACTTTAAGGCATCCTCAAAAGCTTTCACTGTACATCTATGAAGTAATACAATTTCATATTTAAGAGCACATGCTTTGGGTACCAAACCCAATTTTGTCACTATGCTGGGTATATATTTTGGGGAAACTTATTTCATCCCTTTGTGCCTCAGTTTTCTCCTGTGTAAAATGGAAACAATAAAACTGCACATCTCATCAGGTTGCTGTGAGGATTAAATGAGATGCTGCAAATGATGTGGCACAGTGTGCATGGTATTGCTGCCAATACGTTTAGCAATTTCTATTGTTATTGAAAAACATGGCCCCATGGTGCCATCAAGGAGTTTATATTCTAAATAAGTAAATCAGATGAAGTAAAATGTTAAGGTATCACCTTGACTAAATAAATCAACAATATGGATTAAAGCTCTTTGAACTCTTAGTCTATCAAAATGAAAATGAAGGAAGTGCTGTTTAAACTCACTACAGGAGAGGAGCCAGAAGAGGAGGACAATGAATAGATTCTTGATAGAAAAACATCCATTAGGGACTTAAATACTATATATTCAGCAAAGGGGTTGGTTGGCTCTACCATTAACTCACTGTGAGATCCTGCACAATTCACTTCGAGTCCTGTGTCTCAATTTTAAATCTGCAGGACAGGGGGTTGAATGCGATTGCATCTAACATCTATAATTATTAAACAGTTATTATTAATCACCATAGAAAATTCCTTTAAGATATATGTCTTTGCTTCTCTTTTTGACAACTGGGTATGTAAAAAATTTGTGCGTTGTCCTAAATCTCAATTAACTTTTCCCTGGAAATAGAATAATTCAAATGAGCTGTTTTATGCAAAGTGCCTTCTAAGTACTTGGAAGTCTTTACAATCACGGTCTGTAGCAGAGGGGTCATCAAGACTGAAGCACTGAAAGAGTAAGTGAACTGCTTTCGCTGAGGGCAGAGGTTGACATCCTGACATCTGGACGTCAAGGTTTGGGACCAGGTGCTGTGGCACCGCTGTGAAGCTGAATCCTGGACAGACCCTGCCAGCCTCTGCTTTCCTCACATTCATCAGAGCTGTCCTGGAGAGCGCACACAGAAACAGTCCAGGAACCTCTGCAATTACATTTTGTTTTTCTCAGAGAACTCCAGCTTGCTCTGCTATTATGCAGATAATTGACAGATCAAATCAGTAAAGCAATAAAGCAGTTCTCTAACTCACAAAGTCTGTTCTGATATAATTAACTATGCAAACAGAACTTTGTGACTTACATTTGTTGTCTAGGTAAATTCTAAAGCCACAGTTCTTTCTTACTGTAGACACTGCCTTAGTTTTTTCATGTCTCTCTAAAAAGGTGTTTATTACAAAAAACATATGAATAATAACAGCAACAAAAATGTATCCATATTCATAATAAGTATTGTTTTCTCTGTGTTCTTTCCCAGTCTTCAAAACATAGCTATATAAATAGTGTGTGACTTTATAAGCTAACTTCTCGGCATCATTATATTATTTTTTGAGCTGTGTGATCAATAAGTTTATTATCTTTACATGAAAATCGATCATTATATATTTATCACTGTTTTTGCCTTCATAGTCCTAATCATTACTAGTATTAATGGCTGCATAATATTCCATTAATTGGAACAAGAGAATTAACATTCTGTGTTGACTTCTAGATGTCTTTCTTTTGAAGCTGTACAAAATACTACAGCGAACATGTTCAGGTTTATACAATTTTTTCCTGCTTTCTTTAAATTATTTCCTTGGGGTCAAATACTGTTTGTATAACTCTTGACTCTTATTGCTAAATTACTTTCTTAAAAAAATTTCAGCTCTTTGTTAGTGATGATGCACATTTTCTTAGAGGGTTGACATCTTCCTGAACAGGGTGATAAAGGTGGCTTATTAAAGAGGGTTGATATCTAAATTTAAGGGGATGGTTATTTTTGAAAACAGAATGTACTGCATTCTGAGATTATCTTCAATGTAGCACTCAACCTTTGTGCACTGTGAGTGCTCACCCCCCCCCTTTTTTTTTGCCCTCCAGTCAGCTCTCTACTCAAACTCTGGTAGTTTCTGATTCAAACACAGGCTGTCCAATTGTGTATCTGAGGTGGGATCAAAAGGGTAGGTCCATTCATTTGCCTTCCTTAAAGCTGCCAACAATTTAAAGTTATCAAGGATTTAAAACATTCTGACCCAGGCTGAATGCCTTATATCAGGGGTCCTGAACCCCCACCCAGGCCAGGCACTGGTACCAGTCCTTGGCCTTTCAGGAGCCGGGCCGCCTGGCAGGAGGTGAGCAGCTGGAGAGCGAACGAAGCTTCATCTGTATTTGCAGCCACTCCCCAGCACTAGCATCACCACCTCAGCTCCACCTCAGATCATCCACCAGGCACTAGGTTCTCATAGGAGCACCAGTCCCTGGTGCCAAAAAGGTTGGGAACCGCTGCTCTGTATTTATTTCTAGCTGTAAACATAAATAACTCCTGGTTAATAGTAATAATTTCTGTATGTTGGTTTTGTGGCACAAAAAGTTGTTTTTAACTATGTTTAGGAATATCCTGAAATTCTTCTTCCAAACCTCTGTTCTCCTTTACCCACACTACAAAAAAAGTGTCAAAATAAAATCAATGCTAATTCATATTATTAGTAACAAATATTATTTACCATTTTGGAGCACTGGAGAGATAAGATTGAGATTAAAATAGGCATGGATAATTTAGCTGCATAATTTGCCCCTTTGACATTTTCAGTAACTATCAATATGTTTAAATTACAGAACATGTTTCGTGGACATTTAATTAATTTGTTGACAGGTAAGCTTTTCCTCAAAGGATACAATTATAACTCAGTGTTCAGAGAATGTTTGAAAATGGTATTCACGATATTTTTGTGGCTTCTTGGAAACTTTCATCATCTTTCACACTAAAAGTTTCATAAATTATACATAAAAGGAATGGTGCGGTGCTTCTAATGTACAACTTGAATTTTTCCATGTTTAACAAGAGAATGCTTATTATTTCAGCTGCTCAAAGAGTTTCTAAACATCTCTTCAGACATGTCTACAAAAAGCCAACAGAAAGAGAGAGAGACACAGAAAGAGAGAGAGACAATTTGTATTTCTCACCCCTGCTTAAAGCCTTGGGATACTATTTTCCCTATAGATTTTGTGTAAGCAAGTGAAACAAAAATCCTTTGACATTTTTCTTTGCTTATTTTTCCTCTTCCAGATGGGCTCGAATCTCTGACACACTTCTATTCTGAAATCCTTCACGCCGACTTCCTTATTTGGTTGCTGGAACTGCTCTTTGTCTTGTTCAAACATTCTGCTAGGCTTGCAGGCTCCCTTCACCCCCACCCCTTGCCCACTGCTCCTCCTTACACACACACACACACACACACACACACACACACACACACACACACACACAGAGCAGCGCTGGTTCCAGCAGGTCACTCTGACTCAGCCTGCTCTGTTGTTCACTCGCCAATCACCCATCAGTTATGCCCATTTAAGGAGTACCTTTTGGAAATCATAAGGGAGCAGAGAGCTTTTAGCTGTTTGGAAAGCCTGCTCTGTTGCACACACTCCGAGTCACTGCAAAGCGTGCATTTCACACAATTGCCCTCCTCATATGGCAGAGTATATATTAAAAAAGGAAAAAAAACAAAAAAAACAAAAAACAAAACTCCAGGCTGCCTAATGTGTGGTTACATTATTCTTCAGTGTCCTGGCACTTAAATTTGGCTGATGGAATGGTGTTATGTTGTTTCCAACTTTCCCCAATTCATGGTACATGCCAAATACTACAATCTAGTATTTTAAGAAATATATAACATAGGCCCAAAAGGATATGCTGATGAGACAAAGAAAAGCTCTTGGTTCCTCAGTGAGAACACAGCCCTTTCCATAACTGCTGTTCATTTTGCTCCCTGGAGTTGAAAACTGCTAGGCATTTGAAGTACAGAAGGGATTTTTTTTTTCTGGTTTCTCTGCTCAGATGTATGTGGAGAAAGCACAGCTCTCTGCATTCCCTATTTAAGAAAGAAACCACGCTGGTCCCATCCAATAAAATAGAGCAGTGTTTCCTTACACATAAACAACTGAGAAATTCCTTGGGCAAGCTCATAGCCTTTTGATTCCTGGAACAAAGCGGATGGTGGTATTTATTATGTCAAATAAACACATCATCTACACTCAAAAGAGAAATCTGAAACAATAAGATGAACAAAGCATTTTTTCAAGGTTTTAATCCTCTTGCAATTAGCTCTTGTCTAACTTGACTGCGAAATTAAGAATGAGCTGTTTTCCCATAAGTACCCTTAGTGATTAAATAGCCACAGTTTGTTCCCAACGCTTGCTCTGAAACAGAATCAGAGCTTGTTTCCAAAGTAATATAAACATACAGGATATCCTATCATTTAATATTATTTCTCATTATCCACTGAAAATAGTCTATACACTCCTTTGTCCACTGTGCTTATTACCGAAGCCCTGTTATTTTTCAGGCATTAGACTAGAGGCTGCAACCAATCTTTGCAGTTACCACTCTGATCATTACAACGCACACACCAGATTCTACAGAAAGCACCTTTTCTCCCTTCCTCGTTACCACTTCAGTCAATTTTGCTTATTTGTGTTCACCATAATGACCAATGTGGAAACAGCATTCAGCTTACAGAATTCCCAAAGTGTATTGCCCTCTTTTATTTAGCATAGTTTCAGATTGGCTTGGATGAATTCTTGTTGGTAAAAGTCCTAAATCCTTCTTGGACACAGGCAGGGTATAAGTTATAAATATACTTTTAATCATTTCCATTGGTCGTAACCTCAAGGAATATGGATGTGCCTTATAACATGGCTTGTGAGTTCAAACTTGTTTAGGTTTTAAAGCACATGGATATCGTGACGCTATTATATTTAATTTTACCATAGGAACACCAAGCAATTCTGCTATAAGGATAGGATATGCTCGCAACGCAGAAGCACAGTCACAAGCACAAGCCCATGAAAAAGAAATCTCTGACAGCCTGTTTCTGTTTTTCAAATTAACATTTGCCTTTGCGCATTCATCTTGTTATTGAGAAGAAAAGTGGTAGCAGTCACTAAAAGATTAAAAACATTCATTGTTTTATGGGAGAAAAATTTTAAATTGAGAAAATTCTACACGACTTAGGAAGACATCCCTGTGCACTTTCAGCCCAGTGTTCTGGGTGACCGCTGGCATCAAGAAACCAGCTCTGGTCTGGGCTCGGAGGCCTGCGTCCTCCTGCCAGTTTTGCTGCAGAGCAGCTGGGTCACTTCTGAGTAAGTTATTTCACCCCTATGAATCTTACTTTCCACATCTCTAAAGTGTAGACATTATTTTATGTCAGAATACTCAATGTGGATAGGGTTCAACATTCCTCAAAAAAGAAACCTTGGCAGAAATTGTTGTATTTGCTTAATAGAGACCATATAAGCTATTACTTAATAAATTTCCATCTCTATTGCCCCTGTTTTGGGGGTAGGCAAATTTGGCACATAGGTTGAAGAATCTGAAATCTAAGTTCTAAGTAAAAAAATCAGGAACTATTAAAAAAAAATTTCAAATAATTTCCCTGAATCTAAACCTTTTAAAAGGGGAAATGTTATTGGTTCTTATATTTTGGGTTGGTGGTCTTCACAGTGGTGATTCCCAAATTCAGCTAGAAATTTAGGCTGACTTAGACACAAGCCTTCTCTTAGTGTTCTTGGGATCACATACTTCCTGAGACTAGTTTGGAAACCCTCAAAAATACTGCCAAAATTATTGACAGACTTTAAATATATTTTTTGTTGTTGCTTCATCCCACACTCTCCCTACTGAATCCAGAGTTGACTTTAGCTAGGTTTTTTCCTAGGTCCCATCCCTGAGATTCTCACTCCCAGGCTCAGGGACATCATGAAGTGAAGCTCAGATGTGGGGGAGGTTTCTGATGTTATTTGATCATAACAATAGCTTCTGAAAGCTGAAAGAATGATTTTGTGGCGTAGGGGAGTCAAAATATTATATATATCAAGTTTAATATTTGAAAGATATATGATTATGCTGTTGATGTTTTCATTCTGAGTAGACTGTAACTGTCTTGCTCTGAAGCAAGGAAGGATTCTCAGAACAAGTCTTTCTTTTATCTCCCCTGTGTGCCTAGGAAAGTGTTGGTAGCACGAAGTAGTTAGGAGAGCCCTAACTTGGAAGTGAGAAGACAAATTCTGTGATTCCAGTAAAATCAGTATTTTTTTTCCATCGCATTATTTTCTCTGTAATTTCCACAGGCTTGAATCTTTAGTTGAAATTATAATTATTTTGAGGAAAGAAAAAGCATCATTTGGATCTTCAAACATGAGGCAGGAAACAGATTCTAATTTCTTTTTTCAAAATGATTATCTTTTTTAATAGAAACCCACACCGTAGGAGCTCCAGTGACGATGAGCTGTCTGCACTAGCATTCCCGCTGTCTGTCTGCCTCTGGGGAGGTCCCTCACTGCTAGCCCAGCATCCTTTCTGACAGCCTGGCATTTGCTCTAGTAAGTGTCTGTGGGGTTGGGAATTGGCGCAGTTTTAGGCTTTCGTCTGATTTCCACACCCATGTTCATACTCTAGCTTTTGATGGGGAAAGAAGGAAAATGGTTGCCATATGCTTCCCCACATTTGTTTGAAATGCAAAAAGAAACACACACATATACTCTTCATTATATACCTTTAAGCAAATAAGTATAATTGAAAGCTGATTCCTCAAATTTGACTCTGAACCCTAAATACTCATCAAGGAGGCCTAATTGTGAATATAACATGCTCATAACATAATGTCTTCACATTAAACTACTATTAGAAAGAGCTGCAGAAATCTCCCCTGAAATGGAAAATCTTTGCAAACTAACAGGCAAAAGAGAGATTGTGACTTAAATTATTAACAGCAGTGTGGTGGAAATGTATTTTTCCTGACATCTGGCCATGACTCAGATCACCATCCTGAATGCTTCCTTGCTGAAATTTCTGCCAAACTCTGTTCCATAGATGCTGCCCCCCTTGTCTATCCATGCAAAATGGCTCTCTGTTTGACAGATTCTGTGATTAAACATAAGAGGCCCAAGGGAGACGTTTTTATGTATGCAGTACCCTGACAAATGAACTTAATTAAGTGAACTACCTTTGTGAAATGACAAGTTACAGCACATTAGTTAACAGTATTTATTAGAATGTTGTTACTGTTACTAGTATAAATATGTTTGAGATTATAAACTTTATAGGATGCATTGAAAGGCCCTGGAAATGTTTAATGCCTTCACTGTCCATCATGTATTCTTCCCCTCAGGGGAAACAATAAAAGTGATGAAATGCTTTTGAAATAAAAAAAAAGAAAAGAAAAGAAAAAAAGAAATGGCAAAGAGAGCAAGGATTCTTAGCAAGTTCTGGATACCCCTTATTAATGGTCTGTACTGACATATTTCTCAGGAGGTGAGATTTAGACAAAGAGTGTCAGGAGTAATCCTTGCTGGTGTCTTAACTGGTTTCAGGCCTCACGTTGAGGTTAGTTCTCTTTGAACGTAAGTCTAGTCTTTGTCTTACCAATCTAATAGTACAAGAAAAGTTTTATAATTTATTGACATGTATCTCATCTGTCATCATAACCACTCTCCTCTCATGATCTTCCCTTCCTTTTATTGAAGTACGCTTTTGCACTCTTTGATGTCCTACTTCTTACTTTCGGCCTTTCTGAGTTGTCTAATAAACGTCTCGAAACAGTTCTATAGCAATCACCTTTCTTAACTCATTCAACAGATCTGTAGATCAGGGTGCACCGTCGCCTTCCTCCAAATGTTCTACTTGGTTTTCATACTTACATTTCACAATCCTGACACTCAAAGCTGAACATATCCTTTTCCCTCTTGAAGGCTTAATATTCTAAATTTCTTGTTTCTCTTTGATTCTATAAATGTTTATAAATACCTATTGGTTAAAAAATACTTCCCTATCTACTGATGACAAAAGTGGATCAAGGTATTCATCTTCCCTTCCAAGTAGAAACACAGACATAGTTCAGCTCGGAAACAGATAAGTGCTGCTACCAAAGAGAAGGGAATGTGTGGAACCCAACACAGGTGTTACGGGAGCACTGGGAAAAGGCCGAGGAAGAAGATATGAATGGCAGCTGGAGAATATGTTTGGGGTGTTACATCACTTTTCATATTAGCTGAACCACAAATCCAGGCAATTCTGTCTCTTTTAGTTGCTCACATTTTTCTTTTTTGGCATAATGTTGTTGATTCCTTAAAATGTTGCTCTCCTATTCTCCTCAAGCCATCAAATCTCTTCCCATCTCTCAACACCTATTCTATCTAGGAGACAGATCTCCATCATCTGACCTGTGACCACGCAAGTTTCCTGTTCTCACCCTCTAACTGTGGAGAGGAAGTGCTTTCATTGCCCTGAGATACTATCCAAGCCCCAACTCGTGTCCAAAGCCCCCTGGCTTACCAATCTTCTCTAGGGCCCACACCCAACTCTCACACTTTGGCTTCCTTGAATTTTCAATCCTTAAATCTCCTCCTCTTATCAACGGGCTCCTTACAAATTTCTCTTAAACTAAGATCATCCTCTAATGACTTTTCTTGATCTGAGGCAACATTTTTTTCTCTTTCCTTTTATCACCAAATGTTTTAAAAATATAGGCTGTCTACTCATTATTTTCACATACTCCTTTTCTATTTTCTTCTCCATCTCTTAGTCTTGCTTCTTCCCCTTGTGTTGTACCCAAACTGGTCTGCAGAGGTCCTCACTGGTCACCAAAGCACCAAATCCAAGAGCACAGTCTTGGTGCCCTTCTGTTTCGTCTCTAGCCACCTGAAGAATGAGCCCAACCTTTCTCGGAGGCTGACCGCCACTGTTTGCCTGAAGCTCTGTGCTTCCAGTCCTCTTTTTCTACTTCTCTAACCACCCCTCATCACTTTGCTCCACTGACCTCACTTTTCCGTGTGTCTGATCCTTAAATACAGGCATTTCTCAAGTGTCTGCCTTCAGTCCTCCTCCCTTCTACTCTGCAAACTCCCACCGGGGTATTTCTCTCATTCCATGGCTTTCATCATTCTGTCTAGGTGGAAGACTAAAATACACCTTTAGTCTCAACCTCTCTTCTGAGTTCATTCTTCCAACCGCATTCCAGGTATGCCCACCGTGATGCTCAGCCGCACCTTGACCACAAGTCTAAAACGGAACTTTCATTCCCCCGATTCTGCTCCAAGTGCCTCAGTTCATTTCCCGTTACTTGTCATCTGTACTATTATAATCACCTCCTAACTTTTCTCTCTAATACATCTTCTACGGAGCTAGTTTCCTAAAATACAAATCATATTTTCGAACTTTTGTTTTGCACAATAGGGCTGGCCATGTATCTCGATCCTTCACTAAAAACAAAAAAAAAAAAGCATGATAAATTATAAAAATAATTTTCTTCAAACACTGAAACACTGTGAAGTAAGGATTCTTAAGGGGAAATTTAAATAAAGGTGGGAACATTGAGTGGTAAGCAGGGCATTTACTGCTGTTTTACCCTGAGGGAATTTTCCAGAAGCTAGAGAATGAGTTTTTGTTTTCATGGCCTCATGACATCAAGAGACTGAAGAAAGAACTTCACCTTAGGATGGCCTAAGGTGAGGAGCCTGAAGATCATGGACCCTTGCCCATAAAGTCGAAGACCCTCACCAAAAGGCCCTCGCTGTGAGGGCAAATCAGAAGTTAAAGCTGCCCAGCCATGGATCTCTGACCAGAGCGTTATAAAATAGGACGTGACCCTGGTAGTCAGAAAATCAGAGGGAAAAAAACAGTCTGGAGAAGCTAATCCTACAAGTGACTCTTTCTGTATATTTACTACTCAGACTGCCATTACCAGGATGATTAAACAAACAAACAACAAACAAACAAACAAACAACCCTCAGGCCTTACATAGTTTTAAACAGTTCCAGGCTGGTGATTTCTTTAGCTACCTGCCTGGCAGAATAAATTTTCCCTGGAAGAACTCACCTTCATCACAGGCCTCCAGGAATACTCACAATTTGCCAAGAAATACCAGTGGCTGACGGTAAAATAATAATAATAAAAATAAATAAAATTCCGAACAATGCATGGAAATAAGGTACCATGAGCAAGAACCAGCAAGAATAATAGGAGAAACAGACCTACAAACATTCCTAATATTGGATTTGATATATAGCATATAAAAATAATATGTATAAGAAATGAGACAAATTTTTTTCTCACTCCAAATCCCTTAAGTTGTTTCTCATTGCAAATACTTAAAATCCTCAGTCTATTTATGTTAAACTTATCTGGATGTGCTTCCTCTTATGCACCTACTCAATTTTCAACACATAGCTCAAAAGCCTACCTTTTCCACAAAGTCTAAGAACTTTTTAGAAGGAATTAATAAGTTTTCTCTTATATTCTCATGGGCTTATTGCAGTATATAGTACTCACATTACCAACATGGTCTGTTTTTCTCACTGGACTGTAAACTCTTAAAAATCTAAAGATCTCTTAAAAAATCTGTTTTTTAAGATCTCTTAAAAAACCTTGCACAGTACTTTCTACACAATTAGAAATCAACATGTATTGGTTGAATTAAGTTCAATGAAATATCATTCACATTGCTAAACAGTCTCTCACAGTTCTCAAATTCTTGCAGCACAAAGCAAAATTTTGGTATTCACGGCTTTTTACTGACCCCCAAATTTCTGTATAAAACCTTCAGTCTTGTCAATCTCCTCACCACCCCTTGTCAATTCCTGCTCATTTTTTAACTACTAACTTTTACTTGCATTGTTTTCCCCTCTTGTTAAGCTCCTCTTCCCTCGGCTTACTGAAACTGTCTGACTTATGATATTTCTGGACCGCACCATGCTGACGTTAGGCACTATGGCGTATGTGCCTTGATTTCCAGTGCCCAGCGTAGCTCCAGGCCTGTGGTCAGCACTCACTATGCGTTTGTTGAAAGGATAAAACTATGTATGTATATGTGTGTGTCCATACACACACAGATCTTGTTAGCTCATTTAAGCTGTAAGTTTCAGGAAAATAACAAATATCTTACTATTTTTTTATTCATAAAATCTAACTGCTACTTGATAAAAATTATCCCTGTTAAAGGATTAGTTCTCCTAGTCCAGGGCAACCAGTCACATTAAATTTTTACTTAATAGGAGCAAACAATAACTGAATAGCAGTCTGATTTTGTATTTAAAAATGACAAGTGATTGGATCTCAAGGGGCTACAAATTAGCATTTGTTGAGTACCTATCATGTTGTGTTGGACACTGGACCAGGTGCTAGAGAAACAAATATAATAAATGAAATAAAATCCCTGCCTTCAAAGATCTCACATTCTAACAGGGAAACAAAGATAGACTATGACCTAGAATTATAAGATGCTAAATGCTATAACTTACCAAGAGATAAAACAGATAAGACCAAAGCAATGACCTCTGTAACAGAGCAGGCATGGGGAGGCTTCCCAGTTCATAAAAGGTCTTTTTGGAGCTACCCCAAAAGGATGTGCAGATTGGAGTCTAAGCGGGTGGAGTGGGGGCTAAAGCATTCCAACTTCGAGAGAAACTATGTACAGAGGCATGAAGTTGCACAAGAGCTTTGCATGCTTAGAACACTGATCAGACGTTGGAACAGAACCCTAGAGGGAAGTCAGGCAAGTTTAAGCGCTGGATTGGTCTGAGGAAAGGCGAGAGTGCTTCAGGCTGAACATGGGAGAAAAGAAATTCCCTAAATATTTTAATTTGTCCTGTTCTCATTTTTGTGTTTCCTCTCAAAGAGCACTCGAGCTCAAGTCCCTCCCACAACACAAAGCGTTCCTCAAATCTCACATTCCCTAAGAGAAAGGTTACTTACTACACACACTATTAGAGACTCAGCCTACATACAGATGACAAAAGGCCTAGTGACCCTCACCCTTTGCATGGCAGAGGGAATACAGCCTCCCACCTCAGACTATTGGCTAATGTTCTCACTTTGGAAACTCTTAAGACAAAATGAGTAACTCCTGGTCTTTTTTCTTCACAGAGAAAATATACAACTACTCATAAATTTATTCTGAATACTTAACACTTGTGATGAAAAGAACAATTCCTTTTAGGACATGGGCAAAAATTTAATGTTGTGGACCACACCTACAATATTTACCTAATCACAACCGATAGCTAAACTAATTGATATGCATATTTAACAATAGGGCACATGCCTCAGAAAAGAGATATTTGTGATTAACTGCTCCCGCCAAGGATGGCCACCCTGATAAATTAAACTGAAGCATTTGGTTATATGGCTTTGCATCCACATATGTCATCACCATAAACCAGAAGTATCAGATGTGACCAGAGCCATACAATCCTACAATGAGAAGGAATTTTAATTATTACTACAGAATTATTTAAGCTACTATGTACTAAAAGATAATGGTCTCAAAAATCTGAAGATTGCCCTGAAAAACATCTATTTGTAGACCCTCAGGCTAGAAACTGGATATTACCAGGTAGGTGGTAAACAGACTGGTTTCTGGTTTATACCAACTTTGACAAATATATGAGAATTATCCCAAGGGCTTCATTACTGAGTTGTAAAGTGCCACATGTTAGTTTCTGAGTTAATATATTTCCAATTGGCTTTACAAAGAAGGAACACACTTCCTTTCTTTTACCAGAAAAATAAAATCTGCAAAGAATAAATTTTCTAAATGGTGTTTTCGGTAATACTCTCAAGAGAAATATGTATGTGATTAACATATATTGTTCCCACACCCAGTGAGTAATAATTGAAAAAGCTGAGCCTGTTTACGACTGTAAAAGCGATCTACTGTAAATGGAAAAGAAAAAAGATGACAGCACATCACCGACAGAAACATGCCTGAACAGCATTCCCAGAATCCTTCAGCCACAGGAAAAACAACTCTAAACAAGCAGCCCTCAGTCCCACGCGGGGTGTATACTGGCTTCTACTGACAGCGCAGGCTACACACCTTTCTGCACCAGAGTCCTCTCACCACGCCAAGGCCAACGGGGCACCCCCCACACCGCAGGGCCCTGAAGCTGTCCTTTAAGCCCTCACAGTCATGGCCGGGAGATCCAAAAAGAACATTTAAAAAACTCCTGGAACAATTTTCAACGAGTGTAAAGTTTGTATTTCTGGGTGAGCCAGAAAGTTTCAAAGGGCAGGTAGATCCTTTTTATAGGTCCTTACTGTTAAGCAGTTTTGCTGTTTTGTGAGAATCCAGAATTTAGACCATGTGATGTTTACTATACAGATAAGTGAAGCCGTAGTTTTCTCATTTTTAGAGAATTCCGAATAGCCAACTCCCCCACTTTTGTAGGCTATAAAATATTCCTAAATGGTGAATAGAGTGAGGGAATAAAGGTATCGTGCTAACTGGAAGCCAAAAGATCTGTCTTGTCTTCTTCATGGGCACTGAGCTGTATCACTTTCCCCAGCTTCTTTTACAATTAGAACTCCTGCAAACCAATAAGAAAAAGGCAGTGCCAGGCATTTACCTAGATATTACTCATGCTGCTCTCGCCCTCACTTGAGAGAATCCGCATTTTCTCAAATGGACCTGCTCTCAGCTGGTGTTATTTGTGTGGGTGGCAGGAGGGTTTACTGGACAGCCAGGGGTGCTTCCACAAGCACCACCGGGTGCTAGTAAGAACAAAAGGGCAGGTATTCTAACCCTTTTTATTACTTTCCTTGGGGTGCAAATTCTTAGTGTATCTGGGACATTTGGGGACTGCTCTCTTTCCTTTTGTCTTCTAAGTAATTCTTAATTTGTTTTCTATCTGCACGTCTCTTTTTTTAAAAACGAAACATTTACAGCTTAATCAAGAATTATTAAGCAAATGCGCATGTAACTACTGCCCAGGTCAAAAAGAAGAGCAGGACAGGCACTGCAGAAGTACCCTGCGTGTGCCGTCCCCGTCGGACCCTCGGCCCCCACAGTAGTCACAATCCCGGCCTGTAGGATCATCTTCAGACTCGGTTTTCTTTACAGTTTTTCTGTTTGACGTATTCATCTCTGAACAATATACTTTGCCCCTCCCCACTTTATAGCTTTAAGCGGAATATACCGTATTTATTTTCTTGCTTCTTTTATTCTTTTTTTGTGTTTGTAAGACCTATCCATGTTGTTTTGTTTAGTTATAGTTCATTTATTTTAATTGCTGAATAATATTTAATTGAATGACTCCACCACAGTTTCCTCATGTGTTCTACTATTGGACTTTTGAGGACATTTCCATTGTTTGGCTATTATGAACAGGGCTGCCATGTGCATTCTGGTACATGTCCTTGGGTGCACATGTGTAAGCTTTTCTTTGAGGAATATACTTAAAAATGGAATTGCTGGTCATAGGGTTTGTAAAACACTGGGTTTATCAAATGATGCCAAATTCTTTTTTGTGGTTTTTACTAATTCATACTCCCACCATCAGGGTATGAAATATCCTGTTACTTCACATCCTTGCCAGAACTTGGTATTGTCAGATATAATTTTTTGTCAATTAGGTGGGAGTATAATGATACCTCTTTGTTGTTTTAATGCATATTTTCCTTATTACTAATGAGGTTGAACATTTTTTCATGTTTATTGCAATGTAAATTCCCACTTTGGTGAAGTGACTGTTCAAATCTTTCACCTATTTTTTCAAATTGCCTGATTGCCTTTTTCTTACTAATTTATAGGAGTTCTTTACTTTGTAATTTATATCTTCTGGTAGTGGTCCAGTGTTGTCTATATGAGTTGAAAATATTTTCCACTCTGTGACTTGTCTTTTTATTCTCTTTATGGTATTTTTTGATGATCAGTAGTTTTTTTTTTTTTATTGTATTTGAATGTATCAAACTTTTCCTTTTATGTCTTATTTAATCTGTCTGGAATTAATTTGTGTATATGGTACAAGGAAGAAAGTCATTTTAAAAATAGAAGTGTTAAAGTTAGTATTAGTCATTAAAAGAGGAACTTTCAAAGCAAATATTTTATATTTTCCTTCTTTATTGCAGATATGAAGCCTGCCACTGACAAGAGGCAAGTAGATCATGTTCCTTGTTTAGGGACAACACAGTGTCAATCTGTTAATTCCCTTGAGAAGAATATGTCTGTGTCACGGGCCCCTTTTAAGAAATGTCCCCAAGGGTACTCTATATAAGTGCATGAACGTACACCCATGTCATACTATACTAATGCTTGTAAGTTAATGGATAATTTTCGGAAAGATGCATAGGAAACAGTTATAGTAGCTACCTGTGGGGAATGTACTTTTAAAATTTTGTTTCTTGGGAGAAAATAAAATAATGTTTAAGATAAATAAGAAAATAGCATCAGCTATACCAAAATTTGTTTACATATGTTCTTTCAGGAATCTATCAATCAAACAGACATGGTGCTTCTCAATTATTTCACATGTGCTTTTTCCACGGACACAAAATACTGGTCACTTAAGAAGTATAAGACTGTATTGAATTACAATGTGCTCAATCTTTCTGTAAATGATAGGCCTTGAATTCCAAACACTATTCCCAAATTCACCATCTAAATAAAAGATATAGTAGTGCAAGTCATGAGGAATTGCATATAAATTCAAGATGAGAAGAAACAGCATGATTTAAAGAATTTGTGTTAGAAATTTTTTGATGTTAAGAGGCTTTGGTCTTTCAATCAACTGGCTACCCTGAATTAAACAAAGAATAAGGGTTTTGTTTTTTTTTTTACTTCTAAATTTTCTGCTGAACAATTAAGTTATACAAGGATTTCTCTTAGCCTTTAACATTGTTTCCTGAACAATGGACGACAATGAGTTACTTTAAGTATTAGTGTTGCAGCAAATGTCAGAACATATATTTACTTTTTAAAAGTTTAAAACTATGTGCAATTTAGTAGAATAAAAGCTGTATGTATATGATGGTCCCATTTAAAAAATATGCATATTTATGCATTTAAAAAATTAACAGTTACTACCTCTATAGAGGTAGGTCACAGTAAATCTATAATTTTCTGTGCTTTTTGGTTTCTGCAAATCTATATCTGTATTCTACCTATAGTTAGCTATTATAGAAGCATTATGAAAATTTTAACAAATTCCTTAGTTCTAGTCATAAGAAGCTTTTGTTTCTAATATTCTAAGAAATAAATAAATTTTATTGTAATTTGGCAATTCAGAAAATGGCACTAAAAATCAGTTCTAAACAAATTTTTCAAAAAAGAAAACCTTGATTTTAAGCTTTTATTCCTTTAAATATAATTTCAGTTTCTTCTAATGGCATTTTCATTCACACAGTTTGCCAACTAGTAGCCTTACCTTTTAAAAGGGGCACCATTTAGATAACTAAAAGGTTCCTTGTCTATTAAGAACACATTTAGAAATATGCTATCGAAAATCTATTAATAGAGAGTATTCTGGAACATACCCCACACTGCCTAAGTTACAAATGCCCAAACTTTGACTCTATTATAGTAGTGACTAAGTAAGTGACCTGGGCACCCTTTTTATATAAATAAGGTGGACTTGTTTGTGTACAACTCTGATTTTGACCCCCTTAAAATTGTCATTGGTTCTGTTTTTATGATGCTGAACTCAAAAGAAATAGCCAAAATGGGATCGGAAGGGACGTTTCATGTCTAAATCACTTTGTTGCAGAATTCCAATAGAGAATTACTAAATTGTGATCAACAGATAGGGGAAATGTGTTCTGTAATTATGAGAGGTGTGGAGGTCGGGGGAGAAGGCAGCTAACTATAGCCATCAGTAGAACAACACAACAATCTGGGGTTTGGCTTTGTGTTCAATTGTTAAGTAGCTCTTATTTATTTTTTTTAATTAACCTTTTTTTTCTTGTGAGCTAACATGAAGAGTAGTTTCACCTCACCGTGGAAACTGGCAATTCTATTTTTACTATTGCCATTTCTTCCAGGCCTTCTCTTTAAGTAAAGCTGAGAATATAAACTGGAAATACCAATCCAATTCTCACAAATATAGTTTATTTTCCTTAAGGCACCCACTCTTTTCCAAGGTGAAAATGCCTAAAACTTCCTTGGTTATGAAGTTATCCCAAAGCAAAATAAATTTGAGGTGATCTGATAAACTCCTTTATTAGGAATTAAGCAATTTCCCGGAAAGGGTGATGATGAACAGACAGATGAGTAGTTCTGTTTATCCCGTTAGATAGTCTGAGTGGTCTAAATATACCTACTTTTTAGATGAGTCACAAAAATATTGCTACATATTATTTGGTAAAGAAGGTTAGAGTCAAAGATGGGATGGGTACAGTATAGACATAGAAATTTCAAAACAAGTACATATGCATTCAGAACTACCTGAAAGTCATTTGATTTTTTTTTCTCTTTTCTTTCGTCATCCAACTTTGTCTTCTTCAAGGCAAATTAATTTTCAGAGAGGAAAAAAATGTTCAAAATCTTCACGGATTTGAACAGGTCAAAATCACAAGCAAACTGGTATCACTACTATACTTAGTTATATTTTCGTAAAATAAGTGAAGACAACCCAAACTTATTTTAGTGAGTTTCTTGGGAAGTAAAGATTTTTCCTTGAAACAATACCCCTTGATTCCGCAGAACAGGTCAGGTATCTATAATTAAGTCCAGGTTAACTGTATCCACTAGAGCAGGCTCATCCAGAACAAAGAGTACTTTACTCCTTGGAGCCCAACTTTACATGACCTCAAATTACAAGACAAGGAAAGTAAAATGTGTTTTCTATAACAAATTTACTATTACTATCAAAATGTTAGTGGGCGTCACCTCGCTTCAACTTGGTCAAACTGCATTTTTATGAGAAATTCTGTGATCTCATTCCCAGCATATGAATATTTTGAAACTTCTCTTCGAGTACCAAATTATATTGAATCAAAAAAAAAGATAAAGGAGATAAGCCATTTGAAACGTTACACAAGAGATATGACATTTGAAATCAGCCACCGGCGGTTTTCATCTTGCAAATGGAATAGCTACTCATTCCACAAATATTTACTGAGTCTACAGTGCAGACCCTGGGCCTGATGGAGACCCTTTGAGCCTGGTGTATCTTGATAACATGTGTAGTGCAAACTGTGTATGTAAAAGAAGCAAAATCAGTGAACACTTTCAAAAACGATCACAGGACAAGTCAAACAGCCACACACTGAATATTGTACATTAGTCAACACTGACCATGCTCTCCTTGGCTGGGCCCTGTGAGGAACTCACGAGAAATGTAAAACATGCCCTTGTGTTTTTGGGGCACAATACTTATTCTTAAGAAAAAATTATGGAAACATATAAAACACTTCAACATTATCTACAGATTAACTATATTTACTTCAGAGACCTGTGGGGAACAAAACGCTCTACATTCCTTAGATTTCATCATCCACAAACTATTTTAGTAAGACCACAGATTCTCACACATTAATTATTGTGGAAGAAAATCTCAGATGCTACCCTATAGCCTGGTGACTTTTGAAATTTTTTGATTGTAAACAATAATACGTTTGTCATCACAACACACACATGTATATACACAAATGTATGACATTTATTTACATAAAAACAAGAATTTCACAAAACAATACCTGTTTTGAAAAATGTATTCTCGATTTTTCTATTCTCTTTTCTACTCCTTGATTTCATTTAAAAATTGCCACTTGGGAACATTTAACTTGGTTTCACAACAGTGATTATGAAAACAATGCCATAGACTACACTTATGAAACTAGGATAAACCTACAGAATACACGAGATCATATGAAAGACATATTACCATTGCTAACAGTAATGACGGCTAACATTTGTTGAGCTTATGCTATATGCCGAACACTGGGTTCAGTGCCTTCACACTTATGACAGGATGCTAATGGTAAATCTTTCAGCCTCATTTTGACTGAGGCCTCACAGGCTCTGAACAATAAAACAGATGCCAAATAGATGGCCCACGCCCTGAGGAAAAAGAGACCAGAAGCTCAGGCAGGGTACCAGAGACTGAAAAACCAGTTCTACTACCTTTAGCCCCCGGCTAATGAAAGACTGGGATTGAGGCCACCAAAGACGTCTGTGTGTGTGCTGTGTGTCCAGACTTCTGCTCCACAGAGGGAAGGGTCTAAATTCCCCTTGTAGTCAATGAATTTCAAGCTGCTGTGGTAGAGGGACAAGCATGTATGAGATCCGCCTCGGGCCAAGTGGGCCTGGGAGAGCCTCCCTGGGTCACTATAAAAGGAACTCCCCTCAAGAGGACTGTCTGAGTGAAGAAAGCTAACTGAGAAGGCAGCCTGGTGGATGGGCCTCGAGAAGCCCAGAGGCTGAGGCCTGGAGAAGAGGGGCCGCCCATACCTCGAGGAGCATCAGCAGCTAGAAGGTAGAGGAGGTGAGGGAACAGAGTCAGAGAGAGGAGGCCAACCCTGCACCTCGATGAAGCCCCAGCCAGACCGAGGCCTTACTTGGGATGGTGCCAGGGTGAGGTGGGCGAGGGACTGGACCTGAGTTTGAATGACTGTACCAGACAGGATTTTAATTACAATGCGAATGCTCTACTTTCTGGTGAGATAAATTCTATCCAAAAGCTACTAAACAGCTATGGGATGTTCTGGGATTTCATCCAGTGCAGGGGAAGAATGGAACCAACAGAGCCGGAGTTCACCGATGAGGGGCGGGCAAGATTAGCCCTGTCCTTATTACTTGGAACCTCATCGTGTTCCACACGTTACACCTTTTTTGAACACATTACACTTTTGATCCTTCCAACTCCATGATGTAAGAACTTTGCGACCCACTCTTTATGAATGGGGAAAATGATGCTCAGTGAGGGGTCAAGGAATCTCTCGCCACGCTAGTGGGTGGAACAACCAGCATTCAAACCCAGGCCATCTCACTTAAACATTCCAGGCATAGTGTCTTTTGGACACTATGATTGAGGTGGGGTGAGAAGAAGAAGGGAAAGTTAAATAATTTACTATATAGTTAAAGCACTGTTCTCCATTCTACATATCTATTTTTATTTACTTATAAATTATATATATTTCTGCACTAATATGTACTTTTAAAAGTATGCCTCCCAGTATAAATTTCAGATTTTATATACACACACTCAACATACTTAAACATATTAAATATATTTTGGAGTAGATATATGTTGGGGTATAAGGACTCTCTTCTGTTTGGGTTATGTTTATGGGACAGTTTGATGACTGGGAGGTTTGAGTTGAAGGACAAAGGAAAGCTTCTTGGAGTGAAGGGGACTTAGGTACTAGACCTTACCGATTCCAAAATTTTGGGAAGGTAAGAAGAAGACCATAAGAAAGACTCAGAAATGGAGTAGGGGCTGTTGACTACAAATTTCTTTCATTTAGCAATATTCCTTGGTTACTTCTGTTTTCCTCAACTTATTAAGTATCATGTAAAATTACTCTTATGACTTTTTTTTTAAGCAACGCTATTTTGAAGAAACTTTTATTCTAAAACAGAAATGTGGTAACCTTGGAGAGTCAGGTCCTAAACAGTAGCCTCTGCTCTGTGATGTGATATGAGGTGACAAGGAAGCTAAGGAGCAAAAAAACCTCCCAGGTATCTTCATTCAATCATATTTACCTTACTAGACACTAATTATGCAAAGACCCTAATCTCTGCTGGTGAGCAACGGCTTTGCATTCTCTGAAATCGTACACAAAGTTGCATCTATGTGTACATATGCATTTTCAGGTAAAAGTGCCCAAAGTTTTCATCAAATATTTAAAGAGTTCCTTGACCCCAAAAGGTAAGAATTACTTTATTGGGTATTCATTTGAATAGTTTCTCCTTTAAAACAGAACTCATCTTGGAAGGAAGAAGGCAAATTGTTTTTATCCTTAGCCAGGAGCTACCCATCAATGATAAGATATTTAAATATCCTTTATATTTACATATTTCTAAAATCAGATCTCCTTGAGGACAGATAGCTTTTACTTCATGAGAAGGTAGTGCATTTTATCTAACAATTTAAAAACTATACAAGTTAATTTTAAAAACCCTCAAAAGGAAAATAAAAAAAAGCAGCAATGAAAGAAAGTTTCTAAGGCTCCACGTTCTCACCAGCATTTGGTGGTGTAAATATTCTGGATTTTGGCCATTCTAATAGGTACACTGTAGTATTTCACTGTTGTTTAATTTTTGCAAATGATGACCTAAGATGCTGAGCATCTTTCATATGTGTATCTGCCATCTCTTAATCTTTTTTGGTGAGGTAGTCATGATTGATTTCTTGTGATTCTGACAGTTTGACATCTGGGGCCTTGCTGATCCTGGACAGCCTGCCCTCCCAGGGCTAGCCAATTCCTAAGATAGTAAATGACTTGCCTTTGAGCATGCCTTCCACAAGAAAACGAATCAGTGCAGAGACCACATCCCCACAACCTCCTCTATGGGGCTCTCACACTCAAGGCCAGTTTTCTCCTGTTCTAACCACCCCAAGGCCAGAGAGCAGAAAACTGGAACAGCCCCTATACCCTAAAGCCTGCTGGAGTTACTCAGACTAGCCAATGCTAAGCCTGCCTACTTTGCCCTGCCTACTGCTTCTCAAGGAAACTACAGTAAAGACCCTTGCCCACAGGAGTGCGTGGGGAGGTGCCCCTATGGCCCTGCATTGTGATTTACTCTTTGGGTTGTTACTGAAATGAAAGGTAGGAATTAGATCATTTTACCTTCTAGCTATGGGAGTGAACAATATTTGCTGTTCAAAGTCACTGAAGTTTTTGGAATAGTTTGCTACACAGTAAAGGCCAATGAAAGCTAGCTACTTAGCAAATATGCCATGTTATTATAGTTTAACAGTTTAACATTACTGAATATATTTTAAATAAAGTTATGTAGACTGTTGTTGTTCTTGCAAATCTCAAATTTCATTTACAATCATTTCAAATTAATATTTAACCAAATAAATACACATATATATTTGGTCTTTGAATGCTTGCTATTTGGAGCAAGTGCTAAGAAATATTGAAATTCTCAAAAGCTTCTGCTTAGAAAGCTTGGAGCAATAAAAAAGAGTTAACTATCAACAAACATCTAAATTCTTAATAAACGAGGAATAAAATTGTGGAAATGCCTCTTTATATACAAGTACTCTCGTCAATTAAGTTTAAAACAGCTGTGTCCAAGAGAATTTTCTGTGAGGTAAATGTTCTATATCTGCACCATCTAATATGGTAGCAATGAGCCACGTGAGCCTATTCAGTACTTGAAAGGTGACTAGAGTAACTGAGGCATTAAACTTTAATTTAAATTTAAATAGTCACATGTGGTTATCGGCTCCTGTATTGGACAGCGTAAGTTTAGACAGTTTCACCAATTTAGTAGCATTACCTTTACCCTCTTGAAAAAATACTAAAATTTAAGATACCTTCTATAGTACTTCTGGAGAAACTGCAACTATTATAAATCAAGACTGCAGATAGCCTCCCTTGACCTCTTGTACTCAAGAGGAATACATAAAAGATGATCCAAAACATACAACTTGAACAATGAAACATATTCTAGTCACTTAATATAAGAACCTACTATGAGCTAGATAATATATTGCATGGTATCTACTAAATAAATATTTGTAAAAAATGAATAAATAAGCTCATGAATGAACTGGCAGACAACTTATTTTATTCTCTGACGGGAAGAGAAAACTATAAGGCAAAGGGTAAACATTTCTTTGAAATTTAGAGCCATTATTGCTCATCTTTTAAAAAATGAGTTTAATGCGATACATGTAATAGAGATTTGGGTGAATGGGTGAAAATAAAGTTAACCAGATAGACTGAGAGCTAATTTGATATACGGGCCTTAGTAACAGACTTTCAAATGTTAACCTCTTGCTAGGATGCTTCCCTATCAAATGTTTATTTCATGTTTGCTTAACCCCTTTACTTTTTCCTGCTTTAGGAGAAGGTAGCAGATTTTATTTAACAATTTAAAAATTATACAATTTTTAAAATCCTGAAAGGAAAATAAAAATTACCTGCAATATCACTACCCAGAGGTAACTGGGTATAATTGTGTTGTCTATCCATCTAGTCTGTTTTCTGTGACTATACATACATGTGCATATAATATTCTAAAATATTCTAAAACTAAAATTAGATGGTACTAAATAATACACTTAGTCTTTCAAATGTTCCAATATTGGTGAACATATTTCAGTGCTAATCAGAATGCTTCTAGCATCCTATTTTAATCGCTTTAATTGGCTACATGGTATCCTACTGCTCTAAACATTCATGTGAATCACAATGCTCTCTCTCTCACACTCCATGTATTTTTCTATGTGGCTTTCTCATGATACTTCAACAACTCTGTCAATTCAAACTGGTTTTAAAACAACATAAATCTCTACAATTTATTAGAATTGACTCTACCCTCTCCCGCTAGAACTCGCAGTTATGTCATCCTCTTCCCTTGAGATGAAATGACTTTAGATTTGAGCCTGAAATTGTTATTGGTGGTGTCTCCTTCCTATCAGTAGGAGGGCAGGTATGCAAGACCTGACCCCTCAGCTGTCCGACTGACCTAGAGGTGAGATTGGGAATGAGGAGGGAAACGGTTTCATTCCTGAAGCAAGTATGAGAATTTAGAAAACGCCTCCACAAGTCTAAGGAGTTACTGCTTCCCAGAGTTTGGAGAACTGTTGGATCAAAGAGTAAATGTTCAAATTCTTTACATTAGTTCAGGGCTCATTGTTTTGGTCTAATTCTGACAGTCTTTGAGTTCATTAGCATGAAAAATAAATTTCCACTGGATTTATTCAGTACGTAATCCAAACATATTTGCAAAGAAGATAAGGGTCCAATGATGCACAGTTTGTTCTAGCCAAGTCATCAACTTGGAACCAGAGGCGAGCAAAGGGCTCTGATTCACTTTCATCTTTTGGACGAACAGCAAAGTTCCTTATACTGCACATTTATACGCATAGCTAGCATTTGAAAGCATACAGTACTTCCCTTGTTAAAACGGAATCCCACC
>CM053512.1:25310037-25332039 GCA_028627145.1 Eidolon dupreanum
ACACACACACACACACACACACACACACACACACACACACACACGAAAGATAAGAGGAAGGAAGAGTTCTCCTGACTTTGCCTTTCATACCTATGTCCCTTTGCTTGTTGATCCCTCACTGTGCCCTCCTCCAAATGAAGTTCATCCATGAGGGAGAAGAGTGGACACAGAGGGAAGGTGGTTGCGAGTCTGGCACCCCCTCCTCTAGGTTCCGTTTATAATAATCTCAGATTATTATAATAATCTGAGATTATTATAAACCATTGGCAGAGGTATTTTCTTCTCCCAAGCCAGCTGGCCCCCTGAATTATAGTGGAGGATTGGTGATTCAAAGAGCAGGTGAGACCCCTAAAAGTGAATGCAAATTAGACAAGGTTGAATAAACAATGTGGTGTGAGTCTCAGGCAGTGCAGAGTGCCACTGTATGTATTCAGTGGTCGCCAACCTTTTTGGCACCAGGGACAGGTGCTCCTATGATCTAATGCCTGAAGATCTGAGGTGGAGCTGAGGCATTGATGCCAGCACTGGGGAGCAGGTGTAAATATAGATGAAGCTTCACTGGCTCGCCCGCCACTCATCTCCTTCTGTGCGACCCGGTTCCTAACAGGCCACGGACCAATACAGGTCCACAGCCTGGGGGTTGAGGAGCCCTGTACTAACCTAAGGCCTAAACGTGTGTTATGAGGTACTATTCTCCAAGGAAATAAAACTGCTAAACTTGGGTAGGTGGAAGTATTTTCTGACTATATCAAGAGGAGAAAAAAGCAAGTATGTTCTTAGATTAACATCCTCCACTGTCTAGTCTTGATTCTCTTATCTGTGAACCAGTTAGAGTGGCCTTGAGGGTCTCCACAGTCCCTATGACCGTTCATATTCTCTGAGTCTCTGCATAAAATCCACTGGAACCCACTGACTGGGTTTTTCGCCTTGTTTTTTGGCCTTCCAAGGTCTACTGTCGTACAGGTGTCTTGTCAGCATCTACTTCTTCCTACTTAAATCTATAAGTCTTGAGTCCAGTTCTCTTATAGTCAGAATCTGAGTGATGTTGAAATATACTGGTCTTTATTGATATGCTAACAAAAAACCCAGAGGTAATCCCTCAAGTCCAAGGTAGGACTTCTGTATTTTTCCTGAACCTCAAGTCCCTCTATTCCATTTATCTTGGGACGACTCTATTTCAGTACAAGGTGGCAGGAAGGCTTGTCAGAGCTGGTATATATATGGAGGAATAAATGGCATAAAGCAGTATTTACAGTGCTGCCCCAATGCATTGTGGCAGTACTTCTCCTTCATATCCATCTTCTCCAGGCCACACTGAGACTTACTGAGTAGATCTTGTCTTATATTAACTCTACTAAAAAGCTCCTTTGTCTCCTTTCTCTCCCACTATTTCCTGGTAAGCCTCAATGAGGCCCTGTCTGTATGTGAGATTGTAGAGACTGTGTGTATGTACCTCCTTGATTTTAATGAACCTTGTCCACAGTTATATAAATATCTATAATAGAGGAAAAAGTTGTTACTTATGGTCAAGTAACTGTGGATGACTTAGCTGAAGTTTATAGTGCACGGAGAGTAAAATAAGTTGCCAGACTCAGAGCCCAAATTATCAGTATAACTGAGATTTTTAAAATATAAAGAAACTAGCAACATTTTGGCAAATCAAATCCAACATAGGTGTGTGTGAGTGTGAGTGTGAGTGTGAGTGTGAGTGTGAGTGAGTGAGAGAGAGAGAGAGAGAGAGAGAGAGAGAGAGAGAGAGAGAGGTTATAAAGGATAATAAATCATGATGAAGTGGGTTGTTCAACATTTGAAAATCAATCAACGCAATTCACTATTTTTTAGAAAATGATTCAATCATCTCAACAGAGTCCGAAAAAAGCATTTTATAAAATCCGACATTCTGATAAAAATTTTCAGTAAATTAGAAATAGGATGAAACTTCCTCAACCTGATAAACCACAGCTAATATCATACTTAACAGTGAAAGACCGAGTGCTTTCTCTTTACTATTACGGACAAGGCAAGGACATCTGCTCTCATCATTTCTATTTAACATTTTATTGAAGGTTCTCCACTGCAATATGGCAATAAAAGGGTATAGCATGAATCTAGTTTGGAAAGCAGGAGTAAAACTGTGTTTATTTGCTAACAACACTATATGTAGAAAATCTGATGGAATTTACCAAAAAAAAAAAAAAAAAGCTACTAGAATTGTTTAGTAAGTTTGCAGACTATAGGATCAATATACAAAAAATCAATTGTATGTCTATACACCAAGAATGAACAATCAGGAATTGAAATTTAAAACCTCATTTACAATAGCATAAAAATATTAACCAATTTGGTACAAATCTAATAAAAGATGTATAAGACCTATACACTGAAAACTACAAAGCTCAGAGACATTAAAGACCTAGTAAATGGAGAGATACTTTGCTCATGAATCAGAAGACTCAATGTTTTAAAGATGTTGACTGCCCTCAAATTGATCTATAGATTCATCATAATCTCAATTCAAATCCCACATTTTATAGAAATTGACAAGCTGATTCTAAAATGCATACGAAAATGCAAAGGCCCTAAAAGAGTCAAAACAACTGTGAAATACAGCAAAAGTGAAAGGCTAATATAAACTGATTTCAGATGTATTATAAAGCTATAGTACTCAAAACAGCATAGTATTGGCAAAAAGACAGACTAATGGAACAGAATAGGGTCCAAAAATAGACCTACACATATATGGACAACTAATTTTTGTCAAAGTTAAATGCAAATTAGTGTAGAAAGAATAATCTTTTCAGCAAACGATGCTGGAACACCCGGATATCTATATGTAAAAATAAAGAAACCTTCAATCTATACCTCATCATACACAAAATTTAACTAAAAATAGATAGTTGGTCTAAACCCATAACATAAAACTATAATATTTATGCATGTCTGGAGAAAATATTTATGAGCTTAAATTAGGCAATAATTTCTTAGCTATAACATCAAAAGCATAATCCATAAAAGAAGTTGATAAATTTGACTTCATCAAAATTAAAAACTTTGGCTGTCACTGTTGAGAGAATTAAGAACCATTCATGGGAAAGGATGAAATATTTGCAAAGCACATACCTGACAAAGGACGTGTATTTAGAATATATAAATAAGAAACTCAGTAATAACAACAAGAAATTCAATTAAAAATTAGCAAAAGATGCGAACAGGCAGATACTTCACTAAGAAAGACATGCAGATGGCAAATAAGCACATGAAAAGATGTTCTAATCATTAGCTATCAGGGAAATACAAATTAAAACCACAATAAAATACCAGTACATACCTATTAAAATAGTTAAAATTATTTAAAAAATACCAAATACTGGCTAAGATGTGGAAGAACTTTCAGAACTCTCACACACCGTTAGTGGGAAAGTAAAATGATATACCATTTTGGAAAACAATTTGGTAGTTTTTTAAAAATTAAACATTCACCTAGCATATAACCTAGCTGTTCCACTCCTAGGTTTTTATTCAAGGAAAAAAGCATAAGTCTGTCCAAATACTTGTACACGAGCTTCGTTAATAATAAAAAAGTTGGAAACAATTTACATATCTATTAACTGAATACATAAACAAGTTGTGACATATATATCATATGTATAGATACATATATCATGTATATGTGTATATATACATATGTATGTGAAATGGAATCCTACTCAGCAATAAAGAGAAATAAACTACATGAAATGAACATGAATTAATTTTAAAATAATTCATTTTAAAATTATGTTGAGTAAAAGAAGGCAGACAAAGAAAGAGTACATACTGTATGCTTCTATTTATATCAATCTCTAGAAAATGCAAATGAATGTATGATGACAGAAAGTAGATCAGTGGTTACCTGTTAGAAGCAGGTAGCTAGAAGAGGGAATTGCCAAGGGGTAGAAAAACACTTTTTTGAAAATGATGGACATATGTTCTAAGTTGGTCATGGTGATGATTCCACAGATATATACATGTGTCAAAATGTACCAAAATTTTACCCATTAAATATGTGCTTTTTACTATAAATCAATTAAACCCAAAAATGTTAATTATTATCCAAAATTTAAAAAAATCTATTCTTTCATTCAGGGTGTGCATACTATAAGTTAGAATAATGTAATAACTTTTCAGGATGGCAGGGAATTGGGGCAATCACATGCAAGGAGCTTCTTGGTCCAGTGGCCAAGTTCTATGTCTAGACATGGGTGTTGATAATGGGGTGCTTGCTGTATATTCCTTCATTATATATGAATTCATTAGATATACAAATTATATAATGAACTACATGTTTATAATTCTTAAGCCATATCGGTTTTGTGTAGTTTTCTACATCTGTGTTTTATTCTACAATAAAAAGATTTTTTTAATCCTAAAAAAAAATTAAGAAAATAATGGCTTGAGAGGAAGAGACACATAAAATGTGACTCGGCTTGTGATAGGCACATTTCCAACTCTTATTCTCAAGCTTTACAATACGGAGGAAAAGGAAATTGAAATGATATGTGGTTAAATTGAAAATGAAGTTAAATAGACTTGTTAAACAGCTGGAGCATTTACTGAATATTTCCTATGTTAGAGGGGAAGCTAACTAAATGCTATCTGAAGTTGGGTGTGTACCTGTGACCTTTCAGACTTGAGTGGGAGTCAGGCAGTGGGGTGGGTGGGGATGTTGGGTGGGGCTCAGCAGATGCCATTGAAATTAAGGAACAAACATTAAAAAGAAAGAAAGGAAAGGGGCAAAAGATCAGTAGGTCTTGGTTTACCCTAAATGAAATGTATCATGGGGCAGTCTATGATGATGGTTTCCAGCACTGGTTCTAAAGTCAGATTATTTGAATTCGTATTTTATTCTATAGACACTCAGACAAGTACTTGTCTGCTGTCTGCCTCACTTTCCTCATTTGTAACACAGTGACTGACAACAGGGTGAAATGTGAGAATTAAATGAGATAATGCCTGACACGTAATAAGCATGCTACCTATTATTACAACTAAATTTTTAAACTTAAAAGCTAAAATCTTAGTATTTAAATAAAGGAACATGTTTTAAAAAGACCTTATTGTATCCCAGCCTATTTCTAGGGCTTGCCATTATAAAAATCTGCTAGAAGCTCCTGCCAGGAAATCCATTTAGAGTATGTTTTTATTTGGGGCTTCTTCAGACACTAGGACTTTGACAGATAGTGGGCAGGCTGAGGTTTTCAAAATCACATATGGCTTTATAAACAGTTACTCACTTCAAGGCAACAATTTCTGGTACTTGGACCCTAAGCAATACTAATTTCATTTGTTACTATTATTTTCAAATGATCCTCTTATAGTCAAAATTCTTAGGAGAATGTCATAGAAAGAAAGAGAAGCCAGCATGGTGCGCTCAGAGATGGCATGCTTCATTTTGAAATAATGACTGTTAAGGAATAATGTAGGCCCATTAAACATCCAGCCAGTGACAAAATCTATACACAAGAGTGCACACTCCAAATAAAAAGGCTTATCCATCATCTATCCCTCCCTCCTTCCCTTTTTCCTTCCTCTCTCCCTCTCTCTCTTTTACTTCTTTTTGGTATGGCACTTACTGGTATTTTATTAATCCTTTTATTAATTCACGCAATACATTTATTGAGACCTTCTAGTGCTAAGGCCTGGAAATACAGAGATGAAGGGATGCGTGTTTTCTGCTTTTAAGAAGCCTGCCTCCACTGGGGTGTCAGGCATACTTATAAAATCAGGACATAAACAGGCTACAGAGAATCCAGTTTGCACAATGAACATGTGTCTTTAACGGATACAGGAACTCTCTATTTACAGGCTTTCAACTTAAAAGCTTCCATAGACAAGACCAAATCTCTGCCCCAGAACTCTGTGTCCCTGAGTGAGCAAGGTCATTTCGGTCTTGGGCATCATCAGTCTACTGCTGTTTGTGCTTTTTGGAGAATTTTAAGCAATTATTGGCCCCATTTTGCAAGGTGAGAAACTTGAAAAAAAGCACATGTAAGAGGTATATAATTAAAAACATGAGCCAAGTTAATATGAAAACTGGAATAGGGAGGAAATGTCAAGTGTAATCCGTGTGGAATTCCCCTGGCGCTAACCGGACAGCACCGCATGGCGTTTCTAGAAGCCCAGATTCTGAGCCCAACAGCCTGTGTTCAAATCCTAGCTCAGCCACTTGCTCACTCTGTAACCTTAAGTAAGCAGTTACCACTCGGTGTCTCTGTTTCTTTATCTGTAAAGCGAGAATAAAAATAGGGGTAACTCACAGGGCTTTTGTGAGGGTTGAATGCTTAGCACATATGAAGTACTATTCAGAAAAAGAGGTTCTATATGCCAACCAACCACAAACTGACAGACTATACCTGTGCTGATATTTCTGCTATCAGCAAAATGATTTGGTTATTAAAGGGAAATATGTTTCTATTTACAAAAATATATACTGCTCCCTCTACCCCCAGTGTACCCTAAATACCGCTTCAGGGGATCTCGAGTGACTGGCATGTTGAGAGACAATGGCATGCTGCTGCCACCTTCCCAGCTTCCAGGGGACACAAAATGGATACTGGGGACTAGCTGACAAATGAAACTTCAAACATCCAAGGACACCCTTCTTTAAGGGCAGAAGTCGCCGAAGCTATAACCAAAGGGAGTTGGCAGAGGGAAGGAGGGTGGTCCTGATGGAACTGGATGGTAAAGAAACCCCAGTTGGGTGTGTTTGGGGGTGACAGCTGAGAGAACAAGTGCAGACAGGGCCTCATATGTGTGTGTGCCCAGAGTAAGGAACGATCCCATGGGAAAGATCTGAATTGTACTATATTGATTAACTGTTTACAGAAGGGCCAAAGATGGACCCGGTGATCTAAGGAGAATGAAGTGGTATTTGTTGTGTGTGAATGTAGAGGTGCACGTCTTCTATTTCTCCTGGGAAGAGGCAGCATTGAACAACTACTGGGTAAAGAGAACCACACAGCGGGCAAGGCCTGTTGCCTCTTCCAAGCTGAGCAAATATAAGTTTTTGAAATTTAGGCAAAGAGAGTATATGTGTACTGTGTTCTAACTCAGCCTATAAAAAAAATGTCAGAATGTGCCATGCTTTGAATATTAGGCTTGAATACCTCTGCAGTAAGTGGTATTCACTAATTTTTGTTTTTACAGTATTTTATGTACCTTTGTTTAGGGATTCAGGCAATTGCATGCTGATGAGATATACTTAGCACGTGTTCCAAATGCAATAAAATATGTATTTTTGAGGTAAGAATTCTGAGACCTTTGCAGGACTGTCTAGTCACAGTATTGGTTTCAGAGACTAAGTTTCGATTCTTAGAACTTGTTAATTGGTTCCTGATGCTCTGGCATCTCTGAGTTTATTTAAAAAAAAATGGAAATTCCACAGAACTTTGGAGCTGTTCGTAGAAAGACATGGAGTGCCACTTGATTTGGGGAATGCTAGAAAGATCCGCTTCAGTGGAAAGAAAAGGCAGAAAGGTATAGAAAAAACTTAGTGCTCTATGAAAATCAGAGATGCTTCCTTTCCACAGGAAGGATGAAAGCCAAGCAGAGTAGTCTGCTTTTCCTGGATCACCTCTGAGGATGCACACTGCACTGCTGTCTCAGGACCTGTCAAATTAGCAGGCAGTGCTGGAGAGCTGCTGGAGTGTGATTACTGACCATGAATCTCCCACAGCCCAGCACTGCTCTGAGACCAGGAGGGCATGCAACAAGCAGAGCCCCCACTTGAAAGGATACAGACTTCTCTGTTCTAACTGGTAATCATTTGAAATGGTATGAAATCCTTGAACTAAGCTTATGGGTAAAGTGAATCTGAATATTATCAGACAGGGCATAATTTTAAATAGCCAGTTCAGAAGTATATGCTGCTGGTGACAAAAAACTAGTGTGATTGGTTTGTCAATTTCTCCTCCTCCCTGGTCATCCCCGACCTTCTTCCATGATCCTTCCCTGACCCCCATTTCTGTCTCTCACAGAGATGGTGCCATTTTTTATTTCAAATAAAGCAAGAGTCGATTTTGGATGCCTGCCTGTGCTTCGTATGGATGCTGCTGAAAGCTCTACACATAGGAGGAAATTTCTGCAGGACCTCATTTGGGAGAGATGAAATATTTTAATAGTAGTGTTTATGTTCTCAGTCTGTAGATAACTAGAAACCAGCGAGATTTTACATCAAGCTTTGAAATGAAAAATATCACCCACTCAATGGAAACACAAATTTCATCCCTTTTGCCCTCTGGCCCTCTCGACGCTATTAGTGTTCCTCTAAAGTTTCCTGCTCTCCTTGAGATTTCTGAGTCACCACAAAGGGAGACTCAATGCAATGTCTGGCCAAGTTTTGCAGGTTTAGCATTTTCAAGAAAAGCAGACTTAAAAGGTTTCCTTTCAGAGTTCCCTAGACTCCTCAGACAGTCTGGAGCAGAAACTGTCCTGGGACCCATGATGGAGTAGACACCAGAACTGCAGCAGGCAGGTCGAGTTCAAAAGGCTAACGCCAGCCCACAGCTGAATTCTGGGTAGCGGCTTTGAGACCAGTCGGACCCTGCCTCTCGCAGACGGAGGGAGGGTCCCCAGGCTCCACACTCAATCTTAACTTTACATGTTTTGCTCTTTGAGGGATTTAAGCCTGCAATTCCCAATCTTTTTCCCTCTCCTGAAAGATGGGAGCTTACACAGACAAAGCAAATTTTTCAATGTCAGAGTGAGGACAGTTTTAACGAATGTCTCTGGATTCATGCTCATGGGCAGACATGTGCACATGTACACTCTTCCAAGATTAAGTGTGCTTGAAAATCTGATTTATTTAAGCAAGGAGAACAGCTCATTTTTAATAACTGACTGGTTAAAATAGATGTTCTTCACTGAAAAGTCACCAATACACACTCAAACAAAACACATACTATTCAAATTAGCTGCCTTGGCTGGACTTATTTTTGTATTAATTTAGTCTGTGTTCTCCAAAAATTGAGTCTATGTTACACTTTGCTAATAAAAACAATCATGAAGATACGAGTATTAATGTTTGTAAGAAACTGTTTTGAAATTTAATGTCTTGAGTCTATTAAATAGAATATATCTTTCTTCCTTCTACTCTTTAACCTTGATCTTTATTCCAATATCCAATCTGCCATGTTTTAGAACAAGGTGTCTCTAATACACAGTAATTAATGGGAATTTTGACAAAGAGAAGCCATCACAGAACTGTCTTAGCTCTTCCTTTTTTGACACAGTTTTTGGTTGCTACAGTTTGGACAAACTAAAGTGTGTCTATTGATATGTGGCTCCCAGGGTAGGACTCGATCATGATCAGGCACACCCAACTATACTAGTCCCCTATTACTCATGGGGGATACATTCCAAGACTCAGTGGATGCCTGAAACTGCAGATAGTACCAAATCCTACATATACTATGTTTTTACCTATACATAAATACCTCTGGTAAAGTTTAACTTATAATTTAGGCATAGTAAGAGATCAACAACAATAACTAAGAACAATTATAATATCATAATGTATTACAAGTTTTGTGAATATGGTCTCTCTCTGTTCATGTCCTCCACCCACATATTAAATGTCTTTTCTATCTTACTAAGCCCTTATCATGTACTGTGGCTATAACTTCTGCACTCTGAGAGGCAACAACAAAACTAGAATGAATTTCTTTTTCCTTCTTCACAACTTCAAGGATAGATTTGTTCTTACCACAGATTTTAGTGTATGATTTTTTTCTTTCCTTATTAAGTGGAAAACTTTCACCTTTTTGCTTAAAGGAAACTCTTTATGACTTCTCTTTAGCATATCTGAATTGCCAGCATTACCATTCTTGTACTCTGGGGCTGTTATCCAATAAAATAAGGGTTACTTGAACACAAACACTGTAGTACCTACAGTGGATCTGATAACTGAGATGGCTACCAAGTGACTAACAGGAGGAGAGACAATACAGCATGGAGACACTGGACAAAGTGATGATTCACATCTCGGGTGCAATGAAGCCAGACAGTGCGAGATTTCATCATGCTACTGAGAATGGCATACAATTTAAAACTTATTAATTGTGTAGTTCTGGAATTTTCCATTTAATATTTTCAGACTGTAGTTGATCATGGGTAACTGAAACCCCAGAAAATAAAAGTGCAGATAAGGGGGGACTACTGTATAAACTCTCATGTTGTTAAAAAACCATGCCAAAGATCAACAGAGACACATTTAAGGGAAGGGTGAGTTCTGATGGAAAAGGGATGGGAGAGGAAGTCAGGCAAACTTCATGGAGGAGGTAATGTCTGAGCTGTGTCTTGAGTGATAAATAGGAATTCTCTGAAAGGACAAATAGGGGAGATGGGGAAGTTTCCAGGAAATTATAGCATGTATGGAAGTCTGGACCACGGTGGGTATGGGTAGCAGCTGGGCAATGGTTGGAGACAAGGCTGGAAAGATGGGCTGCTACAGGGTGAAAACCAGCCTTGCTATGGGTATGAAGATCTTCAGAAGCAGAGCAATGGGATCAATCAGAGACAAGGAGTGATACACACAAAAGCATGTAAGGAAAACCATAAATGCTGGTATTTTCATAAAAAATCATTTATATGTATTAATGTAAGAAAAGTTAAGAATATTATCACTGCATATTGCAGGCTATGATTTTGAAGGCTGTTTTTTAGTTTTTATATTCCTGGGAGTACATATTATTTGTATAATAGAAAGAAAAAATCATTGAATGTGTAGGTACAGGATTAGGGAGCTTTTGCTGACCACAAACACAATGTGTGCCAAGGGATGCCTACGGTGACTGAAACACCTAACGTAAACGCAGAGTTAACTAAAAGAAGCACAGGGTCTAGATTAAGCACAGGAGAGATGGTTGTTATAGATCCAACACTGCCCCGTGTTCATTATTTCCAAGGTATAACATCCACTGCTGAGGACAATTTAAAGAGCTGAAATGGAGTTTGTTGGGAAGAGGACTATGAGAACGAGGAGGGTGTCTGAAAGCCAAGTCATAAAAGGAAGACTTGTGATATCTTGAGATGTGTACCATGAAAAAAGGATAACTTATGCAGGTCAGTGTAGCCATCTTCAAATACTTGATGATCTCTCATGTCAATAAGAGATAAGACTTATTCTCTAAAATTCTCAAAGTCAGAACTAAAACCAAGAGCTGCAAGTTACAGAGAGGGCAGTTTTGGCTAGAGATAGGAAATGCAATTTTAAATCACAATGTTATGGCTACAAGTGACTGAGACCATAACCAACAGCCTCATAGTTGATGAAAATGAGTCATTTTGAGGCATGGTGACTTATCCCAAAGACCCTTCAGCTGGTCAGTGGAAAAACAGGACCAAACCAATTCTCATGTCTCTAAGGCTAACTCTCCCCACAGCCCACGCCATCATGCTGCCTCCCAGCCACTGCAGATGCCCAACAACAAAGGCTTGGCTTTCTCAAGAAGTGGGCTCCCAGTCCCTGGATGTGTCCAAACACAGGCTGGATGACCACCTGTCAAGGGTGCTCCCAGGGAATGTCTGTGGTGGGGAGGATGTTGGAAAGAATAATCTCTATGAGTGCTTTCAAGTTTATGCTGCTACAATTTGAATTTTGGAAATAACCTGAAGATTTGCGTTGTGTTAAAAAGAGCTCTAATATTCAGTACAGAGAAGACAAAGAACTTAGGAGTAGTGGCTGGTATATGAAGAAGGCAGAGGAACGTTTTTAGTAGTTTCCCAGTTTCTTAACAGGACCCATCGTGGTGATTATCAGTATTATTACAGTGGTACATCACTCCCACACCTCACGTTTGGCAGGAGCAGGGGTGTGCTGGGTGGGGAGAAAACTATCTTTTTACTTTGGTCCCTACCCTGCCAACTAGAAACTATTATATCCCTACAGAAAGGGACTGAGTCCATAAGGGTGTGTCCTGAGTGATGGCAGAATGCCACCTGGAAATTGTCACAGAACAGATTATAAAAACACTCAAAGCATTTTCATTCATTTTGGCCTATGCCAAGAAAAGACTCACCCTCTTCTCCTCCCCACCCTCACCCATCACACTTGAAAAAAAAATCTACATACCCATTAGTAATTCAGCCATTTATTTGGCTCACAATCATAGGAAAAGGGCTGAATTGCTTACCTCACTAGTTGCATATCCAGATCCTGAATCTACACTTAAAAGAATGTACAGTACAGGATTTCCCTCATTACTAGTGAACTGTAGATGACAAATTAATTAATTAAAAGCTATTTTCTGGCTCCTGGTATGTCTGTTCTTTGGGAAAAAGATTAAGATCTGTGGTACACTGTGATTTGACCTATAAAACCGGAACCCATTTTTGCAATGTAAGCTGGCTCAAAACTTAATATCCACAGGTATGTGACTAAATTAATCTAAGATAAAATTGTTAAGTAAATACTATTATGATATAATATCTTCACTCTGAGGTCATTTTGTGCCCCTGGGTAACCATTCTTACTTGCATTACCTAGAGCTTTCTTTGGATGAAATTTCCAGTACACTGTTATCCTTGCATTCTTTTTCCCTATTAAATTGTCACCATTCCAAATCTCATGTCCTCAGGGCCTTGCTCTAATGCCCCTTAAGATGGCTCCTAGCCATCTAAATCAACTATTTCCTCTATCTTCATCATCATCACTTCCACTTATTAAATATTTTCTATTTGTCAAATATCATGCTGTGTGTTTTACATACATTATCTCATTTGATCATCACTCTTTTTCATCCTCATTTTTCAGATGATTAAAAGAACTCACTCATGTCAAAGACATGAAGTGCTTGAGATGGGATTCAAACAAGCTTTTTCTGACTCCCAAGCCTGTAAAGCACCACACTATAGTAGAGAACAGAGGAAACTTGCTCGCTGGGAAGAACAGTCTTCTTCCTAATTTATATTGGAAATTGTACATTGGACAGTGTATAAACCCCTGTTCCAAATGAGGAAAAGGCATCAGTCGCAAAAGTGAGCCTTGATATGAAGTAAACTCTGGGCCTGTTCTGACCAAGAGGAAGGCAATGAGAAGACATGACAGAAGGGGTTGTTTCTTGATGCTGGAGGACAGGAGAGACCTGTAAACCCAAAAGTCATGTTAAAGGAGAGAGGGATTGGGTTAGAGATGGTATGGCCTGATTCGGGCTACAAGGGAGTCTGAGAAGCCTAGAAGGAATTTTTTTGTCTGATACCTGGAGGTCAGCTAGAAAAGGCTGGAGGCAAGCATTCTGAGAAGGGTATTTTAAAATACCCTATTTTAAAAAAATTATAAAATATCCCTAAAAGCTAAGGTATAGAAAGAGGTTTCTAGCCTAGAGATTATGTATGTATACATAAAAATATATTTTATATTAAATATCACTTGTAATAAAGAAATAAATTACCTGTAGAAAATGACAAATAATTGTCATTTATATTGTCATAATATGTTAAATCACATTGTTCTAGGCAAAGTAAGAGTTCGTCACTCACTCCTCCATTAATTCATTCACAAATATTTATTGAGTGTTTACTATTTGCAAAGTGCTATATTTATAAGAAGATATACACCAAATTTATTCTTTAAAAAGAAAATTTGCAGTTATCTCTTTTCCCCAATAAGACTGCTATTGCCAACACCTCTGAGAATATCAAAGAATGTCATGAATGTGAGTTTGGGACAGAGCTCTGAGGCCCTGTGGCTGGCCTTCAGGAAGAAGGAGAGGCAAAGGCCTGTGGGAGGCCTGACCACCCCTGACCTGAAAGAAACTGAGTTGAGCTCATTTCTCTTTGTTTCTGGATTTCTGGACCTGGAGCCAACATAAAACCAAAACCTTGTCCTGGCCATCATGGCGCCACACACCAGGGTTCATCCTAATCACTATCCCACACTGGTCCCGACAGTGCGACTCAGAGAACATGGCCTGTCCCAGCTCCTGTGGCACCAGGAGATCTTGCTTCCCTCAGGGGAAACGCCTGCAGCTCATCTCCTAGCTTCTTCTAAGTGTGTGACTGGATGGAAAAAAAGTCTGTCATCTACTTCCTATGTATCAAATATTTTGGATGCTGTGTGGCCTAAAAGAGTCAGAAATGGCTTCAAATCTTACTCTACCCCTTATTCTATGTGTGACATGGGGCTCTGTAATGGCTTACAACTTCAGTTTCCTCCTAGGTGAAAGAGAGATAATATCATCTACTTTGCTGGCCTCCTGAGAGAACTAAATGACAACAAAATAGAGGATACCAATCAGAGTATCTGGCACATAATGAGTATTCTATAGTGTTTGGAGATTAAGTCTAAATCCCATAGATAAGCACTGAAATAATTAATTTTACCTATTAAAACTATGTAGTAATGAATTTCAAGCTGAGATTAAATATCAAAATCTTTGTATGAAGAATGGTGTTTTTATGTTTTAAGTTCGATGATGTGTGAATGCTCAATAAATACTAGTGATGTTATGAAGTGATTTTAAATAATCAATTTGTAAGTATATGCATTTGAGTCTCAAGTTATTGTACAATGTTTGATTACCATCAAATAAATTCTAAATGAACCTTTAAAATTAAACTTGTTTTTCATTTCTTTCCTTATAGACAAAAATCATAAGGAAATAAGACTTTTAAAGAATGGAATAAAACAGCAATCCAAAGTAATAAAGACTAAACACGGTTCATTAGGAAAAAATACCCAGAACTCTAATCCTTTGCAGGTGCAAGACAATGGAAGAAACAAAAAGAATACCAACCACATTCTCCTGTGGACACTAGGGCAGAGTATTTCCTCAGGCCATTTTCTAGCTATCTGACAAAGAAAGGTGCCACATGTGATACTGCAATTCATGTACATCAAGTGACTATGATTTGAACTGGAGAGAAAGAATCTCAAAGTTTTACGTGATAAAGCAGAGACTCAAGCGTCCCTACAGAAAGGCACAGGAAGCCGGGGACTCACTGGCAAAACTTCTGGTTGGAGAAATCCTATTGCCTGAGAGCCAAAGTCTCTGGAAAACATTGTGGGAATAACAAATCCCATGGAAATGTCTGTCCTAAAATTTTTCTGCATGAAAAAATAAAAATATTTCTTCCTACGCAACAGTGTTCTAGGGTATAAGTAGCTTAAGAATGAGGCAAAGTAAATTCTGAGATATTTTAGGTTTAGGTTCAAGTTTAACCTTTCTGAGCCCTTGAAATTCCAATTCGTTCTTTGGTTAAAAGAATGACAGAATAAAAAATGCATCAGATAATATTCTAAACATTTATGTGGCACATTTTTCCTCCTTGGTCATTCTTACTGAACTTGAGTTATTCATACTTTTCAGAAAGGGCAAAACTCAATGCAAAACAAGAAAATCATTACTGAGTTTTAACTTTCAAAATAGATTTGTAAAATTATGAAAAATAGTCATGAGTGTTCTGGATTTCAATTTTAAGAACCAAGGCACCTGAGAGGGAAAATAGAAGTCTTTTCCCAATCTCCTACTGCTGGGCAATAAATATCTAGATCCAACCAACTCTGGGGCTCTGAGGCAAAGAACTTTCTGGAATGCTCATCAGTGAGCCAAATGTTAGACCTGGTGTAGGGGACAGTGTCTCTCTTCAGAGTGAGGTAGTACAAATCCCTAGGGAATATTTCTCTGAAGAAATTTTGAGGGGATGAGACTACGGTTAATTTGCTGTTTGGATCCCTTTTCAGGTACCCAGTACCCCTTCCTTCCTTATGCCTCATGAGGAAGGGTAAGAGGAGAAAGAAAGATATAGAAACTTCAGACAGGTTGAGGGGGAAGCCCAAATCAGAAAGGCTCCAACATTGCAATTTGGTACCTGGAGGTAGGTTACTGAGCCTCAAGCCAAAAGAAGGAAGTCAGAGCAGATCAGCAAAAGGGATGGGTGTGTGTAGGTCCTCCACTAGCTCCTTTGGTGCCAGTGACCAGAGAAAGGCACCAGGGAGAGTCAGAAGTTTCCAGATGCTCCAGTGGATATGCAATTAGAAGGCCAAAGATTCTGAAGATCCTAAAGTCATGATGAAGTGGGCAAAGGATATGCAGAGTTTGAAGCTGGAAGCCAGGGGAGGTTTGTGACAAGGATAGTGGCTGACATCTGGAGAGCAAACGCAGAGGGAAAAGCCGTCTCCGTGGAGGCCAGGTTGGACCGCAAGTCTCTTCCCCTGCAGCCACAACGCTGCATGGCTCTCCTCTTGTTACAGGTTTCTCTTGCCTCAGAGGAAGAAGGAAAGGATGGGTGGGTGTGGGCCTAAGTATTTACACCCACAGAGAGTGCGTGCACCTGGAAAAGTCTATGTTTGAAACAGGAAGAAACCGTTTTGAATAGGTGAGCTAAAGTCTATGTCTCTTCCTACCAAACCAAGTTGAGGTCATACGTTAAAAATAAAGGTGCTTTTCTGCACATGAATGGTTGTGGATTTTAAAAACTCACTACATACAAATACTTAGTGGATTTTTGAACTAGAAAACTAGAGAAAGAATAAGTTTGGTGGGGGTTAGTACAACAAGGCATACATTGTTTTTACACTTTTATTCTAAGAAGTCTGGTATTTATTTTTTTGGTGAGAGAAACTAGGGATTTAAACTATGCACAAGTAGGGGATGTGGGAGGGAAAAAAACCATTTTAAAACCTTTTAAATTTACTGTTCGTGGTTACAAGTTTCCTTAGGAGACATAATATTTTTTTTTCTCCTGTCTAAAAAAATAATTTGGACTAACCTCAAAAAAGCTGGGTTTAATGTTTCTCAGACTGTTTCCAAGCAGACTAAAACACCAACAACTTCATATCCACAGGGAAAGGTTTATGGTTCACCAAGTTTGCATGATTCATGCTGAAGAGCTCACACGCCTGCGATGCATGACGTGCCTCCTGAATGCAATGTATGGGGCACATACACCTAAGCAGGGTTGCCTTACACCGGCTGCTGACCCAGGGGTCACTGTCAAGAAAGTGGAGTACTGAAAGGAAGACAAGAGCGAGAATGGGCAATAGTTCATATTCATTTTCAGTCTGGATGGGAAAAACATTCTGGTAGCAGCTTCAGAAATCTGAGTTAGATCCATCTCTGAGCCAACAGTTTCAGATGCTTAGTCAAGCCCTCTCCAAAGCAACAGTCTTGGAGCCTGAAAATATGAGTTGCAAATATTTTTTAATAAGATAAAATCATGAAAAAGTCATTGGGAGTGCTGAGCCATGATGAAAACTGTCAGAGTTAGAAAACTAATTTAATGATTGTGAAACAGTATTTTAAGTGGTACATATGAGTAAATAAAGTTTTGTGAACAGGCTTTATAAATTCTAAAGTGGTATGATAAGTTACTATTGCTATTGTTCTTATTTTTGCTTTCAGTCATCACTGTCATCAGTAGCTACAACTGGCCAGAGGTGACTGGTCCCACACCTAACTGTGTGGTCCATCTGGTCACAGGAGAATGAGAAGGCTGTGAGGCTGAGTTACAGATAGCCACAGACCCGTCCTGAGATTTACTTCCATCAGAAAAGAATCACAATACTTATTTGAATCGCAAAAAAAAGGCTATAAGTAAAATAATGAACATAAGTACTTCTCATAATATTCAAATAATTTCTTAAAATTTCTATTAATATTCTGAATCTTTAAATGGGCATCTGATGCAAATGACGCGAACATGACCCACAGGCAACTGACAACACTGTCACATCAAGGACAGCAGTGAGGGAGTTCTTTCATCAGGCTGGCCTTTCAGATTTTACCCCAAGATATTTCTTTTGCTTAGAAAAAATACATTGGAGTTTAGACGTCACCTGAAACCTCTCACCTTGCAATAAGGAATCCGAAGAAATCGACATTTCCAGCTATATATGATATTATCTTTCTGTCTGATTTTATTGTGCCTACTTCCTTACCTTCCATCTTGTCCTCAACATACCTCATTCAAGTTTTTGTCTCCACCATTCTACAGTAGTTTCTCTTTCTAATGTCAAGCAGGCCTCTGTCTTGCCAAATCTAAAAGATAATTCTTCGTCCTCCTTTTTTTTTTTTTTTTTTAAGACCACAGAGCAGCACTGACAGCACTGATCACCTATTTCTTCTTGAATCACTTTCCTACTTTGTTGGGTTTCCTCTATCTTACTGTATTTCTTCTCGTCACTTCCAGACCTCTCACTGTTGGAGTGCTTCAAGGTCCAATATTTAGATCTCCTACTCCTTTATATTCAGTCTCTCAAGGGATAACAAATAGTCTCACAGCCTTAATATCTTTGGTGGTGTCTCTCAAATTCAAGCTCTAGTTCAACATCTTTGTGATATGTATTTCTAACTGCCTACCTGACAGTTCCATGTAGAAATCTACAACAATGCCTCAAACTTAACATGGACAAAACAGAACTCTTAATTCCCCTTCTCTCAAATTGTTCCTCCCCTTACTCTGCATCATGTCCATAAATACTGTCTTTCACCCAGTTTTTAGACCCAAAGTCATCCTTGATTTTTTTCTTTTCCTTGCATCCCAAATGTTACCCATCAGAAGATCCTATCATACATATCTTGAAACCCCATCACTTCTTGTGCCCTCTACTAATTATCACTGTCCTCACAAGACACCAGAATTCTTTTGCCTGAACTACAATAATCTATCAAGTGGTCTTGCTTTTTTTCTTGCCACATCCATCCTATTATTCTCCTTGCAGCTTCTAGAGAGATATTTTAAAAATTAAATTAGATCATTTAACTTGCCTGCTTAAAATTTTCCTGTAGCTCCCCATCGCGCTTTGAATAAACACCAAAGTCCTTACCCTGGCCTGTAAGTTTTCTGTTGATTTCTCTAATTTCATCTTTCATCTCTATCCCTCTTTCCCATCATGCTGTACCCACTTTGATCATCGTTCCCTAATCTCTCTCACTCTAAGCTCCCGTACATCCAGACTCTTTCCACTTCAGGGCTTTTAAACTTACTTAACTTTTCTCTTCTAGGGCTGTTCCTCCCCCAGGTCTTTGCATGCTCTTTCTCATTACTCAAGTCTTTGCTCAAATTTCACTTCCCTGATCCTCTGTCTAAAATAAATTTCTTCTTCTCAATTTCATTCTCTCTCTATGCTTTTACCCTTTTTTTTTAGCTTTCTTCTTCATAGTACTGTCAATACTCAAAATTGTATTGTTTGGTATTTGTTTATCTCCTGATTGTCTCTCAGACTAAAATGTAAATTTAATGAGGGAAGAGCCTTTTGTTTCGTTTGTTGTTATATCCTCTCTGCCTAATACAGTGCTTAGTACTTTTGAGCAATGACTCATGCACAATAGGCACTCACTGAACATTTGAATAGGGCATGTTGAATGAAGGCTGAATGACTTGACATCAAAGAGAAAAATGGGAGTGAGACAGGTGAGAATAACACGTTTTACTCTGAGATACTCCACGACATTGTGGTTGAATCCTGATTTTTGATTCCATCTAAAGTCACACAACTGTTTTTCTTTAGACTGTTCCCATATAAAAATCATCGCCATGTAATAAGCTTAAGAAGCATCAGAATGGAAAATAATAGTCAGCATAATTTGACAGTATTTGGAAAGCAATATTTGGAAAACCACAATTATGATCTTATCTCAGATTTGTTCTGGAAGACATTAACAGTAATTTTACTGCATAGCACTGAAGAATTTGCATTCAGATCAACCCATTTGAATGAACATAAATCCAATCATTACCTTAGACTCATGAAATAAACCTTATGACCAAAAAAGGTAAACTGAAAGGTATACTCGTATGTAATAATCTTAACTAAACAAGAATGACTAAAACTTTAAAAACACAGAATGGAACAACACTGATAATTTGCCCAAAAAGTCAGAAGTGGATGAGGCTTTTCAGATATAGATTAGCAGTGATTTCTTATAGGTTTTGGCATATATCTCAGTTTTATCTAAACAAGAAAAACTCTGGTGTGTCCTTCTTAAATTTATACAAGGACATTACTATAGGTTCCACACATTCAGGGGAGAAAAATTCCTATTAAACAACAAGAAAAAAAGTTTTGGAATTTTTAATCCTTAAGTTTCTGACTTTTTCTTTCTTTTAGAGCATTCATTTTATTCTTTACTAACTTATACATATTGCATAATACATATTTGTGGCATAACACACTGCCCCAAAACTTATTGGCTTAAAACAATAAATGGTTGCTACTGTCCTCCACAAGTAAGCAATGAGAATATTCTTAATTTCAACTGAGATTTGTCAAAACTCTCCCTTGTTTACCTTTCCCCTTATTGTATAAATACACTATGAATATATTTTAGAGTTTTTAACCTCCCAATAAAAACTTTGGTCAAAAGTCTAGGCTGCCTCCTTTCTCCTTCTCCACTTCTCACACTTCTCCATCTCTAAATTCTTCCTCTAAATTATTTTGTAATTATTAACACTTTATGTCTTAAAAAGATCTTAAATACTGAAAGCAATAACAGCCAAAACACCTTGGATATTTAAATAACTTTGATGGTCACTAAAAACTAGTTATGGAGGTCACCAGTAGATAGAAATGGTAAAAAAAAAATATATTACCACATATTTGAAGCATATAGACACTAATGGTTACATATTCATTGAATAGTTATCAGAGATTAGTTAAAAATGTACAAATAGGTCTAGCATGTAAAAATAGAAAATAGAAAAACACACAGAAGCACAAGCTTACCTAATCTCAGTGCACTGAAATGTATAACAGAATTTCAAAAGGTACATGTTCAGAATTACTTTAATATCCACATTCTCACATGTGCAACTTAGCTAAGAATACAGTCCTCATTCTAAGGAAGAAGAGCATGGTAACGTTTCCCTTTTTATTAAGAAAGTTATGAGAACTGATTACTGCAAGGAATGAAAATAACTCTAACATGGTACTCAAGCAGTCGACTTCTAAGTTGGAGCCTGACCTTGTGAATTCCTACATTTGGCAAGGCTGCAGGGTGATGCAGTGGGACTTAGTGTTCAGTCGAGCTCTGATCCATCGAACATTCCAGCCCTGACTCTGGAAGCCACTCGTAATGTTCCGTGTAATCCTCAGAGCACTGTTTAGGAAAATGTGCTTATTTCATCTCCCTCAGTTCTGTGAACATGATCAGCCTTCCCAAGCTACTGATTAAAACAGAGCTCCTATGTTCTGCCACTCCACCCACCCTTTTCTCTATTATTCTAACCACTAAAATCATCACCAAAGATGGAGAATAACTTAAAAATAACTGTAGGAATAACACAGTGTCTATTTATTTAGTCTATGTTTGCCAGCAGGTTACCATCTTTTCAAATGAACATGACACATGTGCACACTATCCTTCCAGAACTGAGCTGCAATGCTAGGATCCTTGTCTTTGTGTGAACTGTGTTGGTACTGTCAAGAAATTTTAATGCTTCCAACTTGACATTAATAGTGGCTTGATATTTATTAAGCAATGACTATATTAATAAAAGTGATGTTTAGAGACATTAAGTATCATGCCCAAAGCCATACAGAGCCATTAACTGGAGAAGGCAGAAATGGAGCTCAGGCGAATCTGATTTCAAAGCTGCTGTTGCTACTATGTGATATTGCTCTCCTAATGTGATAACTTACAATGAATACATTTCCTTCGGTAAGTCACAACACCTAATGTTAATTCATTGCTTTTATAATTCAACTTAATATTAGTATATGCTGCTTGACTGGCTCCAAAGACATAAAACATTATCTCAAAGTAACATCACTTTGTTGAGTTTCATTTACCTTCGGTTGCTGACTGAGACTTTAATGATATAGAAAAGAATGACACTGGCCCATATGCAAGAGAGATAAGCCACCTACCCAAATAACTGTAAAGTCACCAGAAAAGTACAATAATACTGAGGGTACTGAAAGGAAAAACTGTTGCAGTTAGAAGCATCAGAAAGGGCTTTGTGGACAAAAGATATTTGAATGAGGTCCTGAAGAATGACTAGGAGATGTGTAGAGGAGGCCAGGGG
>CM053512.1:25332539-25384489 GCA_028627145.1 Eidolon dupreanum
TGTCTCACTGTCATAGTATGTGACTTGAAAATATGGTTATCATACTTACATTTCTCACTTTTAAGAATAATATCTACAATTGGAACTAGGCTATACACATCCTGCCTGTATTATCCTTTCTCAATGTCTATGCCTCTGCTGAGAGCTAGACATACTTTTTTTTTTTTTTTTTTTTTAAACACAGGAGTAAAAATTGACCCTCAAGCTGAAGGCGAAACATCCTTACCCAAAGCCTCATCTTCAGGGTAGTTGCCTCTGTGATAATAACTTATCTGCCCATTTGCCTGGCTGGTTAGAGTGGAATACCACCACTAACATAAAGTATGAGAAACTACAGGATATACAAGATAAATAAATAGTAATAACAATAGCTCTGTTATTAAGTACCTATCGTGTCTTTCTCCATCTGTACACTAAGGTGATTTGTAGTAAATGGAGTCCAATTTGACCTCAAATCTGATTCACTTCCACTCTTAGCTCTGGCATTTTATGGTGGCCTTGCAGGTGTAAATTGCTTTCTCTGGAGACATCTCCAACCAGAATATGGTTATTTAATCATGCAGATTTCTCAGAAAAATGTCAAGTATCTCTTCTTAGATCCTAGCCTACATCATTTTCATCAATGGCTTCTCAGCCATTCAACTATTGTCTCAACCTCTTTTGTTTCCCTCTTCTAGACAGGATCTTTAAAACTAATATTCCCTGGTTGTTATCACTCATATTTTTTGGCCTCTTGATATACCAACTTGTTTCTTCCTTATTTTTTTAATAGGCTATTTTTAGAGCAGTTTTAGGTTCACAGCAAAATGAGCAGAAGGTACAGAGGTTTCCCATCTCTGCCCTTGCCCCCACACATTCAGAACCTCCCCATTATCAACATCCCCCACCCAAGTGCTACATTTGTTACAACTGACAACCTACATTAACACATTACTATCATCGAGTCCACAGTTTACATTGGTATAGTCGATGGGCTTAGACAAATATAGGACATGAATCCGTCACTACAGAATCATACAGAGTAGTTTCACTGCCTTACAAATTCTCTGTTCTCTGCCTATTCATCTCTCTCTTTCCCCTGGCCTTTGTGAACCACTGATCTTTTTTTACTGTCTCTATAATTTTGCCTTTTCTAGAATGTCACACAGTTGGAATCATATAATATGCAGCCTTTTCAGACTGGATTTCTATACTTAGTATTACGTATTTGAAGTTCCTCCATATCATTTCATGGGTTGATAAGCTCATCTGTTCTTAGCACTGAATGATATCCATTATTTAGATGTACCACAATTTATTAATTCTGGGAGCTACTGTCTAAGCCATTAAATTGATAATTTCCACGAGGTCCACAGGTTCATAATATTTTTCTGCACTGAAAAGGGAATTGCTATAATACTCATAAATTGATTGGCAATGGAGGTTTTTTATTCATTCAAATATTGATTGAAACATACTATGTGCTAAGCACTGGACTAATGCTGGAAAAATGTGAATGAGTAAAAACATTGTCTTTGCCCTGAAGGCTGCATATTTTGTGTCACAGGGGTTTTCTTTCTCAGCTTTTACTGCCTATGCTAGAGTTCCAAATCTTGATGAAGGGAATAGTTTGATTAGGGTAATCTGATAATCCAAGCAGGCTTTTTAGAATTCACACATGCACATTTTATGCTTAAAGGGAGAAGAAAGAAAAAAGGGAAAATAATGGCAGACTGGGAGGCTTGATCCAAACTAATGAAAGAGGAGAGAAAGGCGACAACAACAGGGCCATTTTATAGGCCAGAATGAGGTGGGGGCACAAATCTGTTTTTTTTTCTGAACCCATGATTTCCTGATCTTAGTGCAGTTATGATCAGGCAAAACTTAATGAATGAATCTGAGGGACTGGACCCAACATTCCTGACTATATATAGCAGCAAAAAAAAAATTTAATTTGGAAACGTTTCATTCAACTCACTTCTTCCCTCCGCACAGTCCTTAGCATTCACCCACAGGTAACCAGCTTCTTGGGACTGTTTAGATCATATGCAAAAAAACATAAGTAGTTTTTACATGGATAATGCTTTTACTACCAATCACTTGGAATTCTGAAAGCAGACTGTATTCACTTCTAAAAGTTTACTGTGACAATATAGGAATGAGAAAGAAATGAATAAGTAGGAGAGAACTCTTTCTAATACACGCTTTGTAATACATTAGAAAACGTGTTTTTAAGAGGTAATATTATTAAGAGAGAAATATGGGAATGCAAGCATATGGAAACAATCTAAAATAAAATTTAGGTTATTGTAGTATCCTGATTCTTTTTAAGTGTTTTTTCTTTTTTTTTAAAGAATTTGCCCAAGGTCTCATAGTCTCTAATGATATCACCACTATTCATACTTTAACACAGAATGGGGTACCTGATGCAGCATTAACAATATATGCAGATAATGCAAAGGAATGTAGTACAAGAAATGTTGAACCAAGAAACATGGGCCCTAGGCCCTGGCTTTGATGTTGATGGTGGTGGTGATGATGATGATGATGATGATGATGAAGAAGAAGAAGATAAATAGTTGCTATCCATTTTTAGTCACTTATTGAGTGCCAGGCATTATGTTAACTGCTTTCTATGAATTTTCTGTATTTGTCTCAATAGTCTTACAAGTGCTATTATTATATCATTTTATAGATGGATCTGAAGCTTAAAGAGGGCAAATAACTTGCTCAAGGTCGTTGACAGAACAATGAGGTAGAATTAGGATTCATGCTGATGCTTAACCCCAAAGCTAGAACTGTCCTCTTTACCACTATAAGACATCTGCCAAATTATTTAAATTCTGTTTTCATCTTGTTTTCTAGAAAAATTGAGAGGTTGGAACAAATGACCTCTGAAGTTCCCTTTCGCTTTAGAATTTTTTGTGAATCTTTTGGTCCACTGTTAGAAGACTATGAGATTGGAAGGTTTTTTTTTTAATTTTATTAAATATATTGGGGTGACATTGGTTAATAAAATTATGTATGTTTCAAGTATACAATTCTATCATTTCCCAAGGCCTTATCTTGGTTCTGTTTTGTTCTGTTCTACACCCTGAAGAAACTGGGGTAGTACGTCTATAACCTTAAGAATGTGAGTGGTTGTACAAGAGCCCTGTAGACTGAGCAGGATACAGGGAAAAGAGAACCGACTGTGAAAGGAATACTTTCATCTCATTGGCCCATGGTCCCAAACAGGCTGGCCCAATAGAGTAAACTGAAGCAGAAAGGAAAGAGGGCCTCCAGAAGTCATTCTTTAGCAGCACACCCTTCCCAGATATGCAGGATGCTCAAACTTTGATTAGACACCTATCTCACCTGTGAAGTCAGGCTTTCTAGTTATCTGGAAAGGAAAATGCTGATTGTAAGGAAACAGTCTATGGCCGAGGCGACTGCCTCAGAGTGTTGTCCTCTGAGCTGAGAGCTTTCACAGGAGAGCCTTTCGCTGGCTTCTGATATCTGGTTACTCTCCTCCTCCCCTCTACCCGCCTTGCCAGGAAGAGCAAATGCAGAGCACCCCATGGAACTTTCAGGCTCATGTCTTCCTTTGGGATTCCCCTCTCTCTGGGGCAAAGACTTCTCAGACAAAGAAAGCAAGTTCCCATCTGTTACAATTTAGAAATTTCCAAATTCCCCCTATTTATGTTATGTTTGTTTTGGAAGATCCAGAAGATGTCCACAGATAAGTGAAGGTCTCCTGAAGGGTGTTTTGAAAAGATTGCAAAACTGAATCGCAGTGAAAGTCAAACTGCAAGCAAGCTTTTATTTTTAGGCCCCATGCCAGACCTGAACAAACAAAACAAGCAGAAAATAAACAAGAACAGCAAGTTAAAAGGTCCAGTCAGCAACCTCATTCAAAGTCTATCTACAACAGAGATTGGAGTGACCAGCTTCAATAAAAGTTCTAAGTTTAACAACTTGATTTAAAAATGGGCAGGGGACCTGAATAGATGTTTCTCCAAAGAGAACATACAGATGGCCAACAGACCTATGAAAAGATGTTCAACATCACTAATGATCAGAGAAATGCTCATTAAAAGCACAACGAGATATCACCTCACACCTATCAGAATGGCTATAATCAATAAATCAACAAACAAGTGTGGTGAGGATGTAGGTAACAGGGGACCACACGTACTGCAGGATTGCAAATTGGTGCAGCCACTATGGAAAATTGTATGGAGGTTCCTCAAAAATTAAAAATAGAACTACCATATAACCTAGCAATCCTGCTGCTGGGTAATTATCTAAAAAAAATCCAATAGAGCAATTCCAAAAGATATATGCATCCCTATGTTCATTGCAGCATTACTTAGAATAGCCAAGATATGAAAGCAACCTAAGTGTCCATCGATAGAGGAGTGGATAAAAAAGGTGTGAAACTTATACAATGGAAAACTATTCAGCCATAAAAAAATGAAAACTTACCATTTGCAAAAACATGGATGGACCTAGAGGGTATTATGCTAAGTGAAATAAGACAGACATAGAAAGACAAAGAGCATGTGATCTCACAGGTGGAATAATAAAAAATAAAATAAACGAACAAACCAGAAATAAACTCAGATACAGAGAAAAAACTGATAGCTGCTAGATGAGAAGGGGGTTTGAGGGTCTGGGTGAAAAAGGTGAAGGGATTGAGAAGTACAAATTTGCAGTAGCAAAAACAGTCAGAGGGATGTAAAGTACAACATCGAGAATATAGTCAATAATATTGTATAACAATGTATGGTGTTAAGTGGGTACTAGACTTATCGGGAGGATTACTTCATAAATCATATAATTATTTAATCACTATAAGCTATACACCTGAAGCTAATATAATTATTGAATTTCAACTGTATGTGATTGAAAATTTTTTTTTAAATCAAAAAAGTTAAATAATCAAAAAAATAAAAACATTATTTGCAAGGGAAAAAATGATCAATACTACCATAGATATAATACTCCTCCAGAACATGATAGCCTAGTGATGTAATCAAGCATTCCAATGGATAAATGCCACTCAGTTTGACAATGAATATAAACCATCTATTAAACCCACAAATATTTATTGAATGCTTATTATGTGCCAGATATTGGGGGAGGGACTGGAAAAAGGTAAAGAACAAGACAGATATAAGCCTGGTGTCAGAGAACCTGTAATCTTGCTGGGAGACAACCCTTACAGAGTAACTGAATGAGGGTTATTATGGAGGAAGCCCTCAGGGCCAGAGGAGGACACAGAGAGTGACCTTACCCAGTCTATGTCTCCTGGAAGGCAGAGCATACTGTTTACATGAAGGGAGTTGGTTGGGCAAATGGAGAAGAACAGGTGAGAAGGCTGGGAGTCCAGAGAGGGAAGCTGAATCAATGAATGTAGAAAGGAGAGAATGAATTATCAAGGCATTCTTTATAGTTTAATGGAACTCTAACTACATTCAATAAATTACTTAAATTGTTTATCCATTTAGTGCTAAATAGAGATCATATGACTATATAACATCTTATGATCAGCATATGTCAGGTTTCTAAAATGAATTAATATTATTGCAGTTAAAAGCAAATAAACCAGATATTTCAGTTGGCCTTGAAATCTACTAGATTTTTGAAATAATTAAAAATATTCAAAAGCTCCTAATACTGATTTTCTTAAACCATAGTTGGTAAACACTGTCCTAGTGAGTTAGTGTCTAGAACATCAAAATGGCTTACAAAAAAACCTCTTGGGTCAGGTATGTTTATCAAGCAGAAAAGGTTCTTGTCCTCAAATCATCATGCGTCTGGCCTTCTAGCCAAATGAATTATTTATAAGATGTTAAGAGAACATCTTAACCTACCATCGTACTTTAAACAAACCTGGTTTTAAAATATACAGTCTTCTCTAAGTGACTTCTTTCAAATGTACTTTTTCCTTCTCCAGGACAAATTTGGCCTCGTTGAGCCAAAAGTCAAACAGCTAAGGACACCTTCTTTGAGGGTTAACCAAAAGCAGGAGCTGGGAGAGTGGAACCAGCACAGGTGAGGTAAAGAAGACAGATGTGGTTCAAGAGAAACGAGGTATGTTACTCAAGGAAGATGAAGGAACCGGCAACGATTGCCAGGCTCAAGCAAAGAAGCCATGATCCCCATGTTAATTAAAACCCACTGATTCCTCTGAATAAAGAAATCAGGTCTGACAGACCACATTGCTTTCTTCAAAACCACTTAGGACAGCTAAACACATTAGCCTACTGGGCAATAAGAGTGAAGGCAGCTGATTTGTCAGAATATGTCCACTTTAGAAAGCCAGAAAGCCAGTAGGCTTTCTTTAGTGAAGCCAGGGCATGTTGAAATGCAGCCATTTCCCTTTTTGTCCTGATCTTGGGGCACTGGGCTTTTGTGTGCTCTGGCAAACAGAAAAAGTCAGCTGTTGATCAATTCTGGTTCTCTCCACAGCTCCTCCATTTCACAATGTTCCTGTTTGCACTCCAAGACTTGTCCAACATGAGCATTCTAGGATCATTGAATCTCAGCAAAAGAGGCCCTCATGTCCCAGGTTTTTATAGGCTATATTGCTTTTTTCTTTCTTTTTCTCTCAATTATTATCAAAAAGATCACACACACTCCACAAATATAAGAAATCTTTCTCAGAACTTCCTCACTGCTCAGAAACCAGTGACCTCAAATAATAGAGATGAAGACAAATAAGAATAGTTTTATGAACTGTCATTATTCTCTGTAGAATTTTTTCCATTTTTGGTATCTTAGAAATATGACAGTACACCAGTTGGATCAGTGCTATCCACCACTGAGAGTTCGATTTGGTTGTTCAGAAATGAGCCATACAGAAGACTAGATCTTGAAGCCAATGGGAAAAATTTTAAACTTGGGATAACGTTAATTAAGCCCATATTACACTTAACATTCTTCTCTACTAAATAAAGGTCACTTCCTTCAAGATACTATTTTGAGCAAATAAGATTTCTGAAATTCTGCAAGACTGCAGTTAATTAAACAGAATAGCAAAATGGAAAACAGATGTCACAGAGCATTTTAAAAAGATTTTAATGACATTCAGCCTGTTTTCTTAAATTCATTTTCAGTTGCTATCATTCCTTATACTTAACTTCATGAGTTGTTGGAATGGGAGGATTTATATCAATTTCATATAACTGGCAGTTGAAAAGCTATTCAAAGAGAAGTACAGTTGGGGAGTATTGCAGAGGATTTTTTTTTCTACACAACCTGACCAGCTCTTTGGCTTAAACTCTTGAACTCTTTTAAATTAACATTCTCCATCTTTCAAAAAAAAAAAAAAAAAAACCTTTCCCTAACAACAATTCTGACTCTAGCTTTTAATGGTTCTTTCCAGTAGTCTCATGCTCAATTATCCTCAAAGCACCTGCTAGGTTAAGAAACTTAATATCTGTCAATTCCAGCTCTGAAAAAAATCATAGCATGGTGAAATTTTTGTAGATTAACCTCATCATTAACTCAAGTATAGACATCCACAGTTAGACTTTCAATGTGTTTTTTTCAATATGATATACAGAAGTTGAAATTATGAGATTAGACCGAAGAGATTAAGTAGGCTTACTCTCTTAAAAAGTACATTCACAAAGGGAAAATGGAGAACTTTAAGAGTGAACAAATAGAGGCTTTAGGGTAGCGGTCCCCAACCTTTTTGGCACCAGGGACCAGGGCGCATTTGAGAATCTAATACCTGATGATCTGAGGTGGAGCTGAGGTGGTGATGCTAGCGCTGGGGATCTGCTACAAATACAGATGAAGCTTCGCTGGCTTGCCCACCACTCATCTCCTGCTGTGCAGCCTGGTTCCTAACAGGTCATGGACAGGTACTGGTCCATGGCCTGGGGAGTTAGGGACCCCTGGAGTCTTGTCACTATTTTTCTACTTTTAGAACTTTTCCCAGGGTTTGAGTCCATCTGATGATTATTGAGATGCGTCCCCAGTAGCATTACAATATTTACAAATACTCATTATACAATAAGCTCAACTATCTTTTGGAAATGTCATGTACCTCTTTTTTCAGGTTCCTGTGGACATGGTAATAAAAAGGAAGCAATGAATTATTATGCTGTCTGTTGTTTATATAAGCATTCCCAAGTAACCCACAATTTCAGGAGTTGTTTTAAACTGAAACAATGATCTCTGCTAAATCTGGGAAGAGATGACATAAATAAATGCCATGAGCTTGAAGCAAAAGGACAAGAAAAGTATTGTGATTAATAAAGCAGACCTGAAACAAATCCATACAGTAGATGGGTACACTATCTTGAGCAATGACTGGCTTCTGGGGATGCCTTTAATGTGTGTGTGGGGGAGACCAAAGCCTCTGTATTAACTGTCATCAAAACAGGCCATTTCCTGTCTGGACTTTATGCTTAAAAGTCTTTTACTTGTTTTCTAAGAAAGCTTTATATTTTAAACTCTTTGTTCAATAACTATTATAATTATTAGTGCTATCATTTGCAAACTGTAATACTCTAAAGATTATATTTAAAATATAAAAGTAAAATAATGAAAACTGAAGGTATTGATTTGCTATTAGTCAGAGTAGGTATGGACATGTGGGGTTAAGAAGGGTTAACAGGGGAGAGACTGGAGGCAGAAAGATCAGTGGTGCTGTGAGGCTACTTGGAAATGAGATGCCCAGGCCTACAACAGAGTGGGAACAGTAAGAATGGAATGACAGGGAGAACACACATTAAAGAAGCAAAATTAAAATTGCCAAACATGAGCACCGTTCATGATACTTGCCACATACAAATTTCTTTCATACGCTCGGTCTTCCACAGAGCCTCCCGCAGTCACCCAGCATTCTTGAGACACCACCCTCCCTGCCTCTGTCATGCCGTTGTTCTAAGTGTGTCTTTTGAAAATGCGATCTTACAGAACATGACTCTTGAAACGTAATTGATTCCAAATCCCAACAAATAACAAGTTTTAAGTTCTTTTTCAAATCAGTTTCTGGGCACAAATCAATGAAAAATGCAAAGTGAAATGGTCTTGAGAGCTGAGGAACAGGGCAAAGGTAACGTGGTTTAAAAATGAAAAAGAGTGGTCAGATTCTTTCCATGCTTGGAATTCACTGACGCTACCCCTCCAAGCAGACTTCACAGCCCAGGAACCACACTGGGCAGCAGATGAGGCGCACAGCTGCTGCTGTCTCTGGTCAGCATGCTATGCATGTTTTGCTCAGCCTGAAACCGCTGCAACGGCATCTCAGAAAATCATGCTGTCCTTGGTCTTTGAAGCAAGACGACTCAACTTCCAATAAGCTATATGCTCTTTTGAAGGCTTAAGAGTATGCGCTGAATTATTCCTTCTTTCTCTAATGTGGTCTTGGTCTGTTTCATGACTAAGAGAGGATTACTGTAGACACAAGGAACAGAGAGTTCTACCAAATAGGTTCTTTGCAAAGCTAGGCATACTTCTAGGGATTGATAAAACTGCCCCACATTAGTGGAAATAACCAGAATCTCACTGAAGAATTCAGAAAACAGGTCAGGGAAAACAAAGCAGTGTGCTTTGGTTTTACTGCACAGCACCTTGTTAACAAAGAAAATTGTCTCAGGAAAAAAATTGGCATCTACCATTTGTGTGATCCATTAAGTAAAGTGAACACACTGTACGTAGAGAAAATCTTTCCCAAACTTCTCATTACTGACATAGCCAACAATTTTCTTCTAATTTGCCTTAATCTTGCAAGTGTGTTTTCTTTAGTTTCTCACTCTACAGATGTCTTCTCCATCTGGCACTCAAAAATATTCTTACTTGCATACAATTTTATTTTTAAAAAAGACGCCGAATATGTTTTACATCAACAGTCTTTGAGTTATCTTAGAGATTTGAGCATACTGTTAGTTAGCCTCCTTTCCACTATTTTGAGGACTATTGATAAGCACACTCCATGTTTTAGCCCCTTTCTTTTTATGGGTGTTTAAGAGAGAAGAGAACAAAAACTGGTACTCTATATTTTGCATGCATAGAATTTTATATGGCCAGTATAGAAAAACACATAGAAAAATCCTCTTTACTCTTATACACAATTAGGTGAAGCTCCTTCTTTACTGTCTTTAACACACTTTATTTTAGTACCCATTCCTACCCCCCCAACCCCCCCGCTATTTCTCCTAATGGTCTGCTTTTTCTCTCCCTGTTTCTTCATCACAATTGTCAGCACATTTTTGACACCGAGGTCACTAGTAATTGGAAGCATGAACTTGAGGGCCCATATTTGTGAATGTTTTTAAGCATGTTGTGGCAGATGAGATTCCACTGTTTGTGAGCTTCCTAATAGCCATCCTGTTCCACCCACGTTGAATTCTGATTTTTTCAGATACTGGATGGAGATCCTTTAAATATGGGGCCTTCTGCAACCCCCCATATGTTACGACTGGTCTCAGCCAGTTATGTGATTCCACTCCCCTTTGTCACATACTCACTTTCCCATCCTTTCTTGAAACTAAAAATGGACACAAGACACAGTTGCAGGGCAAGTTAAGGGCAAGTCTTCTAGAAAGCATTTTCTTCAGAATAAGAAAGTTGCCTCTGTCCTGTCCTTCCTGCTCCAGAGACTGGTTTGAGGACCTGGTCTTTGAGTGGCTGCAGTCATCTTACGACCATACGACAAAGGCCAGGAGACTCCAAATGCACCCTGACATCTCCGAGCTCCTGAAACAGGCCTGGGCTGCGCACGCACGCACGCATGCACGCACACACGCACACGTGCACACGCACACATGCACACATGTACACACGCACACACACACAGTATGTGTGTGTTCTAAGTATGTATATATAGCAAAATTAAGAGGTATAATTATTAAGGTAACTATCTTGTACTTAGAAAATGTCATTTTTGAGAAAGGAAAAATAAAAGCAAAATTGAGGCAATGAATGGAGTCAAATTAAAATGTGGTTAGAGGCAGACACTCTATAGCAGAGTTCATTCCACTGATACCATAACACTGGAGAGTTTCTGGGTCTTTCTCTGCTATATCCTTTTGGTAAAGTTTGAGTTAACTCCTGAAATGTTAGTCAAATGTCCAGCTTTTAGTAGGAGTAACTTTATTTTTCACACAGAGTTAATAAAAGTAATTTGTGAATGTGGGAGGTAGAGGAACAGAGAAAGAAAAAGTCAGAATCAAAAACAATGTAATTAATCCCCACGTATTAAGGACAGATGCCCAAAGCTAACACCTACTGCTCCTTGCTGAAAACAAACAAAAGTAGTCACCCATATGACTACTGATTGTACAAAGAATGAAGCAGTATATCAGAAGCACCCCAAAAAACAGTACCCAATTAAAATTATAAGAAGGAAGAGATAGAAAAGGAATTTTAAAGTATGAATGGGTTTTTGGTCCCCCACTCCCCATCTCTCTCTAAAACCTTGATTCTGGTCACGGTGTAATAGAAACTGAAAGGTTAGATGAAGAAAAGGAACTCAGTCAATGTAATAATGCATTCTAATTTTACTGTAATAGGTGGTTAATAATATGAGTAAGGGTGAGATTTTCCTTTCTTACAGCTGTTTCTCATAGGAAGGTGAACGACCTCTTCTAAACGGCCTCCTTCCTTCTTGCTGGCAGCCTAGGGGGAAATACTGTCTGGGGGAAGCACTAAATTGAACTGATGAAGTGAGGGCCAGGGCCCTGGAGAGGAGAGCAGGGGACCACGGAAAGTGAGAGAGAGGAAGAGGAGGGCTTCCTGATGGCCTCTGGGTAATAGATGGTTTGCCTGTTAAGGAGATGAGTTACCTGTTTTGACCCATCTTTTGAACTCAGTGGGCATGCTGATTGTGTAGGAGTAAGATATTGTTTAGGGGCAATGTTTTTCTGAGTTTTCTGGTCATGTTCCCTGGCCTGTTAAATAACATTTCCAACAGGCCCTCCACTGTTAGGAACTTTCAATGATGTTTTCTGGCCTAGGAACAAATGAGAGTAGAGGAGTGACTGGTTTTCTCCAAGAAAAGGCTACTGGATTTCCTGTCAATTCAGTTTGTTCTAGGCTTATCCCGAACAATACATATTCAATTTCTTCTGTATATCATGATTCAAGCCTTCTCTAGAGCATCTCTAGTTTTGTTTTCCATGTTATTTATCACTTAGCACTGACTAAGTCAATCAATCATATGATAATAGGAGAGGAAAAGGGAGAGTGGGAGCTTTAAGAGAACCAACTAGAACAGTGTCAGAAATTCTTTAGAAACTCTTTGTACACATGATATTGTGAAGCAGATAGTTCTCCATCACCAGAGACTTGGATGAAAGTTCTAGGTAGATTGTACTTTGCACCATTCTTTGTCACTGGAAGAAATGTAGATAGGCTCCAGAGAATTTAAAAACACCTCCCTAATGACATCTCAGTTGATTATTAAAACAAAATGTTTTTTTTCCAAAGCAGAAAGTGTGACAAGTATGAATTTTCAGCCTTTATCCATCAGTGTGTAACATGTCTTACAAAATGTTCCTTCAATTGGTCTATTAACAGTTTTCTGCATGACTACACATCTAAGCTTGTACAGAAGAACAAACTGTCTATCAGAATGTGTAGCCCAACATCTTAGCTTACCATCAGTAGTACTACCTCTATTTGATACTCAGCTTACTGGAGTTCATATGTGTAATTTCCAGAAACAATAGGTTAATTTGAATGAGAACAAAAATTTCTCATTAGTAGTGACTTTCCATATTTTTCCCCCACCACCTTTTTAAGGTAGAAGAAGAAAAAAGGAGGCTAACAGAGAAGAATTCACCTGTAGTTTAGGAGTGAAAAACTGTTAATTCACTAGAATAAAAAGTGAATGGATGAGTTGTCACTGACAGCAGGAAAGTGGAAACCCAAGTGCCTACAGAAGGTAAAGTTGCTTATTTCAGAAACTTTCTATAGGGGTAGTCAAATATCTAAGGCTGCTTTGTTAATATTCTCTTAATAACAAGAACAATGATAGGTGATGTCAGTTGAGTATTTGTCCTATAGCCTGCTCTGTGCTAGTACATTATTTTATGTAACCATGATCCTGTGAAGTAGGTACTTTCATAATTCCTTTTTACTTAAAGAAGAAATTGAGTCTTCAGGGCACAAGGAAGCTTATCCAAGGTCACCTAGCTTGGGGGTTGTAGAGAGTCTATCTCTGCCCTGCACTGCTTTCTTAGGCTGGAGAGAGTCTTCCTTTAAAACCAAGCTCCAAAGTCATAAACCGTCATTTACTTAAACATGGTAGATTGAAAGGATGCATTTTTTTGTTCTTTAAATTTTAAAAAACAAAACAAAACAGAACTGAGTTTAGGAGTGAAAAACTGTTAATTCATTAGAATAAAAAGTGAATGGATGAGTTGTCATTGACAGCAGGAAAGTGGAAACCCAAGTGCCTACAGAAGGTAAAGTAAACAAGAAGGAAACTAATTTGAGCCACTGAAAACCTGACCACCGGATTCCTCTGAACTTGGGGGAGGGCGATAAGGCTGAGTACGGGAAGACTGGTTGAAGGTTTCTAGAAGGTCAGCTCCACTCCCTGAGTCCTTGTAGCTAGTCAACCATGCCTTCTCCAACTCTTTAAGAGACAGGAAGTTTTCATTATGGAGATATAGAGCCAGCATGGTTTCAGACCCATAAACACCTGGTATAGCAGGATGAAGAGGCTGAAAGTGGGCATAAGTAATTAAATGAAGTTATCCTCTAAAGATGAAAACTCACCCCTTCTCCCTGCTCAGCTCCGCAATGCTGTCTGCCAAGCATGTACCTGCCGCATCTACCCTTGCCCAAGAAAGGAGACAGAGTATCTTTCCTTCTGGAGAAACTGATTAACCTAAAAAATGACAAGTAGATACTGGCACTTAGGGTCCTTGCTCAATTACAAGGTGATACCTACAAGCTGACAAATCTCAATCAATCATATGGTTTTCAGCCAACTTGTAATGATAACTCCCTTCAAAAAATTCCATGATTAATATCTGTAAAGAGATAAAGGACACTACTGCATCTATTAAATGAACAGGATGCCATAAAAATTTAGAGAATGAGAAGGAAGTCCTGGAAAATAAAAATATGACAGCAGAAATGAATTCAGCAGAATGTTTGAAAGACAAAGGTCTACAGAAAGCACAACAAAAATACATCAGAAGAAAAAAAACAGAATATCAGGTAGGAGTTCTGACATTGTAACAACAGAAGTTTCAGAAAGAGAATAGAGAAAATGGAGAGGAAATAAAAAAAAATTTTAAGAAAATTTCCAATGTATACCCATGAGTTTTTAGACTGAAAGAGCTCACTAAATGTCTTGTATAAGATCTGAAAATACTACATATCATCATGAAATTTCAGAGCACTGGGGATAAAGAAAAGATTCTACATATTTCCAGGATTTTTTTTTTAAAGGTATATACATAGGACCAGAAACAAGATAGGCATCGATCTCTTCCATAAAAACATTAGTATCTGAAGCAATTCCTTGAAAATTCTTAGGAAAAATCGGTAATTCCAAACCCAGCCAAACTGTCAATTCACTGTGAAACTAGAAGACATCATTTAGGCAAATAGGGTCTAGAAACAGTATGCCCTGCAGTCTTTCTTTGAAAGCTACTGCAGGGTGTGCTTCTGGTAAATAAGAGAGTAAAACAAAAAAAGTAAACACATGGCATTTAGGAATCAGGGGAACCAGGATAGGTCAAAGGTGAAAAGTCCTTCCATCCTTCCAGGATGATGATGAAGGGAAGTCCTGGGGAAATAGCTGTGTGTTAAGCAGAGAGAGCGGCTAGCCGAGAATGGAACAGAGGATGGGGGGACAACAGGAAGGAGGTCTCCTGCATTTCAGGGACACTACTTCCATAGCAGAAAAATGTCATGAGAAAAACAATGTTTAAAAAGATGATTCAGATGCTGACCAGCTGCGCTGGTGGTCCCAATAAGAAGTGACAGGAGATATTCAGTATAAAAAAATCATGACTAGAAAAATAAGAGTCATTGTACCACAGAATCATTTCCTAAATATTTCAATAATTAATACTGGATTACTCATATTTGTACAAAGTCTCTGAAATAATTTTTTGTGTGAATTAAATAATTCCTTATTTTAAAATGCCACATGAATGTGAAACGTGTTTAGGTTATATAAATAGTAGCAATAAAACTTTCTGAAGGAAAAAATATCCATAATGTCTATTTACTCTAAGTGCAGGATGACAATAATGGCTTTTTTTTAGAAAAGACAGCCTATTACTTGCCTCGGTCAAGTGTGGAGTGCCCAGTGGAAGGTGGAGGCTCCTGGCTTATGACTGTATGGTGCCTTTTCAATTTCTGTTAATTCCATGATAATCCCACTTCATCTTTAAACAAACAGTATACTGAAGTACATGCTAAAATTCAATATGAACCTAGAAATGAACAGCTGTTTTCTAGAATAAGAATTGTTAATGTTTATAAATTTCATGTGAAAATAGATAATAGTGAGAAATTCAACACTAGGAAGAAAAATGACCTATTGATCTGGGATTTATATCTGACAGATTGCTCATAACCAAGTGGAATGCAGTTAACATGAAAAGTATGGTTATTTTGTCATATCATCTGAAATTACTTTATTCTAGACTACTCAGAACGTATAATTCAGACCAATAAGAATGTGGGACAAAGAGATGAATCCAAAACTTTATCCAATTATACACATTCGTGAAGTGAGGATAACTTTTGGTCACTTTTCAGAGGCCATGCTCTGAGAAGATGACAATCTAACTTAGGCCAGCCTCTCTGCCAGCCCCATGATACAGACTGAGCCTGGTTACGGGGCCTCCCAAGCACACATCACATGGCAGATGTCTTAGATCCCTCCTGGCTGGCATGGACCCCTTGCATCCTCTTCATTCCACCCAAATCCAGATTTACGTTTGGGGCCTGAGCTACATCTAGACAGAAGTTTGTCCTGCATTTCATCTACTCTAAGATCCTCCCATATGAGAAAACAGCAGATTAGAGGAAGTGTTAGATTCAAGCAAAAACATGGTGCAGCACCAGGTAGAACTCTAGAATCAGTTTCAGCTGATGTCCTTCTTTGTCCTGACTGAAAGGACAAGAGCATCAACAAACTTTAAAATATGCACCTTCCTCATTCTATTTCATTTCTAATTTTAGTAAGAATTCCAGTTTATTTCTATCACTTACTTCTAACACCAAGAGTACAAAAAATAGAACTTTATTTTATAAAGGCAGCTTTTGGTCCCTTGTTTTAATGCAAAAATAACAAGGTGCAAATTTTTCTCTATACCATGGTGACGATAGGGATAACAGTCCTCTGTATAAATCAACTTCTCAAGTAACGGGCATTCAGGAGCCATCTAATTGCTTTTAGAAACTTCTCTCTGCCAATTTTTGGTAAAAATTTTTAAAAATATATCTGTTACATTTCTTTCCAGTAAGGCAGCTGTTTAGTATCAGAAAATTTTAATAACAACAAAAAACATACAGCTATAATTCTGCTTTTAAAGGTAGAATAATTAGAGCAAACATAAAGTGAAATTTGCTATGATTCAAGAATGCTTCTTCATGAATAATCCTCTCCTCTATGTGTAAGATTGCTTTGTGATAGAAGAAAAATAAATGTGAACACTTCACGTTTGATTTAGAGGATGGCCTCTGAAGAAAGCAATGGCTTTGAAGGCAAGGAGGGCACCAGACATGGAAACAATCATCTGAGTCAAGAATCTGCCCCTGTGGCTAAGCCTCTTTGGAAGTCCAAGCTACAAACTCTATTTTAGAAACTACAGAGAACAAAAGACATTTTTACTCTGCACTGCATTGTACTCAGGCCACCTTTTATGGTTTTTTTTCCCCTACAGACATTATTGCACATAATGATACATCCCTGAAACCAGACGGCATACAAACTATTTCAACAAAGAAACAAGGACAAGAAAATATTTGTGGTCCTTCCAGAAACTTTCATAACCTTCACATTTAACAGCAATTACTAGGAAAGCAGCAAGTTTGGAATTATAGCCGGGGCATATAATTACCTATATTTTACCTATTTATAAAGTCCTCTGAGGAAAAAGAATACCAGATAGCTATACCTACTCTTTTTGGCTCCTGACATACAAAGTGAAGTAAAAATATTTGGATAGTATGTCAGTAATTCAATGGTTTTGCTAGCTTCATATTAGGGGGCTCACAGCTGGAGTTCTTAAATGCTACCTACTGTGGACACATACATCATTCATTGCATTTAAATAAAAATAAAAAAAAAAAACAGCACAGAGCAAACACAATTTCACGGTTTCTGAGTTGAGATGGAGTACAGTAGTGAGCTCTAGAAAACACAGGGGGAATGTAGATATAGAAACTAAATGTACATATTCACTAAGGCATTTTCTCTAATCATCATAAAACCTTAACTAAATCAATGCATATTTTCACAATATCCTTGATAAACAGAGAAGCCAGTATTATCTTAGCAAGAACTTTCATGTCCAGAGTTCAGAAGGCATGAAACTGGTACAGCAAAGTTTGAGGTTTGACTGCAATTAATTTATAATTTCCTTTTAAATAACAAAGCAAATTTGTGTGCTCAAATTTATATGCAATTTATCCATTTCCAGCCATGGAAATGAAAATTACATAGTTTCATGTAAATCTACATATTTTACTGAATTAGATTCATATGTACACTATTCTTAAAACCAAATGAAAGAATATCTAATTCCTTGCCACATATTGAAAAGGTTTTCAAAAAACTATGTCAACTCAAGTGTTATCTACAAGGTTTGTGTAATCATAACTTCAGTCAAGTAAGGAAACAGTCATTCTTAAGTTTGTTGAGAGAATGAACAGTCTGCTTTTACACATGTAATAGAAACCAACTAAAATAAACCTCCCTGTTATACACATTCTCACTATTAGGTTATATATTAGTTTGAATGAAAAACTTACACATTCACAGAAAAAAAATAAGTCAATGGTGAAAAAAAAAAAAAGAAATTGGCAACCTAATGTATTTCACCCTGCAGTAGAAATAAATTCTCTAGTAGTAAAAGTTGTAGACATGAAGTGAAAGGCAATATGTACGGATGAGACTCAACAGCTGAGATGAATTGTTTTAAAATCTACAAACACAGGAAATAGGCCTGTTCAATAAAAATCCAACTCAAGGTCATACTTTGATAGAAGAGGTTAGTAACTACAATGTGGACCATGGTGCTGAACTATAACTGAAATAAATAGGGGACTAAAATAATCATATGAGTTATACTGGAAATGGCTCTATCAGCTTCCGACTATGAATAATCTCACTGGTACTTCATGAAATAACAGCAAGTGACCCCAGAATGATATTTTTTTCTCACCTATCTCCTCAGGTATAAACCTCTCCCCTACAGCTCCCTTCCTGTTCTTTCTTCACCAGTTGTCCCTTTTCTAGATCTGTTTCATTGTTCATGAGATTCCTTGACTATTTCTAACTAATATTCCTTCCTCAAACTCTTTCATTGGAAATGCTTTTGTCCTTAACTGAAAGCTGACTTTCCTTGATGAGGTGACTAACCATCATGGTCTTCTCCAGGCGAAAAGAAGGCTATTCCTAGAGCAGTTCTGCATCATCATTCAACATCTGCTTCTTTCTGGAAGTCTGTGCTCTACCTATAATCACTCTCTCTTCCCTGCTTGTCACCAACAGCCTTGGTATTTCCTAATTTTTCTCAATGACTTTAGTACCTAGCATTTAGTTTCCTGCCATCAGCCTTGGCCATCGGCCATGTTACTGTTTGTTCCCTCTAACAACTTGAATTCGTACTTCCTTGACCACTTCCTCTACTCTTGTGAACTTAACTTCCATTTAAACTATCCATTCAAACAGATATCTCTTAAATTCCTTTATCACTTGGAAGTTCTTTCTTTAGATCTTGAACTTTCAATGTCCTCACTTAGATCACAACTACTATTCCCTTTTCATATTTCACACACCCTCTGAGTCATTTGCACTGCTGGTGTAACATATTTTTTCTTGACCCTCCATTTTCTTGAGCCCTATCTCTTCTCCCCATTAAGTCCTGATCTGGCTTAATCTGCTTCCCTTTCTATACACTGCGTGGATGCTGATTTCAAAAATAATTCCCAAGGATCAATAAATTAAGTATTATAGTATCCTCATCCTGACAGTACCACCAACTGTATGTGTCCTTTGTTTTACTCTTTGCAGTGCTGATTATGGCTGAAATAAAGTCATGAAATCATGAATCTAACATGAGTTTTCACTCTAATTTTAAATGGGTTCTCATTATTGCTGGAAAACACACAATTTCTTTCCTGGTATTCCTTATCAGTTCTCATAGTTCTCTTCAGCCTCTTTTACTCCTCTTAATCTCGCAGTTATCACAACTGTCCTTCATCTTAAGGCACATGCCTTCATCATATAATTTACTGATAATATCGTTACTTGAATCAGAACTTCAATTTTTCTTCACCGTATCTTTTCTCCTTTGCCACTATTTGAAGGAAAGTTGTCATCCTACTTTCTGTGGAAGGCCTTGTACAGATTATACATTAAATATTGGTCTTTAAAATATTTGGCTTATTTTTTTGGCCTTAAAATAAAAATTTACCTTATCCATATCACTGAGATGCACAATTGAAGGAATGAGAGTTTTGGTGTGAGGGAGGGAGTATTTGAAAAGAGTATTTGTGAAGGAACAAAGCCATTCTGGAGAATAGGGCGTTTTCTGGTTAGGGTTTTCTAGCCTGGGTTCTAAAAACCCAGGTGGAATTCCTGAAGTCATTGCTTCCAGGAGAAGAGAGGAGCTTCAGGAGAGGAGATGAGAGCATTCAGTGCCTGGACTTTCTGCTTCCAACTGTGCTCAGACCTGAGCTTGGTTACTGTTATTTTTATTAAGGAGCATCTATGATGAGGAACAAAATGAGCTGAGGTTAAGGGAGGATGGAAGAAACAGGGTAAAAAGTACTTATTTCTTTTAAAATACTTTGTAATTCTAATAGTAATAAATATTATGGTTGAAAAGTTGAAAAATCAGACTATTTAACAAGAAAATATAATCTTCTCAAAATTCTACACAGACCAACAGGTAACATCTGGGTGTATTTTCTTCTAATATATAAAAATCATTTTAGTTGGTTAAAGTTTTTTTTATCAATTTCCTTCATAAACTTAGTATTAGGCTGCATATATCATTTGGTTTCTAGTATTTTTTGCTTAACACTATACTGTTAATATTTTGACATCATATTCATAGCATTATCTCTTGAGTATATTGTTCAAATGTGGCTCCATCTTATCTCTGAGCTGAGTCCCTACCTGGCAGTGACTTTTTTTTTTTTTTAACTTACTTTGTAATCACCAAAGGGGCTCTTAAACATACTTATGCAAAGTGAAATGGAAATGTTGAAGAAATACAGAATCATCATGTACACTTTCATGAAAAGCACCAAATATTTGAGATGTACGTATGGTACCACTTATGGATGGTTAAGTATGACTTTGAATGCATACAGGGTACCTGCAAGTATTTCCAAATGTATTTTTGACACCAAATAAGACTACTAACCATAAAAATAGTAACTCAACATTCTTCTGGAAACATAATTAAAACATTCTATTCACCAAGAGACTAGCAAAGCAAAGCACTATTACCCTAGTATCTAAGAATGTGACACTGTGTCAGAGCTAATATTTACATGAAAAAATCATGAGGAAAAATACATTGAAATGTTATTCCTTAGTTAAAAGTTTCATACTTCAGGAAGTTCCTTGATTGGACTTTCCATTTCAGGGAGGGGTTGTTTTTGAAGTGATCCAACACCAACACTGTTAATGCAAAGTCATCATCATATTGTATTTATGAAGAGAACATATCCGCATAGCCAGGTACTTCAGAATTAAGACTATGATTGAGCCTACATTCCTTATTTTTCATTCTTCAGTGTGTGTGTGTGTATGCACGCGCGCACGCACGTGTATGTGTGTGTGTGTAAGAGGGGAGGGGAGAGGAGAGGAGAGAGATTGATTTTCTATTAACAAATTTAAAAAGCTACTTTCTGCCCTATTTTTTTCCTCTAATATTATTTTGAAGCCCCCTCTGGTTTCATAGTTTGTACTTTCACTGCTACTAAATTGCTGTTATTTGACTAGACTCAGCATATAACAAAGATCATTTAACCAGAAATGAAAACTGGTGCCTAAGTTTTCTCAATCAAAAGCAGAAAGGCTTATCTTCCAAATATTAAATTGGGAAGAGAAAGCAGTTGAATTGCATTGAATCTAATTTAGGAATTTGTGTTTCTTTGACAACATTTGGGTAATGTGTAGAACTGTGTGTGTATGTTCTTGCAATATGATCTTAGCAATCACTGGATTATAAATTATTCAAAGATAATGCTTTTTCTTTTTCATCTTTGCGTTCTCAGCACCCAGCATTACCCACTATTTTGCAGATGCTCAATTCATAGTGAGGAAATGAAAGGTGTGTATTAGATTTTAAAATACATTTATGTACATTTAAAGACCTCTTCACAACTGTTTGATGATTACTACATGTCTTTGAACTCTGTTACTTATTTTACCCCAAACTGTTTTGCTTATCATATTTTTGCTTGCATGTTTGTGTGTGTGTGTGTGTGTTTAAATCTACCAAGTAAGGTCTATAGCAGAAAAGAACCCAGGAAACGATTTGTATTCTAATGTCAAACAGTAATACAATGAGATCTTGAGCCTTAACTAGTAGAGTTTAAAGAATGGGAAAATGTTCAACTTTCTAAGTTATGCTGACCAAGGCACACACTGGAGTTCAAGCAGCAGTCCAACATAAACAGGACAGGAAGGGAGTAGCACAGAAGCTCTCGGCCCTTCATCAAATGTCTGGCATCTGATGGCGGTGTTAACATGTCAAGTACACTCACCTTGAAAGAGCAGTTTGATTGTACTGTGGCCAACTGACATTGCAAGTACATACTAGAGGGTGAAAATGTCCTCCTGGATCTTCCAAATGTCTCATTTCTCCATAATGTTCTAAAGTAAGATGTTAATCAAATGAGAACACAGGAGAAATGAGGAAAGATTGAAAGAGTTCCAAAATTAAGTAACTTAGTTGGACAAACTTTTCTACTGTAATTCTATCCCATGGGATTCTTATTTAATTCTTTCACATTTATTTCGTTTATAAGATAAATGTCAGTTTTTAAAGTACTGTAAAGTAAGAAAACTCTGGGATTGGTGGGGTTTGAAGACAGGAGCCCTACGGTTTATTGAGGTATAAAGTTAAACAGAACAAACGGGGTTGCTCTAACGTGGGTGATCTTGCTGTTCCTCTTTGTCGATCTGCTCTTGCTTCATTCATTCAAAACCGTTTTTGAGCGTTTACTATTTGTCAGGCCCTGACCTAGGTCTCAGGGAAAGAGCAGTAAAAAAAAAAAAGTCAAGGTCAAAAAAACCTGTAATTGTGGGGAAAAACAATACATGACCAACAAGCAAGTAAATAAGAAACTATGAGAAATAATTACATGCGATGTGGTAATTAAAGAGGATGATTTATTGGAGAATGTCTGGGTGGCTGCTTTAGATTGTGTGGTCAGGGAAGCTGGTGACATTAAACTGGGAATTGAAAGCAAGGAGGAGGCAGCCATTAGTAGCAGAACATTCCAGGGAGCAGAACATTCCAGGCAAGGGAACAACTTGTGCTTAAATTTGTGTCTAGGAGTGTGGAGGAAACCATAAGGAACTTCCAAATACAGCAAACCTGGCACAGTTAAGTCACTGATAAAGAGAATGATACAGGATGCTATTTCTTTCTTTTTCATCCTTCAAACACATCACCTCTCACTCCCACGTGTGCAGCGTAAGAACATTTCTGTGCTTATTGTTGTTTACTATTATGAAAATGTAGCTTCACTTTGTCAGTCCAGAACTGGACTGAGGTGACACACAGAATCCCTAATAACTAACTAAGTATGAGCGAGTTTATAGGACATGCCCCTCGCTTGAGATAAGAATTACAGGAACGACTGAGTGTCTAAGGGTAGGAGTGAGAGAAAGGAGGCAGAGACACAGAAGCAAAGGTAGTAAAATGCAATTATTTCGAGAAGGCTAATTCAGCCTGAAATCATTTTAGGCTTTACAGATAGGTATTAATGATACTGCTTTTTTCTTTAGAGGCTGGGGAAAGAGAAAGTAGTAAGAATATGAGCAAAGAGAGTTAAATTCGTATCAGTTTAGCTGCTGATTAAGTATGTAAAACTTTTTAGAACATTTCATTATCATTCTCCCAGTCAAAGGGCATGGACTTTTATGGTAACATGTATATTACTGGCACTAGAGTGACAAATATGCATAACTTTATCCGCCGACCTGTCTGTCCTGTTTTGGAGTGCAAGGACTTGCTTACTGCTTAATGCTTCAGTAACTTCTTTTGAATTCTCACTTTGCTTCTTCCCCAGTTTATATTCTACATCCCTCCCACAAGACAGGGGAAGAATATTTTTTTAAAAAAGGAAATGGGGTTTGAGTACAGAATATTGTTATTTATATCTTGTCTGTTCTAATTTAAGAGAGAAGCTCAGTGGAGAAACATGACCGTGCTTTTCCATAAGCTGTGCAAATCACCTACTAAATTGGGCCTAAGTTTCCCTCTAGGGTTGATTCCTGGGGATTCCATGCAAATCATGCCTTTGAAGGACTGTTTGGGCAGGAATTAAGAGAAGCAATGATTTTGTTTCCTATTAACGCACTAAGCCCTATATATTTTTTTGAACCTTCGGGCATCATTTGCAGAGTGAGAGGCAATCAGACTTATTTAATGCACTTCAAATAAGAAAAATAACATAACAACTACATCATACGTTAGGTTTATGTTTATCCTTTCCTTCCTCTTTTTCAGTGATAAGAAATATGACACAGGCACAACGTTGCTTTCTTTGTACTGCGACAGAAGATTCTAAGTGTCAGACACTGGGTCACATATATAACTCTCACTTAATGGATGTTTCCCTGTGTGCTGTCTAAGTGTACTTGGGTCCCATAGAAAGTGTTAAGGCATTCTGCAAATCCAGTGTGCATGGCATCTGGCACTAATCGAATAGCCTGTGTCTAACTTATACTTGAGGGACACTGCCTGAGACAAAGACACTGAGTGGATGCCTCCATGACACTGAGCCTGGACTTTGCCCTCCAGACAGGTAGGACAGATGCAGCAGGAGCTCTGCAAGGCTTTTGGTGAGGATTTCTGTTAGCTAATAGAGGATTGGGGCTGGACCTTGTTAAAGAAAAGAAGTCATGACATTTCTATCTTATCATTTTAGTCTTTGATTTGTTTTTTCTTCCCATAATCAGTATTGGAGCTGCTTGAGAGAAAAAAATGCAGAGATTTCTTCTTGAAAATGATCTATTTTTTTTTTCAGGAATCTGATAAAGACCCTTTTCAAGATAATTTATTGAGAGTAAATATTTTAAATCCTAATATTTGCCCCCTCCTAATTTTTTCCTGTTTGTTTAATTACAAATAATTGAGATGAATGAAATGCCATAAAGCCCCTAAATATAAACCTCTCCTTTTATGAAGAATGAAATCATAGGTGATGAGGAAAGATTATTAGAGTGGTCCATAGTTTTTCACTTTCAACCATGAGAAAAAATTCATTTTTTCTCCAATGTACGAAAAGAAATATAGACGTGTAAAAGAATTTTACTTATTGGTTACCTGTAGTCATTAATTATAGATAACTTAGATGCAATTCTAAATTATTTGCAGATGCCATACAACGACATTCCTTTATCAATATATACAAATTTAACAACAATGAGCAAACATTTTCAGAAAAGACTGTGATAATAGAGAAAGGAGTAGAAGACCTCAGACCAATAATGTTGGTTACCCTCAAGAGGGTGCTTTGGAAGAGGGAAGCAGAATTAACTTTTTCTTTCATTACTTCTGTACTATTTGAATTGTCATGTCGAGCATGCATTTACTTTCTAAATGAAATAAAATCCAAAAAGTATTATAATTTATAAGAAAATTAAAAATTAATATATATTATAAAGTATCATTGCATATGATTTTCTATTTAGTAAATGGCAAGTAATTATACAATATGAACATCATTAAGTGATGCTCTAAGGATATACTTAAATACTTAAAGATTTGAAAAAAGAAAACCATAATAGAACCTGATACAAGTAAGTGTTATTTCTCAGCTACCAGGTTTTGTGATTACATGCTCTGCCTTTCCCTAAATTTCTTCATGAAGGGAAGAGTAACACTTTTATAAGAATCTTAAACACTGGGTCCATTTTTCCTGTATCTTATTTTAAATTGAAAATCCAACTAATAAACAAATCATGACGTCACTCCTCAAACTTGTGCTTAAGCTTCTCATTCTCTTAAAAACCACAAAACTGTTTTGTCTGCCATTTGCAGACATGGCCCCAGCATCATACACACTAACATCACCATAAAGTAGGGCTAAAAGCCAAAGAGCTGTTGAAAGTCCCGAGATAAGAGGGGCTGACATGCCTGTTAGCAGCTCCTCGTGTTTGCTCTCCTGTGATTCATATCCGATTTATGACAGCCATTATGGTGGATACACATCACTTAATCAGGAGCACAGGCAAGTCCTAGGCATTAAATGCATTTGCTCTTTCTCTCCCAGGAGAGAGGGTCCCCTGTTTCATTAAAAGCAAGGAAAATACATGTTCACAATATGCAGATAAAAGGGTTCAGCAGTGGCAACTGATTTTGTGGGCTGGAGTTACAAGAGTGTAAATCTCTTTTAAAGCTGCAACTTTTGATCTCATTTTACCTGTTCATTGTCTCAATAATACCTAAGGAGCATGAGTATTAAATTTTCACTTGGCATCTTTCCTACTCCTGCATACAAACCAAGTGGCCCTACTGCCTGAAAAACGAGCCTGGACGGCATATAGAATTAAGTGCAGGGGAGTAATAGGTTTTTGAAACTGCAACACAAGATTGTCCAGAAGTTCATTTTTAGAAAACTGTCTGCCTGTTTGTTAACTTGAGGTGCTCATTGGGCTGATTTATTGGATGAAGCAAATGATGTTCATGAAATCACTTAGTAAACAATAAAGTGATGTACAAATACATAAAATAGTCTAATGAATATCTTATACATTCTAACAGTTCTAACAAATGAGCTGATGACAGAGAGAACAGAGTAGACTGTTTGGTACCAGAGAAACAAAGAATAACTCCTATCCTAAAGTCATCTTTCCTGCCACAAACTGAAAACATCACAAACTGAAAACATCAGACATCATGGGAAAATCTAAGGGGCTTTCCTAGATTCCGGCATATTCATTTTTGAGGAAACGTGACCCAGTACAGTATGTATACATTTTATGTTACTGACATTTCCACTGACCTCTATCAGGGCAGTAATTCAAGGTCTGTTATGCTGTGATAGAACCTTTTGAGTTCATTGATTTCTGCCTCTCTCTGACACTGTCATGCCTCCATTCATAACAACTCTCTACTGTGTGGTGCCAATGGAAACAGCTCAGGCAAGTTTTATCATCCTAAGAAAATAATGGAAATCAACTATGAAGCTGGTATGCATGGAAATATGTAGTTCCATGGAATTCCCAAGCCAAGGAGGTCGTGTTGTGAAGGGCGCTCTTCTTCCTGACGAGCCTGGTTATCTCTGGTTTCATTCCCCTCCCCAGGTTCTGTACAATGAATTTCCATCTTCAGCTTTCAGTCTTATCTATATCAGATTTCCTTACTGATTCTTAAATTTAAAACATTTGAAAATGCTTTTAATAGACTGCTCAAAGTAGATCCCCTTCCCCATCACCTCTGGGGAGTGGCTACATCCTTGCTATACATTGGAAGGCCACACAAAGCAGATATTTTCACAGCTGAAACCGGTTACAGTTCTAAGCAAAAGGCAGATTTAACCAAGCTTCTCATTTACTGGCTTTATTTTTGTTAACTTTTATATTTTTGAACGACCCTACTTGGTAACAAAGTCACATTAGCTACGGACAACTTGCCTGTAGAAGGGGCAATGGGCCACATAGCTGAGTCCCAGCAAAAGGTTTTCATTGACCAGAGAGGCGATTTAACAGGCGCACAAAAAATATTATAAAACCATGCAGAAATACTCACAGTTTTGGTTTGGCAAGCAGAGGTGGTGGCTCCTTTGTGGGTGAAAGCAGGACAGCTGACGTTGGAAGAGATTTACTGCCGTTAGCTTTGCCATTAATCAGTCCATTTACTCCATGGTTGGGATGGACTCCGTTAGTTTCCCTCTCAGCAGAACTGAATTGCATTTGAAGGGCTGCCATGCCAAGTCCTAACTCTGGGCTGTTCACCTGCTGGATCTCAGCTGGTTTCTTTGAAGCCAACTCAAAGGGACTTGTCTCCAAGATTGGAGGGGGAGGTGGGAAGTGTTGGCAGTGATCACTGTTGGGTTCTCCCATGGAATCATAGTTACAGTTTTCAGTGTTGGCTAAGGAAGGGGAGAGGAAGAAATAATAAGATGCTACTAAGGCAACAGTTATTTTCACAATGTCATAGATCATCTGAGAATCCCCTATGGACCCCGTTAAGTTGTCACAGAAGAGGTAGCTCTGCTGCTCTCATCTGATGCAGAAGCAAAGCCAGCTGGAGGGCTTGGTTCTTCTAGGCTTGTTTTGGGTGACTGCTACCTGTTTCATTTCCTGAATGGGCCCATAAAAGAAAGAAACCAGCTACCAATTCATTTAAAATTTTCAAACAAGAGCTAAAAACAGAACTTGGTAAAAAGAAAAAAATAACAACACAAACAGTATCAACTTATGATATTTTGTCCTCTCACATTTCAACCCACAGATCCAATTGAACAGCCTATCTGAGCTTTACTTACATTAACTCAAACTCTAAAGGTTTTATGTGGTAAGCAATGAATATTCATTCTATTTAAAGCTAAGTAAACCTTTTAGTCTAAGGGAAATGTCTTAAGATCATTTTTTTTTTTTCCAATTCAGATGATGGCCACAGCTGTAACTCAGCACAAAAGAAATTTTTCCCTTGTTACTCTCAATAAACTGAAAGCATCTTGAGATAAGAGCATGTCTTCTCTGGATTCCTCACCTTGCCCTGAGTGCAGCAGAGTTCTTGGAATGTACTTAAAGATGTTTCTTAAGATAAACTGAAAACATTTGTTGTCTACGTTTAGCCTACAGATTTACCCTAGATAAACATGGGAAACATCGCATGCCAATTTTTGCCACAGAGACTTTGAGAGTCCCAAGTTTTGGCCACACTGTTGGAGCACTGCTCTACTGCCATGGACATTTGATGGGACAACCTCCAAGCCAACTCAGAACAAAAATACTGGGCTCCTCCCAGCTCTGGAGCTCCAATCATGACACAGGTTACTTTCCACATTTATTTTTTTTTATTTTTTATTTTTTAGGTGAGGCAATCCTTGGTTGACCTCACAGACTGCAAGGACCTTGTCATCTTGCAATCTTTTTTTTTTTTTTTTAATTTTTTTACACCTATAGTACCTGGTCTTCGTAGGTGGTCTCCCATCCAAGTACTAACCGGGGCCCGACCCTGACTTTTCACATTTAAAGTACTCATTCACATAAACTGTCCCCCCATTCAGGTAACCCTGACATGTCTTTTAATTAAGATGAAGACACAGTAACAATTCCCACTCTAAGGTCCCTAACCCAGTCTTGGTTGTGCCTCTGCTGCCACCTAGCACCAAGTCCCCACTCTTCCAAAGAATTCAAAGCGCGATTCCACTGATCTCTCCAAGTCTACCTCATCCAGCCAACAACCCACGGACTGATTCCCTACTCTGTGCACTTTGTGCCAGGCTTGGTCAAAGAGATATTTTTTAACTGCTGTCAAATGAAAAACAGAGATATTAGTATGCTAATTAGTAATAGCAGAAAATAGCTACCTAAAGATAAAGAAAAAAAGGTGTTTTATGTTACCTTTACTAGTGATAATTTGAGTTTAAAAAATGCCAGATATTTTTGAATACTGGTTTTAATCATATAGCATACTGCTTTAGTTTTTATCAGAGTTATATTTCACTATCAATGAGATTTGATTTCTAAGATCTTTACAGCTTCTCAGAATTACATTAGGTTTATCTTGTATTCGTTTTTCAGAAGTTTCAATTGTGGATTAAACACTGATTTATCTGTACAAGTATTTCCAGATCTCCTGTGTTGGCACTGCTGAAAATAGTGACAGCACTGCCCATTGGAGGTGACCTTCTGAGGTGACCATGATTCTGGGTTGGCACGAGGACGTCAGGAAACCAGCGCCACTGTTTCCAAGACCGAGACATGATTTAAAAAATTGCCCCATGTGGGTTCCATTTCTATATTATCATGATTTGTTTTTCTATCTCCACTTCCCCTCCCCCTCCCCCAAAGCCTTTTTGTTTCCAGCTGAAAAACTGACTGTTACTAACTCCTGGAGCGGCAGCAAGCATTCCTAGTGGCTGAGCATCCCCTTCCCCAGCCCAGGGTAGTTCTCTGTAGAACCAAACTAAGTGCTGGGGAACAGAACCTCATCATATTTTTCTCCTCACATACCTGAGGTGACAACCAGCTGGGCAGTGCTGGTTACCGATCCATAATCGTTTCTTGCCGAGCATGTAAAGACCCCTGCATCTTCAGGGAAAGTCTCAGCAATAACTAGGGTACAGATCTCCTCTGGAAGGGAAGAGAACAGTATTCCTCATCAGAGTGAAATCATGAAGTCACTGAAGAAGTCAGACCCTCTGCCTTTCTAAACAAGCAAATTAGGTAATGATTATAAAAGAACTGCTTTCTGAAAGTGTTCACAATAGAATCTCTATTCATTTAACTTAGCAGTTTAGCTTAGTGGCAAAAGCTTTGGAGTCAGACCCATTCTTTGTGATTTTGAACAAGATCAGCTTTGGTTTCCTCATCTATAAAGTGGGGATAATATATACCTAATAGGATATCTGTGAAGATGAAACATGATGTTTGCAAAGTGTGAACCTCTGCACTTGGCATGTGGCAGATGCTCAGGAGATACCAGCTGCTCCTGCCTAGTTGTTTGTATGTGGAAGTTCTTTCTACTAGCGTACTTGCCTCTTTGCTTCAACTGAAAAGCAGTTAGTGGGGGAAATCAAGCTTCTGTGAATTGCCGACAATGGGAAAGAAGAATATAACATGCAATGTTTTACCTGCAGACAATTATTCTGGAAACTACTGCTACACAGAATGGCAGAGTTATATAGCATGGAAAGCCCAGACTCTGGAATCAGCTGTCAGGGCTTGCATAGGGGTCCTGCCACGTCTTGCCTTTTTGACTTTGGTAGACCTCCCCTAACTCCAATGTTTTTATCTGTAAAATGGAGGTGATAATAGAACCTACCTTACACAGTATTAGTCACGACTCATAAAATTAACCATTGTAGGGTTATTGTGAGGGAGGATGACGACCATGGCAATAGCTAACAGCTATTGTAACTTATTAGGCATAAGGTACTGTTACTAGCACTGAACATGGATTAATTTAGCTGTAATTCTCATGTCAACATTATGAGTCATGTTTATTCTTATTAGCTGATTTTATAGATAGGAAACTAAAGCACAATAGGCCTAACTGATTTGCCCAACATCACACAGCTAATAAGGGGTAAAATCAGAATACAAACCAAGTCAGACTCCAGACTCCACACTCCTAACAACCATTTGTTCTTGTGATATAATATACATGGTGCTTATGATACTGCCTGGCACATAGTAAATACTTTGTAGCCAGTAAATATTAGCTGTTACCATTAAAAAGAAGGTAGATCTAGAGTGTATTAACTTTTTTAAACTGAATAATTGTTTATATTGTACCAGTAAAATAAAGATAATTATGTTGGTAAATGTTAAGAAAAGTGATATACAGTAAATCTCACTTATCACATTTAGGTTCTTGGAAACTGCAATTTTAGGCAAAACAATGTATAGTGAAACCGATTTTACTGCAGGCTGATATAAGAGTTAAGTTCCTATAGGCATATTTCTGGTCACAAAGACATCACCAAGATTCTAAATAAAGACCCAAAACACTTCTAATATTAAACACTGAAATAAATGTGAACTATACATACATTTAAGATGAATAAAAACAAGTAGATTATTATTTTCCAACTCGTTTATTCCAGTTCAGGTAACCAGAGCCTCTCCTAACAGCTGGGGCGCCAGCTGGGAACCTCCCCCTCCCTCCCCTGGACAGGACACTCTTCTACAGCAGGACACTCACACTCACACTCACACACTCAGACTGGGACAGTGTAGATACGCCAATTCGCCACACGTGCATATCTTTAGGATGTGAGAGGAAACCAGAGTCCCCAGAGAAAATCCACAAAACGATAAACTTATTATGTGACATGTACTCTACTATTTTGTATTCTACTTTATTTTAAAATAATGGTGGTTACTATCCACTTTTACGGGTCATGATCAGCAGTTTACAAACATGCCCTAAAGGACCTAGCATAGTCCCTGGCTCAATAAATATCAATGAATCCTGAGTAGAGGTATTTGGCATACTATGAAAAGTTTTCCAAAAAATATGAAAACACTAATTTGTAAAGATTTCTGCACTCTCATGTTCATTGCAGCATTATTTACAATAGCCAAACATGGAAACATTCTAAGTGTACATTGATGGATAAATGGATAAAGCAGACGTGGTACATATACACAATGGAATACTGATCAGCCATAAAAAAAAAAGATGACATATTGCCATTTGTGGCAACATAGATGGATTTTGAGGGTATTAGGCTAAGTGAAATAAATCAGACAGAAAAGGACAAAAACTGTATGATTTCTCTCATATGTGGAACATAAAACAAACAAAAAAAAATAACAAAATAACAAAAAACAAACTCATAGGTACAGACAATGGATTGGTAGTTAGCAGAGGGGAAGAAGGAGAGTTAGGTAAAGGGGATCAAATCTATGGTACCAGAAGGGATCTATTGCATGGTAAACATGCAATAGCATAAGGAGACATCAAATGATATTGTTGTACACCTGAAATCTATATAATGTTATTAACCAATGTAACCTCGATAAATTTTAAAAAAGTGTCTTCAGGTAAAGGTGTGACAGCTACTAATACATTTAAAATACATATTATTTGATTAAAAGGTCACTGAATAGAAGGAAAACAATAGAGTAACAGAGAGCATGAGATAATCTTGTGTTTCTTGACTGTACACAGTTCTTGGCTTTCCAATGAAAGAAGACAGAAACTTGAAATAATTCACATTGGAGCTTCACATAAGATTAATCATTTTGGAAAGTGAGATGTATCTGGAAAGGTACAAGAAATTGGGAATTTTTAAATTGAATACATAGGGTTTACAGAATGAGTTAAGAAGTTTACTTAACCAGAGAAGGGTGAATAAAACTTAGAATATTAGCAATGTAACCAATTTTAGAAATGAACTAGCCCAGATCCCTCATTTCTTCAGGTGAGGTCCAAAGTTATTCTCTCAAGGCCTTAGCTAACTACCCTCAAAGTTAAAATGTCAAAGTAGGCATCCTGCCTCCCACAGCATGCTCTTTTTTTTTTATACAGTGCATTATTTTTTTCCTAGTCAGGACACAAAAAATCCAACGTAAAATGAGGTAATAAAAGCTTTAAGATGGGAAGCAGGAAGTTTCCCGAACCTGAACATTTTAACTACTCTTACTATCCAAATAATTCACTAGAAATTCACCTGTATAAGGAGATGGCTATGTATCCTTTAAGACACAAGACACATTGGAATAAGACATCAAAAGAACATTGGAAAGTGGACATACAGATATTAGAAGAAATGAACAGCCCAGTCATATGAGATTTGGTGGGGGCGGAGGGACCTCACATATTGGCTGCCCTCTGAAAGGTGGGCTTCAGGCAGAGGTCCAGAGGTCTGTCATCTTTGTTTCCTCTTAGCAGAGGCTGCTGGGAGCCGTTTTCTCAGCTCTCAGCAGCACCTCTGTGCCTCCTGCCCAGGCAGCCACTGCCTCCAGCTCTGCGCCATCTTCCCAGGGCCTGGTGCCCTCAGGAAAGGTTCTCTCTCAGCCTTGGTCTATTCATACCTCCAAAGGCAGAGTTTCTGGAGACACTTAGAAAAATGCCTACTGCCTGTTCAATGCCTGAGAAGGCTTTAACTGTAAACATAGACAGAATTCTGTGTCTTAAAACCTTGAAAACAGAAGAAAATCTTATTTAGCAGGGATGATATACAGGGATTTTAGAGTGATAATCTTGATAACTTTTAGAATTCCTTAAGTCATCTACACTGTTTTTTAGTTATGTCATTTTAAGAAAAAACTGAGCTCGTATACATAGATGCCCCTTCTAATCCAGAGGGCCCTTTTGAAAATGAAATTTTATCACCCTACCCCCCATCCCAGCCACTCATCCATGACTTAAGGATAAATTAAAAGCCCTTAATGTGACCATAAAGTCCTAAATGACCAGGCCCATTCCTTTTGTGCCTCTCACCTTCTTCCGTGCCAAGCTCTGGACTCAAGGGCTCTTGGGGGGCTTCTGGAGAAGCCACATTCCTTCAAGTCTCTAAGTCCTTGTCCCAAAGGACTTAGCCCTCTCCTACTCAGCCTCACATTTCCACCTAAACATTACTTTCTCAGAGAATCCGTTTTGGTTAGACCTGATCAGATCTACCACCTGTATGCGATTTTTAGGATGGCGAACTTCCCTTGGAGATATTTATCGCACTGTAATGAAATAATTTCTCGTGTTATGGGTCCCGGTTCCTTGACCAGAGTAGAACCACCATGAGAGCACAACGCATTTGTTTTGTTCATGGCTGTACTCTCAGCATCTTTCAGACAGAAGGGTCCTCACAGACATTTTTGTATAAATGTATGGATGAAATTTAAATTGGAAAAAAAGTAAACATCTGCTTTACAAAAAAGACTATTTTCTAAAGGAATTCTCAATAAGACTGATTTTTCTACAAGCTTCCTTGTGTGTTTCAAATGTGACTGATCAAAATTCATTTCATATGAATTTTCAGGAAAACTTTTATTGCATAATATACAGAATATACAAGTATAGAGTTAAGGACCAACTGAACACCTAGAGAAAGTTACAAACTTACAGACAAAATAAGAAAAAATTAAAAAGCACTGGGATGTTCTTCTTGTAATCTTTACACATTGCTATATCTCAGCGATTTTTTGACCAGATAAAATTTTAGTCCAATGCCCTAATGGTTGCTCAGTTTTTTTCCTTTTGGAAAATGTCTTCCAAAAATGACAAAAGGCTCAGATTTCGTCAAGAGAAAGGAGCATCATAGCTTGTATGGTTCTGACATTACGAATATGAAGAAAGCCATGAGGAAATGAGATGAGCCAGGTTGTAATATTGAATTTTAATCTGGTAGCATCTTACTTAAACAAAGACCTCTAACACATCTGTAAAATACATTTTAGTGAGGAATGGAAACCAGGAAATGACTGCTTATGTCAAAGGGAGTTAGAGGTTTATTTATTTGTACTAAAAAACTGTCTGTGATATAAATGGGAAAATTTTTAATTATTAATGATATTATGATCCATTTTAATTCAATTTTCCTAAGTGAAAGATTTTTATTTGTGGGCATAGAATAAGTTACTAAATTGGAAACTATTTTTGATGGTGATAAATTCTGTTTTTTATAATTACTTAAAAAATATTTAATCACATCAATATCTCCAAGAAGTTAACCCTGAATTTCATTGTTCTTTGACTAAACGCTTGGTTAAATACAAATGAAACTATTTTATTTGTAGAAATTTATTTTAAAATGAGGTAGCAAAAATAATATTACTAGGTCTCTTGGGTAATAAAGGGATATTTTCATAAATGCCTTCCTTCACAGCTTCTTTTGGGGGTGGGGGGTGGGGGGTGGGGGGTGGGGAGGCATGTCCAGTCTAACTAAAAAGAAATCCAGCTTTTACCTTCTAAATCACATGGTTTGGCTAACACAACTGGTAACAAAGAACTCTTGGCTAAAATCAGCAAGATGAGATTCAGAGTCATTAAATAATAAGACTTGGATAAATTTTCATAAAGGATTTTTAAAAATTATGAGCTATTATCATATATAGAGTATATTTAAAATGCACAGTTTAAGGAATAACCATGAAATGAAGCCCTGTGTACTGATCATTAAGTCTAAGAAGTAAAATCCTGCCGATAGTTTAGAAATGCCCTGTATGCCTAACTGAATCTTCTTCCTCCTCCTCCTGAGATAACCATTTCTTTGATTTTCCTTATGTATTTACCACATATGTATCCTTCAAAACTGTGTTATTTTTTAAAAAATGGAGTAACAAGCACAAATCTTGTTGTGTAAAGAAAAGGCAAACTTGTCCCTGTTAGGAAAAAGCTCCCTTCCCAGTAACTACCTGGGGGCATAAAGTGACTTCGACTTCCCTGAGAGTTTACAGAAGCCCCCACAGAGGTAACTAGTGGGCAAGGTCATGAGTGAGTCCTGGGAAATACAAGTCTCAGCTCAGAGGAAAACCTGGCAGAGCTGGACAGCCAGAAGCAACAGCTGGTAGAGTTGGTGTCTCCAAACTTTGTTTTTAAGTTCAACATGGCCAGCTTTCAGATCTCAGCACCAGATCCAATGAGAACACTTCCAATGGGAGTGAAATGAGTGTTCTCAGCTGATTTGGAAGAGAAAGCATGACGGGCCAAGCAGAGGTAAGAATCTGGGTAAGGCTTACTACCCACCCATTCTGTCATGAGGGAAAAAGATGGAGCAGTGGCATGAGCTCTTAGGGATGAAAGCCCCCATGTATCTGTCTCTTGAGTTACACTGCTACAATTGGACTTGTCCCCCATTCCTGACACAAAGCTGTTAACTTCCTGGAGGCTCCCTTTGCCTCTCGTTTGTATTTGATCACCTGCTTCTGGTATGTTGTACGCCACATCTTGCTCTTCCTGGATGAATTTTTTTGCTGTGGTGGAGCATATCCTATATAAAAGGTTGTGGGGGGAAATCTCTGAGACCTTGCAATCTGAAAAATCCTGGCTACCTCTTCATACTGAATTGAAGGGCTGACTGGGTATAGACTTCTTAGTTGGAGGTAATTTTCCTTGAGAATGTTGAGGGCTTTGCTTCATTGTCTCTTTGTGCGCAGTATAACTGTTAAGGAGTCCTGAGTCATTCTGATCTTGTTTGTACGTGACTGGATGTTTCTCCTTGGAGTCTGGCAGAATTATCTCCTTGTCCTGGATCTTCTGAATTTCACAACAATGCACACTGCTGTGGATTTATTTTCACCCGCACTCAGTGATTCCCTTCAATCTGAAAACTGAAATCCTTCAGTTTGGGGAATTTGGGAAAACATTATGTTATTGATACTCTCTCCCCCTTCTTTGTTCTCTCCTCCTGGAGTCCTAATTATGCACATGTAGTCTACCTGGCAGGTCCTCTAGTGTCTCTAATTTTCTTATCTTTTCTCTTCTATTGCTTCTCTTGAGCTTTCTGGCTTATTCTGTGGGACATTTCCTCAACTTCCATTTCTGCTACCAACTTTCTCATCCCAAGAAGTTTTTGCATTCCAAATGTTACTCCCCTCCTCCTCCCTTCCTATAGCTTTTGATTTTTACTTCTTGGATGCACTGATTTTCCTGTCTGAGGAGTGTTTTGCTTCGTTTTCACGTTTTCTTCTCTTTGCACGTCTGTTTTCTCCTGCTTTTTAGAGAGTTGCTTGTTTTCCTTTATATTATCTACAACAGAGGTTTCTTCAGATGTCTTTCATCTCTTCTGGACTGAGATGGGTGTGAATTGATTAGAAGCTCTGAGTGTGAGAGAGAGCATGTCACTTATAGCCTGCCCATTAGTGTAATCCAGATGGCCTCTTTGTTGAAGAAACTTCCATACTATTACATACAGTTATTTATTTATTTTTTTGGAGGGTGGGGTGCAGGGAGTTCAGATTGCTGGGAAAAGACTTCAGTCTTTGCCAGGAGAGGAAAGTTCACAGGCCATCATCCTAGAAGGGTGTGCAGGAGGATGGCTGGCAGTAGGAACATTCAGCATTCAGAATTCTAAGGGTCCCTCAGTCCCTTTTTGGCACACAATCAAGTGGACCTTTCCCTTCTCTCCCCAGAGATTAAACCAAAATTTCTTGGTTCATGGAATGCTAAGCGTCTCACTAATTTTTTTTTATGGTGCTCCAAAGCAAAAGATATACTTAACAGCTTCATTTGAAAAGTAGTTATTTCCAAAGAACTTAAGTATTTAGGTCTTAACAAGTTAGTTACTGTTTGAAACAAGTACACTTAACTTGAAAGAAAAGGATTATTATTTTATTCAAATAACCACAATTATTACTAGTGGATGTGTGCATCCGTCGGGCTCTGCACAGCCCTTTCTGGAATCAGACCGGACACAGTCAGGCTCGTTTCATTTTCCACACTGATTTTCATGTGGTAACTGCTTTTTATCACACATTCATTGAAAACTGAGTTCACAAATATATGATGTCATAGAAAAGAGTGTGAAGTGATCTGATGATGAAACTCTGAACTAGTAGTTTTGTCTATCAGATGTCGAGTATCGTGTTCACAACCGAAATTTCAGACATTACAGCACCTCTGTCAGATTGGTATAACTCCCCAAGGCACCTTGTCACAGTTTGGGAATCACAGGTTTTATGTAGCCGATTTCCGTTTAATGCACAATCTTAACCTGGACCTGCATTCAGTTTTTAACTATGTACAATCCACTGGGATCTCAACGAACATCCTCACCACTGCCCTCCTGCAACTCAGCACCTCAGTAGATTTAACAAAGTATAACAAAGTATAATTTGCTTTGCACTTGGAATCACAGAATCGAAGCATGAACTTGACCACAGGAGGTCTAGGATGATGGGTGGCACTGGTTAGCAGAGATTCATATTGAAAGTAGGAGGCACCGTACTTTTATATGTATAATTCCCCAAGCAGCAAGATACCTTTCTGTATTTTCAATTTTGCATGCCATTTAGACAATGCTATAAAAGTAACTTAATATAGTTTGTGGCTGTTTTCAGACAGCCGAGTAAAGGCCTGAGTATTGACAGCTGTCCAATGAAGTCTTCTGTGCCTGCTGCCCTCCCCCCAACCCCCCAGACTAGTCTTTGAAGGATCCAATCAGTGAAAAGTCATAATGTCAAAGAAGAAGGCCTGAGCAGGTAATATGACAGATGAATATTGGTCTTAAGTAAGCTGACTAGCTATTAATTCACAAAACAGTCTGAAAAAAATTGTGAGGCAAGCTGACTTCTGTCTAGACAGGGAAGGGACTGTAAAACATATTAGATAGATGCAATATGGTAGTGACAAGAAAAACCTGTTTCAGTTGCACGAATGCATTGGGAAGGAATATGCTAGCTCCTTCTTTAACTGAATGTGTAATCCCTAATGGGGCCGTATCTAGGTACTAATGAATTTCAATTTTATTTCTAGAGCTTTAAAACATTTTACAGATGAATAAGAAAAGGAAGGAAAGTGAAGAGAAAAAGGATTAAAAAATGAGGAAGAGAATTGTAGAAAGAGAGAGAGGGAGGGGGAGGGGAAAGGGGAAAGAGAGAGAGAGAGAGAGAGAGAGAGAGAGAGAGAGAGAGAGAGAGAGAGAGAGAGGGAGGGAGGGAGGGAGGGACGGACGGACGGACAGACAGACACTGAGACTGAGAGGCAGCCAGCAAGGAGAGAGCAAGAGTGAATGTGACAGAGGAAAGGAAGAGAGGGTAATAAAATCCAAATGCTTAAATATGTTCCTGAATTTCAAAGGCTATTTATGTTTGAGCATTTGGAAAATATCACTGACCTAGACCTATAAAATTTATCTCTTGCCTCAGATGAATTATAATCATGTCTGTTTTTCTCCTTTCCACATAATGGTGGCTAAAAATCAACTATCAGGAAAGCCAGTTCCTACACACATTTTAAATGGCTGAACAGTTCAGTGGTCTCTACTGGATATAATAGTCAATCAGGTCATTTAAGGAAAGTAAGCAGTTCAATATACACTTTGTTTTTTCCCCTTACAACGTCAATGGTCACCTTCAAGGTTAATGTAAGGAAAACGTTTGGCTACTAGTAAAAGACTCATAGTTGTACCTAGTTTTGTCAGGCATGCCAAAACATTGTTTAAATACAAACATTTCAGCATTTGCTTACTCTGAAGTTCTTACTCATAACTCACATAAGTAGTCACTTGAACAGTCATTCAAGTGTGTAAAGTTTTTTTTTGTTTAAAATTATGATCATGGATTTAATGATACATGCCAACTAGGTTTCCTGAAACAGCATTTTAATGCTCCACTACGAGAGTGAAAGGAGCAATTCTAAATGTGTTGTGCTAAATATAATTATGGAGAAATTATCAAAGGTCAGGGAAAACTAGTTGTGTTTTGTTTTTAATAGCTGACGAGAGAGAGAGAGAGAGAGAGAGAGAGAGAGAGAGAGAGAGAGAGAGAGAAAGAGAGAGAGCGAGCGCGCGCGCGCGTGTGTGTGTTACTGTATTGACAGCTTTGCTTAAAATATTTCTCTACCAAGAAATAATTGTTTTCAGCAAATGTTACTACGATGGCTGGAGTGGAGGAGTCTCTTAAGTGCTTTCAGATCTAATAAAAGGGGGTAAAAATAAGAAAATTTGATGGACATGAAGAGGAGAAACTTTTTTATACTTTGCTAGGATACGCGGTTTAAAGGAAGGTCTTCCATATCTTTTTTCATGATTTTGCCACATTAAACCAAAAGGCATTTAAATAAATCCTAGAAATTATATTATTTTGTGAAGTTGCTGAACACTAATTTTGTCAAATAATTTATGATCAAACTATATTCCAGAAGCAAAAGAGCAAACCATAACTGAAACAGGAGTATTCCTTATTAGTCGGTATGTTGTTTGCAACTTTCATACAGCACATACTCAAAAACTAGACTATAGATTCTAACCAGTGTTTTGAATTTTTGGATCGTTAGTTTATGATATTCCAACATACATCATGGGAGATATTTCATGAATCATCATCACTTCTGTAGGTGAGAAAATGGATAACAACATGATTTTTTTTTTTTTTAAAAAAGAGCTGTTGAATTCACTCAGAACCTAAAACTGCAACATCAAAAGCAGTCATAATCCATTCCAGTACTAATGCTTTTAGAATTTTTGGCTCAATATTTTAGTTTTATTAGTACATAAAGCATCAGAAGACATAAATTGCTCCACATATTTGTTCGCATAAACTGTCTTGTAGATAAAAGATACTTGGTTCCGCCTGCCCACCTCCCTCCCTCCGTCTTTCTTGGTATCTAAAGTAGCAAATGCAAAAGATATGCCCTAACTCCCTATAGGATTTTCATATTAGCTCATGTAGTAGGTTGAGTTTCAGAAGTTCCATGAATCAAGGAACCGGCATTATGTAATGTTATACAAAGACATATATACAAAGACATATCACAGACAAAATGTGAAGTTCTGTATTTCCATGGTTTGGAAAATGATTATAGTATTTGATGTGGTGACTGACACATCAAGTGGGCGACATGCTCTAGTTGTAACTCATGACAAGAAGGCAGTAGATCAATTCCAGCTGTTCCCTAAGGAGGCTACACAGCATCCCTTAAACAGTGGGTCTTCATAGGCTCACACTCTGTTTTTGACTCAAACTCAGACCTGAGAGGTTCAGGACTGACTGTGGTAGTCTGACCTGAAAGAACCCACTGAGAACCTTCATGCTTCAAAGAAGGGACAGAGCAAGGTCATGGCTCCAAAAGGACACACAGCAGGATCTGCTTGATTCTGAAGCAGAGGCATGCATCTGTTTGTCTACCCTATGGCAAGAAGTGAAACTGGTGACTTTGCCGATAGGAAAAATACAAAGAGTGGTCTCAAGGAGGATGTACAATGATGCGCAAACAGAAAATTTTGTTTTCTTTACAAACATCACTTCAGTCCGTGTGGTACCATAAACATACAAAGAGTCTGAGGCGGGAAGATAGTCAGACCTGATGTTTCTGAACAACGTAACACTGGTGAGGTCACACGACCTGGAAATTGAGCAAGATCCTAGGGCAGGATGACTTTCTTCATGCTTGGAGAAGAGTAAAATTTTATGGTGTAGGGTGCATAAATGAGAAATGCCTGGTGGTCAGTGTTGCTTATGTTTCTGAGGAGTCTAGTTGTTAGTGGGTTTTGGTCAGTAAAAGTATGCAGTAGACTATTCTTTTCTACTGGAATTTTAGAAGGATGTTTTTTCATCATTAGCTTAGTTTGCTTTGAGTATAAAAGACTATATTTTAAAAAGCCTTAAGTCACTGAACCTGACCTCCTTGTCTGAATGGAACTTAATGTTTTACTAATAAAGAAGTTGATATAAAATGCAGTGTACAGACCCCATGATAAAGAAGATATTGTCTTTAAGGAGGTTTCACATTTCCAGGGAACTACAAAAACACTGTTCTGCTTATGGTTTTGAAACTGAAACAAAGAACTATTGAAATCCAAAAGATACATCGCCCCCCTGCAAAAAAAAAAAAAAAAAAAAAAAGAAAAGAAAAATCTTACCAGGTTCAGCTGTAGATCTAGGTTCTGTTTGCCATATGAGAAAAAAAGTAAAAAACAGTATTAGAATGGGATTCCATTAATAAACTTACCTGTCTTTTCCCATTACCTTGTCTAGGACATGTCTGCAGAAAGGTTATAGGTAAACTCCAGAATACCAAAGACTTAACGTGATAGGTCATTTTATGTTGTTATGAATACAAAAATAAATTCCAGTAACAGCTTACACTAGGAAGTTATTTAATAACTGTAGTTCATAGAAAGTCTTATAGGAGGCTCATGAACCTCCTAAAATCATTTGCCCAACTTTCATATCAAATGTATATATGCAATTTTTTCTGAAGAAAGAACATATAACTTTCATCAGAGTTTCTAAGGGCTCCACAAGGGAGCACCCCAGCTTTAACTTACTTAACTCCTATCATTTGCAGATTATCTCCTCTCACCTCTCTTTGAAAACAGAAAGCAATTCATTTGAATGACTGGACCCTTCCTGGTTTTTCTGACACTTGAGAGAAGACAATGGTTGGATTTGGGAGAATGGGCACCTCTCCTTACTTTTCTGTAGAATTCTGAAGTCGGGAGAGTCCTGGATTTCACTCCCTTGTCGGAACCACTTGACCTGCAAAGGGGGTGCCCCTCGCACCCGGCATTCCAGAACCACCACCTGGCCCTCTGACGCTGCAATGTTTTGCAGTTCCTGAAATTCAAGGACAACACTGACCATTAGACTTCGGTGTGTTCTTATACAATTTCACAGAAAAGAATAGGACTTTCAAATTTTAGAGGAAAAATGCAAAACTTGATTCATAAAGAATTACCACTAACTCAGGTACAGATAAACACCTTTAAATCCACTGACTGTCAACATTTCATAATCTCCGTGTAATTAAATTAGTAAGGTTTACCACTAGGTCTGTAGAAATTATGGGTGTGTTAATTTATTGATTCTTTCATAGTTATGCAATTTTATGGTAACAACTGTTACCTTTCTTTATCTGTTTAAGAATAAGCTGTTGGAATGCAAACTTCTTAAAACAAATACACACTGTACGAATGTAGATTCCTATGAAAACCAGATAGGAAGAAAAAAAAAAAAAGACATACACTTGTTTTCACATGCTCCAGCCTTTTCATGTACTCCCCTCACCTCCACCTCTGCCCACCTACTTCCCTGTGTCAGGTTTATGAAGATAAACAGTTTGATATTTTCTCATTTTGAGGTTCTACGTAAAATAAAACATGCAGCACTTCTCTCTTCTTGGCCTTCATTCCCTCCTCCTTGCTGTTACCTGTTACCCTCCTCCATCCACTCTAACTCCAGACCAATAAATTTTTACAATCCAACAGATCAGAAATTTGACTTCATAGATGCAAGGAGGTACAGTTTTTACATTTGTTACTAAATATCAAAAGATTAATAGTTCTCTTACATATGTCCCTTCTCTACTTCCTCCTCCAGGATTACTTAGCCATGAGGCCTCCTTAAACTTTTTGACTATTTAAACTTCTGACTCTAGAGTATTAGATCTGATGATAGGGTATGCAGAACTCTTAAAATAAATTATAATAAAGTAATTCGCATATGAATAGATCAAAAGCAAACAAATTCACATTAGGAAGTATGTGGGGGTTTTTTAGTTGTTGTTTTAAATTATCTGAAAAGACAGTGTTGTGCTGGAAAAAACAGATCCTGTGGTCTTTGGTGCTCTGTGGAAATTCTAAAGGTTGATGGTATTGGCAGAAAAACTGTAAAGTCTAATGTAAAGCATTTGATAAGAATTTTGGTGGTTAAGAATTTCTTCAAGTGAAAATGTTAAGATTATTAACTACTTCTGATTGCATTATTTCTCCTTAACTTTAAATGTAGAAAACCTCTGGTTTTAAATTGACTTTTACTTCCTGATTGGGTCCAGAAAGGGCTAATTTAGTAGATCATACCAGAAAAAGTGTAACTCAGGGACCCAGTCTATGTGGATTAATTATTAAACACCTCCGGGCTTGTCCAGGAAGCCATTCATGGTACATTACAAGTGGTACACAAATATTTTCCATGTTTGAGCTTACGGGCACCAAAGAGACTCTGATTTATTCCTAGAGCTATGCATTTTGTTCAAACATTAGAAAGTCAGCAAGGCAGGAAATGGGTAGATGCCAAAGACTTTAAGCAGTCAAAACTCCATATTATTTCAGAATTATAATCTGGCTCTTTCTGTAGCAAACTTTACCTTGGCAAAAGTCACCGCTAAACATAGTTAGCCATTGGGAGAACTTGCAGGAACATAAAGAGGAGTCCTGAAGGGCACAGAGAGGCGACCTTCAGAGGCCACACCTGGCAATCTGGATCATCCATTCAGGGTAGGATTTGCAACCCCTGGGTATTTTAGGGTCCATATAAGGGCATCTCTTGACATACATCAAGTCCAAATAATATTGTGATTCCTTGGAGGGGTCCAACTACTTGGGAAGAAATGTGACGGGGACCTAGCTGCTCTCTCGGCCTTGTGTGTCCCTACTACCCCCAGTCCCACAGTCCACACCCAGTTCTGCTGCCCCTGCTAAGCTGGAAGGTAGAGGCACTGGCTGTGGCTCCGAACAGCTATGAAATCTGAAAATTCTTCCCAGAGAAGTACCAGAAAATAGATGGAATTACCCCTCAGACTGGCAAAGCCTACCCGCCATCCATTGTCAATCATTATACCCAAGAGAAAGGCCAAATAAGATGCTAAGGTGGACAAAGCAAAGGCTAGGCTGAGTTACAGAGATTGGTAGATTTATTTCCTAAAACTGCCCCTCCAGTAACCAAAGCCCAGGCCCACAAAGAACCCTGCAAAATGGGGAGAGGAGCTGCTCAAAGGGAAAAAAGAGGAAAGGAAAGGAAGAGCAGATGCAAGCAAGGAAGGAAACAACCCTGCAGAAAACAGACACGCCATAGTCCAGACACGGGCAATGGAGGTGCTGGGCTTTCGCCACTAAACGGTGAGTTGTTTTTTCTTTTTAAATCAACCTTAATAATGTAGAATTTTGTTTTACATTTCTTTTTACTAAGCTACACGGAATGGCTGCATGGTGTTTTTTGGGGGAAGAGGGAAACACCACTAATAGAATGCCTACATCTTAGGAGCTGGACTGCGGTGGATGAACCACAGTTTTGTGTCTAGTGCTTGAGGATTTCTCCTGGTGCCTGGGAGGAATCCTGTTACATTTCCACATACCAGGCCACTGTGGTGAAGCCCTGCGGGGAGGGAAAGAAAAATCTTACATCCTCTTTTCCTCCCCTGATGCCTCCAGCATGGGATTTATTTGCTTAAACCAAGAGGTGCATTGGGCCCTGGCACCCCCAAAATCAACTGTGTCCTGGGCAATAACACATCAAGTAACACAGACTTTCTGGTGATGGTCTTGAGAAGATGCTTGTGAAAATTTCTTAAAGTACATATAAGTGGGACGTGTCCACCCCTCTGCAAACGTTTTCTGTTTTAAGCATCAAAGGATGACTTCATTGGCCATTACAGTGACATTGGTTTTGGTAGGCTTTTACATGACCTTTTTTTTTTTTTTGGTAGTTTATCCAGGATGGAACTTTCAAAGTTATTGCCAACTACTGTCATTAGTTGCCTGTGTCTTACAGTAAATGCTGTTTATGAAAAGATCTTTAATAAGGCTGAGTAGAGGCTGGCTTAAAGAAAATATCATTCTCTACATAATTAAGATGCTCTACTCTATTGCCTCACAGATGTTTTACAGATTTGTTTGTCTTGTCTTTGGTTTACCTGGAATTAATTTTTGTTGAAAAGTGTGAAGTAGGTGTCTAATTTAATATATTTCTCTTCTGCTAAAAAATTCATTCTTTACCCAGTGGTTTGTGGGCTCTATTCTGGTTACTTGTCAATTTCTAGCCTTGTGTCAGCTCTATACTATCCTCATACTATACCTTTAGAAAGTCTTTATCTGAGGACAAATCCCATCCCTCCCTAACACTACCCTATTTTTTCTTCAGGAGTGCTCTGGCTGTTTTTAGCCATTTTTTGTTCCACTAAACTTTTAGAATCAAATTGCCAAGTTCAATATCAAAAAAATGAAAACAAGAAACTAGGTGGAATTTTAGCTAGATTTGCATTAAATTTATAGATTCAACTACGAGTCATGACTTCTTTACAGTCTACCAGTCCATAGGCATTGTATATCTTTACTGAAAGACATTTAAAAAGTCACAAATAAATCAAGTTTTATAATTTTCTCCAAAAAAAGGGGCAGGAGAAGAAGAAATGCCAAATGGAACCATTTATGAATTTAGCAGTTGACTAACAAAATGGGTTTCATTCAACCTGGCAGTATAAAACACCAACTTAGAACAAATGGAAAATGAGCCTTTTTTTTTTTTTTGAATTTTTACAAAACTTACCAGTTCCAAGCAATACCCTACGTAGAATTTTGTCTTTTTTTTTTCCCCTAACTACCTTGACTTTTGAACCTTATTTTGAGCTCTATCAGGTCACTGGCCACACTCACACTTCTCAGAACCTTCATAAGATTATACTTGCACAGCAATCATTCAATGAATACCTACTTAGTCCCAAAGGTAACCACAATCACCAGTCTACTGATCTGTTTTAATTTTTAAAAGCTACTACACGAAGCCACATGTGAATGGAATTTATGCATGAAAGCAAACAGAATGAGACTTGCAGATGTCAGACCTTTGTAAAAACAGGAGGGAAGTAGGCAGAAGTGGTTCCATCAGGTCTGCAGAGATACGAGGTTGGACTGTGAACCTGAAAAAGCAGAGACACATGGATCAAATCCTAAATATATAAATTGTTGAAAAGATGGGCTAAAGAAACCTTTCATTATTAAGATTGCTCCACATGAATGGAATGAGTAAATGAAAGGATCTCCATATATCATTTTGCTGATCTCCTCTTACAGCACAGACATTGTCTGCTTCCTCATTTCACATCTGTTACTCTTCTCTATTCAAAAGGATATTCAAGGTAGAAGTTCCTGGTTCCTTGGGGATCCATGAGCTTTTAAATACTATCACCAAATGGATTTCTGTGTGTGGGATTTACACAGGGGTCTTTTTTAAAGCTCTCACAGACATTGTTTTATTTTTTTAAACATAGTCTGGATTTGTTGAATAAAAAGCACAAGTTACTGATAATGGAAGGTAAATTACCAAATATCTAGTTATCTTATCTTTAACTTGTATTCTTTTTTGATATAAGAATTATAGGAAATGAAGAAAAAAGGAATGTATATTTTTTTTGACATGCAAAAAACAAAGATGCCGAAACATTTACTGAATGACACTCATGTCTGGAAAAATATAAGGATTTCAGAGTAGTGAATGGAAAATATTTCTTTGTGTACAAACATTTATTTTCAAACACTCCAGATTTATTCACTTCTATATGAGCAATTACTAGTTTTTCAACCTAAGATGATGGTGATCTTATATTACTTGTCTGACTATGCCAGAGGGCATCATCAAAAATGTTGGCAGAGTTGTAGAGATGCTAGGATGGTAATGGGCCTTGTTCATTAACCTGGTAAGACTTTTTTCATAGGCTTGTTATTCAGGAGGTCTGGGTCTCACTTTTCATTGTCTTTTTATGTCCAAAGAATATGTCTTTTTATGTCCAAATACTAAATACTCATATAGTATTTAGTCTATACCAAAAACTGTTCTAAGTATCATATGGAGATTAACTCATTGAATCCTCATGAGAATCCTGTGAGATAGATGAAGAAACTAGGCATGAATAGGTATTTCACTTGCTCAAGGTCCCTTAGTTATTGATAGAGCTGGGATTCAAACTGAGGCAGTATGATTGGGGTGTTAACCTTTATGTCACCTTACCTATAATAAAGCAGTGTTGTTTCTCTGAGCACTTTATTTTCCCAACTATACAAGTGGGATATATTACCTTCCATTAAGTGTTTCTGTAAAAATTTAAAACATTTTAAAATGTACTATTTACATTATGGTACTTACATATTTAGATGCTTTTAGGATGGTTACATTTTAATATATTGTATCATATTCAAGAACTGTTTTGTGTGTATATTCCCTGTTTCACATGCATAGTTTATAAACTCTTTGGGAAAGAAGCTGGTGACATGTATTTTTTTTTATGCCATGAAATGCCAAGCACAGTGCTCAGCATTCATTGAATGCTTATCAGTAATTAAATATTAAATACAAAATGAATCAGAATATTTCAGTAAATTCCATTCTAGCTTAAGAGCTTGAAGGAAATATCTATGATATATGACATTTGCAAATAACTTATACTGTTGGTTCTTTTCATGTTCATGAACTCAAGTGTCTTCTCTACAGTTTGCATATTCCACATACCACAAAGTATATGGCACACGTTATAATTACTAAAATACCTATGAATACTCAATAGATAGAGGGAATGGTGATGCTCACAAAACATACTTACCATCCTTGGTAAGTGTGGAATGAGTTTACAATTCAAAAGTGCTGGGGGAAAGTTCGTGAGTGTTGTAATTAAAAATACCATAGCAGAAAGGCAAAGTAACATATCTGAGTTAGAGACATTTAGATAATAATTTTTACTTAAAAATAAATTTCACATTGCTTGTGTCTGCAAAGTAAACTCACTACAATTTGCTTCCAGTAGTTTGCATTGTTCTTTCTTGGATAAAGCAGTCTTACAATGAAACAAAAGCAGGATAAAAATACATGGTGAAGTAAAAAAAATTGAATTTTTTTTCTTATTATCTGCTTCGTGCTTAGAGAATGAGAAAACTTTGGTTAGTATGTGGACTTCTCTTGTCTTCCCATTTGTTTAAATAACTAATAAATGTGGCTAAATGGAAGATAGCACAAATGTGGGAGAGTAAGCAAATCCTTATAGCTAAATCAGATACCAGATACTGTCAGACTGTTGGATATTAGAAAGGGAAGTTCTCAATGGAAACGCACATGTTGACTAATTGGTGGTGTGGCTTCAATTAAAGGCTACTTTTAATGGATTAAAAGGAGAACTTTACCTATCATTTTCTTTTCTCCCAGTTGTGTTTTCACTCAGAAACCATTTCAAGGGTGTGAACTAGTTAAATTTAAAGCTATATTTTTTAGACTTTTTAAAATCAAAACTATATTGTTTAAACCAAGAAGTTTGCTAATGAGTTCGACTCCTTGTGGGCACTGGTCCAAGGCACACTTACTTGCTGAACAGGGACAGATAATGGCTGTATCACAGCTGTTGTCACACCTGTCTTTGGAGATGATGATCCTATTGTCAGGGAAACTGAAGTTGTTTTCTTCTGAGCTCTGGAAAATAGGGAGGCAAGTGTTTAGCAGCAATTTTTTAAAAACAGGAATTATTCTTTAAAACATTTCCACCGATTAGCCCAGTTTTTGTGTGTGTAGTTAATCCACTTCACTGTAAGTGCTTCAGAAAGGCATAGAAAGGACCTAATAGATATTAGCGCAAAACAAACACGTGGACAAAAGTAGCTGTATATAACTCAGTTATTATCAGAGAACCTAAAGTACTGAATTTGAAAATCCTAAGAGAAAAAAAATGCTTAGAAAAAGTCCAATCTTTAGCAATAAGCAGATATTTGAAATCTTTAGGGTTAAGAACCTATATTTAATTCAAAGTTTTGGTTGTCTATTTTAAGTGTAGCAGCTGTTCTTTGTTCTGGCTTCTAATTTTGTTAAGTTGAGAATGTCTTAGAATTTTTGTCTTTTCTTAGTTCATAAAAGTTAGAGCAAGGTTAAGGGGAGTTGGTTTCAAGGCCCAGTTTTGCTTAATCACTGGCTGTGTACTCATGAAGTCATGCGACTTCACCAAACTTGACATCCTTATCTGAAATGAGAGGTGGCAGAGTACATATGATTTTATCAAGGTCCCTTCAGCATTAATACTTGGTGATTAATGGAACTGAATGGATATAACTGTTATGTATATACTGGCAGATCAAAGGAACAGACTCAAAATTCATAATTTTCTACAAAACTCTGGCAGATTTTAATTTTTGCAAAATATTACGATATTAATATTCTACTAATAATCTATGTCCTTGTAGGAAAAAATTTTGATAAGTTTTCAAGACCAGATCTAATTAGAAATAGACTTTATCCAAAAAGAAACCCATTTCTGGCCGATTGAGACATTTTTCCAATTTGTATAAACAAACTGATCCTCATTTACATTTTAGTAGTTATTTAACAAATTTTCTCTCAATGTGATGAATATTTATACAAATGTTTTACAGATTTACAACTAGCCAGTTGTCTTTGAAACTAACATTGAATATGGTTAGAGAATGGCATAGCGATGAGAAATGCAGACTTCGGAGTTCAAATTCATAAGTTAAAAACTGTGTTCTAAGTTTAACTATTTGATCTTTGACACTGGTTGACATTTTCTTTCAAAGCACAACATGCATGTCTTCATATCCCAACAATTCTGACATTCTTTGCTATATAACTGATGGAATCATAGGTACTTACTGTGGCATAGCTCCAGGTTTTGATTTGAAAGCTAAGTTTTCACTGTCAGAATCTGTTGAACTGGCACCTGAGAGAGTTAAAAACAATAAAGATGTAAGTAGAATCTATAATTACATCAAAGAGTAATTAATGTTCATCTTTAAATAAGAACATATAAAGTCTTTTTCTGAAATAGAGAATGGTTCAGATCATTTTTACTTGGAGTGCATCTTCAGAAAATCATATTAAAAAAAGAACTACCATGAAAAACTTTCTTCAAAGCAACATGTTTTTAATGCCAGATTTATTAGTTTCATTTTTATCACTTTGGTCATCACAACCATACCCTTACATGGCTTATAAACTATAAAATAAATGTGTGTGCATGCATAAAACGTCCATGGTTTTAAACACTAAGCCCTTCCTAGGAGATTACATAATGTGGCTTATTAATGTCTTCATTACTCATTGATTAGGGAATGCTTTCTGACTTTTTGATGAACTAGAACATGACGGTGGCTTCATTCTTGAATAAGAGTCTCTGATTTTGGATTACACCTCCCGAATTCATTTGCCTCATATGGTTTTTGAATTAATAGTCAGATTTTTAGTTAACATGCAAATTACACTTATATTTTAATGCTCACATATTTTGTGACAAGAGATTTTAGATGACATTTAAGATAACTGTGATTATTAGAAGTATCTTCTTGATATTTCTTTTAGGAGGCATAGTTAAACTTGAGGTATTAAATTATCTATTTAAAAATGCTCTAACTTAAAATACTTGCTTACAGAAAAGTAACCAAATAGCACAGAACTGTGTGATAGAATAGCATAGATCAGTGAATACCTTTCCTGATGCCATTCAGCATTGTTAACAGTCTGATATTTACTTTTCAGGTAAATTTAATGTATCAATATACACTTACTTATGTACATACTTATACAAATGGAATCACACTATATATACTCTTTTCAATTAGTTATTTTTGCCTATCAATACATTTAGAATATATATGTATATTTAATTCTCTTGGATGGCTGCCTAGTGTTCCTTCCCATGACTATATTGTGTTTTCCAAACTTTTATTGACGTTGACAGTCATGTTTAAGTAACTCTGCTGGAATGTTTGCTGTCCCTTCCTATTTATTTCTATAACTACCACCTAGTGCAGTCTTTCTTCACCTAGTTCCTGGACTACCACTAATAGAGTCTTATCTTCTATCAGTTTGTCTTCAAACCATGGCGGGTGAACTTTCCTGTCTTCTAGAACCTCCTGCACTTCGACATCCCATCACCCTAATCCAGAGAGTGTATACTCCACTAGGTAATGGGAACACAGCAGTGAAACACACACACACACCTCTACCTCTGTGGAGATTACATTCTTTTGAGAACACAGACAACAGATAAGGTAAATGAATACATGATATGGTGGTGAGTGATATGGGAAAACACAGTGCTGGGAGCAATGGGAATGCAGTGGGATGCAATTTTCAGTAAGACGGTCAGGAAGGCTCCGCCAAGATGGAGACTTTAAATAAAGATCCAAAGTTGGTAAGGGCTTTCCCTTCTGGGTCTTTTCTCATGATGGGACTTTTAGTTATATTATTCACTTTGGTGGGAAACTCCTACCAGTCTTTTCTTGATAGTCTATATTTTGAGATCAGCCCACTCATTTTTCTGGGCTCTGTCTTCTCTGAACTCCCAGTGTTCTTGTTTATACTACTCACATCCCTTACAATATCACATCTGCTAGAAAATTATAAGTTCTTTGAGAACTCAAATGGTGTTAAGAAAGGGAACTACCAATTTTTGAGTACTTACTATTTGCCTGACAGTCTGCTAAGCAGTTTATAGCATTTAATTATTATAATAATGAACTTCACTCACAGGAGAGTT